>CAUYUJ010021734.1:92963-134382 GCA_963575745.1 Prorocentrum cordatum | reverse complement strand
CGAGAACGAGGACGAGCAGGAGGAAGAGGAGGAGGAGGAGGAGGAGGAGGAGGAGCAGGAGAAAGAGGAGGAGGAGGAGGCAGGCTGTGGCTGAGGCTGTGACTGCGACTGCCGTTGCCGCTGCGACTGTCATCGCGAATGCGACTACGACTGCGAGAACAGCAGGATTCGACAACTGGATTTTCATCTGAATCTTAAGGGGAATGCTTTCAGATATGCTTCTACACATCGCGGAGGGCCGGATGCAACAGTCACACACTTCGTGCTCTTCGAGTTCCCAGAACTCCATTCCTGGGCCACATTTTGGATGCCCGGAGCCAACTCTAGTCCACTTCCTGGTCTTCGAGTTCCCAGAACTCCATTGCCGGGCAACATTTTGAATAGCCAGACGCTTCATATTCCTTCAGCCACAGCTGTGTTTGGTTCAGGACTTGCTAGTGACACTGCAGTCCTCTGCATTCAATTGGCCACTACATTCATTCACTGCAGTCCACTGAGTTTTGATTGCAATGGCGTTCCCCTGGCCGTACCCCCATGTCCAACGTTAATCCGCAGCCTCTGCTCCGCGAGGCTCGTCCGAAGTGTCGCCGCCTCGCGGTGCTTCTCAGCCTGCGCCGCCTCGCGGTGCTTCTCAGCCTGCGGAGGAAGGTGGACAGACGCCTGGTTCTGGCGCTGTGCAGCCTGCGTCTTTCACGGTCGCCTCGTTCAATTTCGGGTTCGAGCAGGGCGTGATGACTGGTAAGCAGGCGGCCACTCACTGCGCTAACTTCGGAAGGGTGTGCGCCACGATAGTGGAGACCGCTGATGCTGATATTGTCTGTGGCTGCGAGGTCGGTGCGTTCCGTGAAGGCTTTCGCCGAGCAGGGATCAACGTGACAGAGATCCTCAGTAAGCCTTTCGGTGATGGCATTCGCTTCTCGGAGGTCGACAACTACTTGACTCTCTGGGGGTTCCGCGGTGCTTCTCAGCCTGCGGAACTGACTCTGTGCGAGGACAGCAAAGTTTACAGGCCTCCTAGCGGCCGAGAGATTGATGCTGTTATTTCACATTTTGAGGTGAACAAACCAGGCCATGACAAGTTCCACGTGGTGATCGCCAACATGCACAACGTGTGCGGCAAGAAACCGCCGACCATCCAGACTCGAAAGCGGACAGTTCGCCATCTCCGCTTGCACCTGGACTGCATGGCTCAGATTCTCAATGCTTCGGAGCCGCACGTGCCAGTCGTTCTGCTTGTAGTCGGCGACGACAACCTGACTTTCCAGGAGGCGCGGGAGGCTTGCCAGCGCCAGCAGAACGACGAGAAGCTCTGGGAGGTCCATGCCACTCCGGCCGACCTCAAAGGCGACCACGTCGCGGTCTGCGGAGCAGTCGCCCGTTTCTGCTCCATTGCCGTTGGCGCGTCTTTTACGGATCGTGGCATGCGCAACGACGCACACGATGCGGTGGCGGTTGTGCTCACTCTCCCTGGTGCTATTCAGCCTGGGGAGAGCACGAGGCGGAAGATTGTCGTCGAAAACGTCTCCGACGCCGACGTCAGCGTACAGGCGGACGCCGAGTCTTCTGTGCATTGGGATCGGTCGCCGAGTTCTACTCCTCCGCTTTCACCGACTTCACCGGGTGATCCCGACTACGTCGTGGATGTCGTTCAGAATCGCGCGAACGACTTGCACAGGGAGCTGAGGCAGCTTTGGGACGAAAGGTACGACGAGGAGTACGATCCGAAAGTCCTCCATCATCTCAGTCTCTTGCTTTTCAAAAAGAGGAAGTCCACGGAGCCAGCGGACACTGATCCAGCTGGCGCTCCTCAGCCCGGCTCGGAATATGACGCGGCCTTTGCGTCTCAGGAGGAGACTGGCCGAGCCATTCTCTCTGTCCTTAAGCTTCGACATGACTTTCTGCGGAGCAAGAACATCGACGACATGCGCTACGTTCTCACGGAGCCTGAGCGCCAGGAATTGGTCAGAGTAGCTCGCGACCAGTTCGAGCAGTCGCGGCAGCAGCGTGCGCTTCAGGAACGGGATGTCGAAAAGGGAAAAGCGAGAGGCAAGTCTGCGCCACAAGGGGGCCATGCGGTTCCGCAGGGTCCTAACATAGGGCCAGGCGGTAAGAAAGGTTCTCACGGTGCTTCTCAGCCTGCGGGAAAAGGTGGCCAGGCCAAGGGTGCAGGTCTGGGTAGCGTCGCCAAGTTTGTGAAAGACCAGAAGCGTAAGCGGTGGCATCGCCATATGCAACGTGTGGCCGGCACCAAACAGATCTGGGAGGTGCTGGCCTTCTCAGGGCGCTTCGACGTTGATTGGCTAACGCAAGCGTTGCAAGCTGATCACAGTGAGGGCCGTGATGCAGCAGTTCCCGAGGAAGCTCTGCGGCAACAGCGGCGCCGGCTGCACACCAGAAGGCCGAGGCCATCGCGCGCTACAACGAGGGGGAGCGGCTTTCCCGCCATCTGTCTGCCCAGGCTGGCCAGCCAAAGCCGAACTTCACGCGCAGGCAGCTGGTCGTGTTGCAGATGTTTGAGAGCGGAGAGCTGCTTCAAATCCGCAACCAAGCGATTCTGGCGTTGGGGCACGGCCGTCTGTTCAGGGCCGATGGCGACTACCTGGACATCGGCGGCAGCACGGGCGGTGGCTCCAGGCGCATCATCGATTCTTGGCAGCCGCCGGACTGGCGTGACTTCCTCCAAGACGATCAGGACATCTGAGTTTTGCAAGTCTTCCTGCCCGCGGTGCTTCTCAGCCTGTGGTCTGCCGCTCTCCAGCTGCGGTCTCGAGCAGTAGTGTTCGAAAGCATGCGAGTTCCTGCGGTGCTTCTCAGCCTCTTGGGGCCTCTTGGGGGCCTCTTGGGGCCTCTTGGGGCCTCTTGGGGGCCTCTTGGGGGCCTCTTGGGGGCCTCTGGGGGCCGCTTGGGGGCCTCTTGGGGGCCTCTTGGAGGCCTCTTGGGAGCCTCCTGGGGGCCTCTTGGGGCCATCTTGGGGCCTCCTGCGACCTCCTCAAAAGCGCAAATGAGAGCTGCCCCCTGAGAAGGACAAAATGAGCCGAAAACCTTCGTAAAATCAATGATTTTGCTGTGAAGGAAGATGAGCGCGGCCCCCTCAGGACGCCAAAATGGGGCCAAAACCGTTGTACAATCAATGATTCTGGCTTTAAAGAAGAGGAGGGGGACCAGACGGTGCCCCCCCGTCGGGGCCAGAATCCTCGCGAGGGTCGTCGTTTTTTTAGCCCTCCCAGGAGTCGAAAAAGACCCCTCAAACGACCCGCGGGGCGCCCTCTCCAGGCCCAGGGGGAGGGGGTAGGGCGAGGGGTAAACCCCTCCCCGAAGGGGAAGAAGGGGGGTTGAGAACAGAGCGGGCTCCCTAAACCACTCACGCCCAAAGGGCTGGTGGGATTGATAAGGAGCAGTGATCAAACCCGAAGGGCGGCCGTAAGCCCTCGCGTTCCGCCCTCCCACCACATGAATAAAAGCCGAGTACCACCAGCCCTTGGAGGGCCTCTTGGAGCCTCGTGGGGCCTCTTGGGGGCCTCTTGGGGGCCTCTTGGGGGCCTCTTGGGGGCCTCTTGGGGGCTCTTGGGGGCTCTTGGGGGCCTCTTGGGGGCCTCTTGGGGGCCTCTTGGGGCCGCTTGGGGGGCCTCTTGCCCTGACTCTTACTCCGACTCGTGCAGTTCGCCTTACTCTTACTCTGACTCTTACTCTCACCGTTACTCTTGCTCTGACTCTTCCTCCTCCTCCTCTTCCCTTCTTCCTCGTCCCCCTTGATCTCGCCTCCCAGCTAGGAGCTCTGGTGTTTCCTCGGTCGTGCTTCGTTTTCTATTGGTCGTGTAGCGTTCCTGACAGTCCAAGACCAGCTCGTCGTCGCCAGTCGCCAGTCGCCTGTCGACCGCCCTCCAGACGCTGTCTCAGATGATGTGGCTCGCCGTGGATGGTCCGTCTGGGCATGGGCGTACGGTGCCGACGCTCGACCATGCGGACCTCGTCCTGGCTCAGAACCACCGCGTCGCAGGTCCTTCGGAGGTCAATTGTTATGAGTTCGGCACGGTCTCGGTCAAGTACAGCTTGCTGTGGGGATCCCGAGATGGGGCCTGGCTCAAGGTGCCCAAGACGTACTGGAGTGTCCCAGAGCCGGAGTGCCAGCTGATCCTCGGGAGTTGGAACGGCATTTTCAGGCCGTGGCCGGACACGTTCTGGATCAGGACGGGGGGGTCCGAGCCCGAGATGGAGTGCTAGCGCTCTGCAGTATAAGTGCTTTTCAGCATGCGACATCCTGCGGTGCTTCTCAGCCTGCAGGGTTCGCAGCGTGCGGTTTGCAATGCATTCCTTTTCAGTATGCGAGTTCCTGCGGTGTTTCTCAGGTTGCAGGGCTCCGAAGCTCTTCGCTTCGATGCCAATGTTTTCAGACACCGTAGCTCCGTTCCGTAAACATCTTCCAAGAGCCGCTCGCAACCTTTTTGCAGCTGGCGGTCTGCAGACGTAGTCTGTCTCAGCATGCGAGCTCCCGCACGCTTCGCCGGCTTTTGCTGCGCGGACAATTTTCTCACACACGTCAGCGCCGTTTGTAGGCGTCAGAAAAACATGTAGACATTCACGAAGGGCTCAGTCTGTATATCGTCACATCCTTACATACGCAGTCGTCGAACACATCGGTGTACATTCAGCGCTTTGTCCTTCTAGCTGGGTCGCTTCGTGCTGAGGCTGAGGCTGATGCAGGCTGAGGCTGAGGCAGGCTGAGGCTGAGGCCGAGGCCGACGGCAGACTGAGGCTGAGGCAGAAGCAGGCTGAGGCTGAGGCAGAGGCAGGCTGAGGCTGAGGCTGAGGCTGAGGCAGGCTGATGCTGAGGCAGGCTGAGGCTGAGGGTGAGGCTGATGCAGGCTGAGGCTGAGGCAGGCTGAGGCTGAGGCCAAGGCTGAAGGCAGACTGAGGCTGAGGCTGAAGCAGGCTGAGGCTGAGGCTGAGGCAGGCTGAGCTGTGGCGGCGGAGTGAGGCTGTGAGGCTGAGGTGGGCTGTGACTTTCACGATGCCGTCTACCGTTGCCACTGCGACTGTCATCGCGAATGCGACTACGACTGCGAGAACAGCAGAATTCTACAACTGGATTCTCATCCGAATCTTAAGGGGAATGCTTCCAGATATGCTCCTACACATGGCTGTTAGGTTGCTTTGCCGGGATAATTTTACTTCGGCTTTGGCCCCATTTTGGCATCCTGAGGGGGCCGCGCTCATTTTCCTTCATAGCAAAATCATTGATTGTACGAAGGTGTTGGTCTCATTACCTAACAGCGAAGACTGATAGGTTTCTAGTTGACTCAAAAGAGCTCACAGATCACTCCACAGGGGGGTCCGGGCAGGTGTTGGGAGTTGCCGGGCGGCAGGTGCCGGGCTCGTTTTTCGCCAACAGTCACACACTTCGTGCTCTTCGATTTCCCAGAACTCCATTCCCAGGCCACATTCTGGAGGGCCGAATGCAACAGTCACACACTTCGTGCTCTTCGAGTTCCCAGAACTCCATTCCCGGGCCACATTCTGGAGGGCCGGATGCAACAGTCACACACTTCGTGCCCTTCGAGCTCCCAGAACTCCATTCCCGGGCCACATTCTGGAGGGCCGGATGCAACAGTCACACACTTCGTGCTCTTCGAGTTCCCAGAATTCCATTCCCGGGCCACATTTTGGATGCCCGGAGCCAACTGTAGGCCACTTCCTGGTCTTCGAGTTCCCAGAACTCCATTCCCGGGCTACATTTTGAATAGCCGGACGCAACAGTCATACAATTCTTCGTACTTGACACCCCAGAACCTTATTCCCGGGCCACATTCTGATTAACGGGATGCAACAGAAATGCATTTCGAGCTCTTTGGCATCCCAGAACCCCACTTCCAGGCCACATTCGGAATAACAGGATGCAAGAGTCAAACACTTCGTGTCCGAGACCTCCCAGAACGCCATTCCCAGGCTACATTTGGAAAAATTGCACACAAGAGGTATACACGCCGGGTTATCTGGCTGCTTGGAACGGCAATCCCGGGATACATTCAGAGTAATCCCACGCGACAGTCACACACTTTGTGCTTTGTGACCTCTCAGAGCTTCATATCTGGGCGACACTCCTGGGCAACACTCGTTCTCACACTATCATGCAACACTCATACACAGTGTCCTTGTCGTCTTGTCACATCTCAACTTTCAATTCCCTGACACAACCGTCACACACACACACTGATTTCTCTGAGTTTTCACTAGGTTAGTCTCGGGTCACATCTAATATTCCTTCCGCGACAGCCGTGCTTGGTTCAGGAGTTGCTAGTGACACTGCAGTCCATTTCACTCAACGTGCTCGTCACTAGAGTTTCGATTGCACTGGCGTTCCCCTGGCCGTACCGCTATATGGAACGTTCATCCGCAGCCTCTGCTCCGCGAGGTTCGTCCGAAGTATCGCCGCCTCGCGGTGCTTCTCAGCCTGCGGAGGAAGGTCGACAGACGCCTGGTCCTGGCGCTCTGCAGCCTGCGTCTTTCACGGTCGCCCCCTTCAATTTCGGGTTCGAGCAGGGCATGATGACTGGTAAGCAGGCGGCCACTCACTGCGCTAACTTCGGAAGGGTGTGCGCCACGATAGTGGGGACCGCTGATGCTGATATTGTCTGTGCATGCGAGGTCGGTGCGTTCCGTGAAGGCTTTCGCCGAGCAGCGATCAACGTGACAGACATCCTCAGTAAGCCTTTCGGTGATGGCATTGGCTTCTCGGAGGTCGACAACTACTTGACTCTCTGGGGCTTCCGCGGTGCTTCTCAGCCTGCGGAAGTGACTCCGTGCGAAGACAGCAAAGTTTACAGGCCTCCTAGCGGGCGAGAGATTGATGCTGTCATTTCACATTTTGAGGTGAACAAACCAGGCCATGACAAGTTCTACGTGGTGATCGCCAACATGCACATCGTCTGCGGCAAGAAACCGCCGACCATTCAGACTCGAAAGCGGACAGTTCGCCATCTCCGCTTGCACCTGGACGGCATCGCTCAGATTCTCAATGCTTCGGAGCCGCGCGTGCCAGTCGTTCTGCTTGTAGTCGGCGACGACAACCTGACTTTCCAGGAGGCGCGGGAGGCTTACCAGCGCCAGCAGAACGACGAGAAGCTCTGGGAGGTCCTTGCCACTCCGGCCGACCTCAAAGGCGACCACGTCGCGGTCTGCGGAGCAGTCGCCCGTTTCCGCTCGATTGCCGTTGGCGCGTCTTTTACGGATCGTGGCATGCGCAACGACGCACACGATGCCGTGGCGGTTGTGCTCACTCCCCCTGGTGCTTCTCAGCCTGGGGAGAGCAAGAGGCGGAAGATTGTCGTCGAAAACGTCTCCGACGCCGACGCCAGCGTACAGGCGGACGCCGAGTCTTCTGTGCACTGGGATCGGTCGCCTAGCCCTACTCCTCCGCTTTCACCGACTTCACCGGCTGATCCCGACTACGTCGAGGATGTCGTTCAAACTCGCGCGAACGACTTGCACAGGGAGCTGAGGCAGTTTTGGGACGAAAGGTACGACGATGAGTACGATCCGAAAGTCCTCTTTCATCTCAGTCTCTTGCTTTTCAAAAAGAGGAAGTCCACGGAGCTAGCGGACACTGATCCAGCTGGTGCTCCTCAGCCTGGCTCGGAATATGACACGGCCTTTGCGTCTCAGGAGGAGACTGGCCGAGCCATTATCTCTGTCCTTCAGCTTCGACATGAGTTTCTGCGGAGCAAGAACATCGACGACATGCGCTACGTTCTCACGGAGCCTGAGCGCCAGGAATTTGTCAGACTAGCCCGCGACCAGTACGAGCAGTCGCGGCAGCAGCGTGCGCTTCAGGAACGGGATGTCGAAAAGGGAAAAGCGAGAGGCAAGTCTGCGCCACAAGGGGGCCATGCGGTTCCGCAGGGTCCCAACAAAGGGCCAGGCGGTAAGAAAGGTTCTCGCGGTGCTTCTCAGCCTGCGGGAAAAGGTGGCCAGGCCAAGGGTGCAGGTCTGGGTAGCGTCGCCAAGTTTGTGAAAGACCAGAAGCGTAAGCGGTGGCATCGCCATTTGCAACGTGTGGCCGGCACCAAACAGATCTGGGAGGTGCTGGCCTTCTCAGGGCGCTTCGACGTTCATATGCTAACGCAAGCGTTGCAAGCTGATCACAGTGAGGGCCGTGATACAGCAGCTCCCGAGGAAGCTCTGCGGGAACAGCGGCGCCGTCTGCGCCACCAGAAGGCCGAAGCCATCGCGCGCTACAACGAGGGGGAGCGGCTTTCCCGCCATCGCGAAGAGGTCCGTCGTGTCGGCGCTCTTCCGTCTGCCCAGGCTGGCCAGCCAAAGCCGAACCTCACGCGCAGGCAGCTGGACGCGTTGCAGATGTTTGACAGCGGAGAGCTGCTTGAAATCCGCAACCAAGCGATTCTGGCGTTGGGACACGGCCGTTTGCGCAGGGCCGGAGGCGACTACCTTGACATCGGCGGCAGCACGGGCGGTGGCTCCAGGCGCATCATCGATTCTTGGCAGCCGCCGGACTGGCGTGACTTCCTCCAAGACGATCAGGACATCTGAGTTTTGCAAGCCTCCCTGCCCGCGGTGCTTCTCAGCCTGCGGTCTGCCGCTCTCCAGCTGCGGTCTCGAGCAGTAGTGTTCGAAAGCATGCGAGTTCCTGCGGTGCTTCTCAGCCTGCAGGTTTCGCAGCTTGCGCTCTGCAGTACAAGTGCTTTTCAGCATGCGACATCCTGCGGTGCTTCTCAGCCTGCAGGGTTCGCAGCGTGCGGTTTGCAATGCATTCCTTTTCAGTATGCGAGTTCCTGCGGTGTTTCTCAGGCTGCAGGGCTCCGAGGCTCTTCGCTTCGATGCCAATGTTTTCAGACACGTTAGCTCCGTTCCGTAAACATCTTCCAAGAGCCGCTCGCAACCTTTTGCAGCTTGCGGTCTGCAGACGTAGTTCTTCTCAGCATGCGAGCTCCCGCACGCTTCGCCGGCTTTTGCTGCGCGGACAATTTTCTCACACACGTCAGCGCCGTTTGTAGGCGTCAGAAAAACATGTGCACATTCACGAAGGGCTCAGTCTGTATATCGTCACATCATTACATACGCAGTCGTCGAACACATCGGTGCACACTTTAGCGCTTTGTCCTTCTATAGCATTCTTTCCGTTGATAACAGTGTTCTGATGGGTTCGCTTCGTTATAAAAGCGTTGATAGCAGTGTCTCGTTTGCGGACAACTCATTGCATATCAACTCACTGATACCGAGTTTCCTTTCACCATAAGTGAATGCATAGCAGTGTATGTTGGTTACTACAACCGACTTCATGATCGCTATCATCATCACAAATTTCAATCATCCTCATCACCACGACTGGTTCACGTTGGCCTGCGGTGCTTCTCAGCCTGCAGTTCCTTTGCTACACGCGTCTCCGCTGCGGTCGCCAGAAGTGTTCAGTTTGCAGAGACTTCTCGTGTTGATAGCCATGGGTCACTTCAGACACAGATCGTTTGTGAATCGGTTGATGGCAGCGCCTCGTTTAAACTCCACTTTAGTATGGAAGTTGAACCGGTTGATGGCAGTGCCTCGTTTAAACTCAACTTTAGTATGGCTAGTAGTGTCAATAGCAGGGTTTCTTTTTAATTATATAAGTGTTGATAGCAGTGTCTCGTTTGTGGTTAGTTACAACAGCGGTGATAGCAGTGTCTCGTTTGCGGACAACTCATTGTATATCAACTCACTGATACCGTCTTCCTTTCAGCATAAGTGAATGCATGGCAGTGTACGTTGGTTAATGGCACCGACTCCATGATCATCATCACCATCACCGATTTCCATCATCATCATCACCACGACTGGTGCACGTTGGCCTGCAGTGCTTCTCAGCTTGCAGATCCTTTGCTACACGCGTCTCCCACTTCAGGCTGAAATTGTTTTGTGATATTCTTTCATTGGCAGTTGAATCCGTTCATGGCAGTGACTCGTTTAAAGTCAACTTTAGTGTTGGTGGAAGTGTCGATAGCAACGTTTCTTTTTAATTATACAAGCGTTGATAGCAGTGTCTCGTTTGTGGACAACTCATTGTATATCAACTCATTCATACAGAGTTTCCTTTTAGCAGCAAGTGAATGCACAGCAGTGTATCTTCATTACTGGCCCCCACTCCATTATCACTATCATCATCAACGATTTCCTACACGCGTGTGCGCGGCGGTCGCCAGAAGTGTATAGTTTGCAGAGACTTCTCGTATTGATAGCCATGGGTCACTTCAGACTGAAATCATTTGTGATCTTCTTTTATTGGAAGTTGAATCGGTTGATGGCAGTGCCTCGTTTAAACTCCACTTTGGTATTGCTAGTAGTGTCAATGCCAGCGTTTCTTTTTCATTATACAAGCGTTGATAGCAGTGTCTCGTTTGTGGTTAGTTATAACAGCGTTGATAGCAGTGTCTCGTTTGCGGACAACTCATTGTACATCAACTCACTGAAACCGTGTTCCCTATCGTCACCATCATCATCATCCTTAACCTCCTCGTCGCCATTTTGCTTAGAGCTGTCCTGTTCTGTACATGCCTTGCGCCGTGTGACCACGTGGCGCGGTGCTTCTCAGCCTGCGTAGTTCTTCCAGGTGCTCCTCGGTGTAGTAGCCATGGTGAAGAAATTCTTTTCGAAAACGAAAAAAGATGTGACCAGGAGGTTTTTACCCGCGGTCGTTCCCACCATGGAGAAGAAAGACTTGGCCACCCCGAGGAGTGCTACTATGGTTTGGCATTGCTCATTCCGTCCGCCCATGTTGTATTTCGTTTTCGTTGGGTTCTGCTTTGAGACATCTCCATACTTATTTAATTGTTTCGGGAGTGTTGTTCTGCGGGATTATGGTGCATTGCTTCGTGCATTACAAGTTTTTTGTTGTGTGTTCATATTTCGGAAACATAGTTAATTATTTGGAAACTCCCGGGACAGCTTTCGACAAAGGGGTTGACCGAAATCATTTTGGACAACTGCTCATTATCTATTTCGGATTGCGGATTTCAGGTCGCCGCCGTGCTGCGAGGAGAACGACTAGGCGCTCAAAGTACAATCGTTCTGTGAAAGTGTCGCTGCAGTTCAATGTCATATCTTCATTGTTACTGGGCCTAAAGACAGCAAGGAACAGGTATGAGCGGTGCTTGCTCAGAGATGCCGTCGCTCGCTCCCGCATGCGGAGATTTCCTCCGCCTTCGAACTCAGAAGTTCAATTCGCATGTGGGGCATGTGCAGCTAAGCAAACGCGTGATTGCATATGCTCAGGCATAGCATCAATGCATGGCTGTGTGAATGACAAGCTCTTGTCCGAATTCGTTTCAGGTGTTCGATCGCCAGACAACCCTGTATATCAACCATTTGACCCTGACGATCAACGCAAATTGCAGGAATCTCTGGAGCATGGTGCCGCGGTGCTTCTCAGCCTGCGAGGTTCGCGCAGCATGAGTGTTCTGGTACGTTCCCGCCACCTTGTGCGCATGCTTTACATTGCTGCCATGACGGGCTTGGCAGCGACCGTGGATGCTGCAGCGCCATACCTTGCTCAGAACGATTTGAGAGGCCTCAGGCGCTACCTTGATACTGCGGAGGTAGTGCACCGTGGCGGCCAACATCCTGGGAAGATTTGTCGCGGCAACCTGACAGTGCAGCTTGTTCAGTTCATGCGCGTCGCGGGGAACAAGATGGCGCGTTTGCTCTCGTCGTGCACGGCTTCCCTGCAGACTGTTCGGCGGCGACAGGTGCTTCTCAGTCTTGTCAAACTAGTCTTCCAACTCGCGAACAAGCGCGGATTCGAGGTCGATGGCTGTGGATCATTCCAATGCAAGCGAATTCTGGAAATCACCTTGCTGGCTGGGCTCAGTTCCAAACTGACATTGCCACACTTGCTGCCTGGTGACCTTTGCGCTTTGTCTGGTTCGTGGCCGGTTCCCAGCGGATCGCGCTCTGTTGGCTTCTTTTCCTATTATCTTTTTTTGTTGTATCATGTTATTAGTTCGTTTGTTGTATGAGGGCTGTCGATATTCTTCCCGGTAGTTCTCCCCATTGATTCCTGTTTGTTCTCATTTTCACGGAGCTTGGGAGAAAAATCATGCCCGGCATGACTTCGAAGATTCGGGATAGCAACAGGCCTTTGAAAAGCGATCTCTTTGGACACTCGGCTCCGGCAGGATAAGGGCAAGTCGGTACCTGTTTGCACTAGATCTGCAATGTTGTGCTTTTGGAACGAGCTTAAGAATAACGTCTTGCAGTGGGTGCAGGAGTGGGTGCCCAATATGCGGCCGCACTAGGCAGCGAGTTCCTGAAGCCTTGTTCGTTTGCCTGCGGTGCTGCTCAGCCTGCGGTGCTGCTCACCCTGCGTGTATGCTCATGAACAGCATTCTCTCCTGTGGCCACATTCTCGATCTTCCTTAAACATGCAGGTGCTGATGGGGCAGCGCCGATCCGCATTGACTTGGAAAAGGAAAAAAAGATTGGAAAGAGTGAGGACACATCAGTGCGTTTGGCAACCTAAGCACAGACTGTCTGTCTGTGCTTAAGTTGCCAAACGCATTGATTCACGTTGGCACGCGGTGCTTCTCAGCCTGCAGATCCTTTGCTACATGCGCTTGTTGTGCGGTCGCCCCATATTGATATATGCGGAGACTTCCCATATTGATATCCTTGCGCCCCATATGTTCTGAATGTGGTTCATTGAATTCCGAATCCGTTCATGGCAATGCCTCATGTAAAAACAACTCATGTTTGTAGTAGGGTCGATACCACTGTTTCGTTTAGTTATAAAAAGCGTTGATAGCAGTGTCTCGTTTGCGGACAACTTATTCTATATCAACTCCTTGATATCGTTTTCCTTTTCGCATAAGCGAATACATACCAGTTTCTCTTGGTGACTAGAATCGAGTCATCGCACGAGCATGAACACCGCAGCACAGAGCAAGCACCGCATACAGCATACGCAAGAAAATATATAGACCACATACAGTGCCGCAGCAAATTGAATACTCACAGACAAGTATGAAGCACATCACAAAACAATACAGTACACCACACAGCACACACATCACATCCATCCAGTCACGCACACATGCAGCAACACGCTTTCTCGACTCCACAGGGGGGGTGCTTCGTGGAGGCATCACTTGTAACTTTGAAATTATGTAATCATTGCCGTTTTGGTTCAAAGAACTTGGATTGCAGGAGTTCGAGGCAAAAGCGAGCCTTGTCCGCGTCCGCTCACCCAGTCTCACCGTGCCGTGCACGGTGCTTCTCAGCCTGTGTCACTGTGCGCTCCACGGTGATCCTCCGAGTGAGCTACCATGGCTGCTGCTGCAGATCAGCCGACGTCTCCACTGGGTTTTCTCACGAAGAGCAGCGCCCAAACCCAAGACTTCCTTGTCCGAGTATACAAGCCCAGGGAGATCAAGTACTCGTACAAGAGCAGGAACAATGGCCAGCTAGTCCATGCAAACCGATTCACATGCATTCTGCTTGGCACAGACTCAGAGCACTATTGTGTGGCCATCCTCAAAGGAACTCCAGCAGAAGTCGAAGCTGCTCTGAAGAAGTTCCCTCCGATGACGGCGTGGAAACTCTCCAGCGTCGGCCTGGACAGTCGGCAGCAGGGCGCTTTTGTGCATACGTCTGTTCGTGTCGTGGTCGACCTCAAGCGCACAACCTGCAGTCCAGTGCTCAAAAGCTCTCCGGAGGAGTCCTCCTTGGCATCGGCGCCGGCTCCAGCGACTACAGTGGCAGACATACCATCACGATTTCCATCATATCATTCACACGGACTGGTGCACGTTGGCCTGCAGTGCTTCTCAGCTTGCAGATCCTTTGCTACACGCGTTACTTCCCACTTAGGCTGAAATTGTTTTTGTGATATTCTTTCATTGGTAGTTGAATCCGTTCATGGCAGTGACTCGTTTAAAGTCAACTTTAGTATTGGTGGAAGTGTCGATAGCAGCGTTTCTTTTTAATTATACAAGCGTTGATAGCAGTGTCTCGTTTGTGGACAACTCATTGTATATCAACTCATTCATGCAGGGTTTCTTTTTAGCAGCAAGTGAATGCACAGCAGTGTATCTTCATTACTGGCCCCCACTCCATTATCACTATCATCATCAACGATTTCCTACACGCGCGTGCGCGGCGGTCGCCAGAAGTGTATAGTTTGCAGAGACTTCTCGTATTGATAGCCATGGGTCACTTCAGACTGAAATCATTTGTGATCTTCTTTTATTGGAAGTTGAATCGGTTGATGGCAGTGCCTCGTTTAAACTCAGCTTTGGTATTGCTAGTAGTGTCAATGCCAGCGTTTCTTTTTAATTATACAAGCGTTGATAGCAGTGTCTCGTTTGTGGTTAGTTATAACAGCGTTGATAGCAGTGTCTCGTTTGCGGACAACTCATTGTACATCAACTCACTGATACCGTGTTTCCTATCATCACCATCATCATCATCCTTAACCTCCTCGTAGCCATTTTGCTTAGAGCTGTCCTGTTCTGTACATGCCTTGCGCCGTGTGACCACGTGGCGCGGTGCTTCTCAGCCTGCGTAGTTCTTCCAGGTGCTCCTCGGTGTAGTAGCCATGGTGAAGAAATTCTTTTTGAAAACGAAAAAAGATGTGACCAGGAGGTTTTTACCCGCGGTCGTTCCCACCATGGAGAAGAAAGACTTGGCCACCCCGAGGAGTGCTACTATGGTTTGGCATTGCTCATTCCGTCCGCCCATGTTGTATTTCGTTTTCGTTGGGTTCTGCTTTGAGACATCTCCATACTTATTTAATTGTTTCGGGAGTGTTGTTCTGCGGGATTATGGTGCATTGCTTCGTGCATTACAAGTTTTTTGTTGTGTGTTCATATTTCGGAAACATAGTTAATTATTTGGAAACTCCCGGGACAGCTTTCGACAAAGGGGTTGACCGAAATCATTTTGGACAACTGCTCATTATCTATTTCGGATTGCGGATTTCAGGTCGCCGCCGTGCTGCGAGGAGAACGACTAGGCGCTCCAAGTACAAACGTCCTGTGAAAGTGTCGCTGCAGTTCAATGTCATATCTTCATTGTTACTGGGCCTAAAGACAGCAAGGAACAGGTATGAGCGGTGCTTGCTCAGAGATGCCGTCGCTCGCTCCCGCATGCGGAGTTTTCCTCCGCCTTCGAATTCAGAAGTTCAATTCGCATGTGGGGCATGTGCAGCTAAGCAAACGCGTGATTGCATATGCTCAGGCATAGCATCAATGCATGGCTGTGTGAATGACAAGCTCTTGTCCGAATTCGTTTCAGGTGTTCGATCGCCAGACAACCCTGTATATCAACCATTTGACCCTGACGATCAACGCAAATTGCAGGAATCTCTGGAGCATGGTGCCGCGGTGCTTCTCAGCCTGCGAGGTTCGCGCAGCATGAGTGTTCTGGCACGTTCCCGCCACCTTGTGCGCATGATTTACATTGCTGCCATGACGGGCTTGGCAGCGACCGTGGATGCTGCAGCGCCATACCTTGCTCAGAACGATTTGAGAGGCCTCAGGCGCTACCTTGATACTGCGGAGGTAGTGCACCGTGGCGGCCAACATCCTGGGAAGATTTGTCGCGGCAACCTGGCAGTGCAGCTTGTTCAGTTCATGCGCGTCGCGGGGAACAAGATGGCGCGTTTGCTCTCGTCGTGCACGGCTTCCCTGCAGACTGTTCGGCGGCGACAGGTGCTTCTCAGTCTTGTCAAACTAGTCTTCCAACTCGCGAACAAGCGCGGATTCGAGGTCGATGGCCGTGGAGCATACAAATGCAAGCGAATTCTGGAAATCACCTTGCTGGCTGGGCTCAGATCCAAACTGACATTGCCACACTTGCTGCCTGGTGACCTTTGCGCTTTGTCTGGTTCGTGGCCGGTTCCAAGCGGATCGCGCCTTGGCTTGAGAAAAATCATGCCCGGCATGACTTCGAAGATTCGGGAGCAACAGGCTTTGAAAGCGATCTCTTTGACACTCGGCTCCGGCGGTAATGGCAAGTCGGTACCTGTTTGCACTATATCTGCAATGTTGTGCTTTTGGAACGAGCATAAGAATAACGTCTTGCAGTGGGTGCAGGAGTGGGTGCCCAAGATGCGGCCGCACTAGGCAGCGAGTTCCTGAAGCCTTGTTCGTTTGCCTGCGGTGCTGCTCAGCCTGCGGTGCTGCTCAGCCTGCGTGTATGCTCATGAACAGCATTCTCTCCTGTGGCCACATCTCGATCTTCCTTAAACATGCAGGTGCTGATGGGGCAGCGCCGATCCGTATTGACTTGGAAAAGGAAAAAAAAGATTGGAAAGAGTGAGGACACATCAATGCGTTCGGCAACCTAAGCACAGACTGTCTGTCTGTGCTTAAGTTGCCAAACGCATTGATTCACGTTGGCACGCGGTGCTTCTCAGCCTGCAGATCCTTTGCTACATGCGCTTGTTGTGCGGTCGCCCCATATTGATATATGCGGAGACTTCCCATATTGATATCCTTGCGCCCCATATGTTCTGAATGTGGTTCATTGAATTCCGAATCCGTTCATGGCAATGCCTCATGTAAAAACAACTCATGTTTGTAGTAGGGTCGATACCACTGTTTCGTTTAGTTATAAAAAGCGTTGATAGCAGTGTCTCGTTTGCGGACAACTTATTCTATATCAACTCCTTGATATCGTTTTCCTTTTCGCATAAGCGAATACATACCAGTTTCTCTTGGTGACTAGAATCGAGTCATCGCACGAGCATGAACACCGCAGCACAGAGCAAGCACCGCATACAGCATACGCAAGAAAATATATAGACCACATACAGTGCCGCAGCAAATTGAATACTCACAGACAAGTATGAAGCACATCACAAAACAATACAGTACACCACACAGCACACACATCACATCCATCCAGTCACGCACACATACAGCAACACGCTTTCTCGACTCCACAGGGGGGGTGCTTCGTGGAGGCATCACTTGTAACTTTGAAATTCTGTAATCATTGCCGTTCTGGTTCAAAGAACTTGGATTGCAGGAGTTCGAGGCAAAAGCGAGCCTTGTCCGCATCCGCTCACCCAGTCTCACCGTGCCGTGCACGGTGCTTCTCAGCCTGTGTCACTGTGCGCTCCACGGTGATCCTCCGGGTGAGCTACCATGGCTGCTGCTGCAGAACAGCCGACGTCTCCACTGGGTTTTCTCACGAAGAGCAGCGCCAAAACCCAAGACTTCCTTGTCCGAGTATACAAGCCCAGGGAGATCAAGTACTCGTACAAGAGCAGGAACAATGGCCAGCTAGTCCATGCAAACCGATTCACATGCATTCTGCTTGGCACAGACTCAGAGCACTATTGTGAGGCCATCCTCAAAGGAACTCCAGCAGAAGTCCAAGCTGCTCTGAAAAAGTTCCCTCCGATGACGGCGTGGAAACTCTCCAGCGTCGGCCTGGACAGTCGGCAGCAGGACGCTTTTGTGCATACGTCTGTTCGTGTCGTGGTCGACCTCAAGCGCACAACCTGCACTCCAGTGCTCAAAAGCTCTCCGGAGGAGACCTCCTTGGCATCGGCGCCGGCTCCAGCGACTACAGTGGCAGACATGATGAACATCAAATCGCAGCGTTGCTTCGATGTCATGGCTGTGGTTCATTCTGTTTCAGACACCCGCACTCCCGCTGGCCACCCTCCAGTGGCAAGTGTACATCTGGTCGACGGCACACAGACGAGTAACTCCAAGACAGCGGAGGCTGTGATTGCAGTCTGGGGATCCACCAACATAGAGCTTTGTCGCTCTCACAAAGGACAACCGCTGCTGTTTCTCAACGTGGCGGGCAAATTCGACGGCAAACTGGAGCTGAACTTGTCGCAGGATCGCGTGGTGGATTCTGCATGCTCTTGTCCCAGAATGACTCAACTACACGACTTAGCAGCCACTCAAGACTTCGCGAAGGACCGGGAGCAGCTGACCACCGCTCATGCGGGTACATGGGATCCAGACCACGCTTCGCAGATTCTCACCGGAGAAGCACTCCTCTCCTGCTGTGCCTTTCTGGCTATGGCGTCGGATGATCCGAATGCAACCTTGCCACTCTTGTTGCAGGTCAATGGGATGAGGCTTGAGGAACCGGAGCCAGCCGACTCTGTGGTGGAGAACACAGGCGAGCGCGTCTTCTTTACGACTACTGCTCGTGATTTCAGTGGCTCGTGCAAAGTCGGCGTATCCCAAGCGGCAGCCTTCGCCTTGACTGGCATTGATAGCATGCAAGAATTCAAAAAAGTTCACGACGAGAAAGCTATCTCCTTCCCTCCACTGAGCAATTGTCGCATCATACGACGCGTGCGCAATGTGGCTGCGAATGCACAGGATGACACACCTCAACGGACTTTCGTCAACACGACTGTGGTGGCCGTTTCACCGCTTCAGATATCGCACGCCCCGAATACGTCTTACAATGTCGTCTTGCAGATCCTGAAGCAGTGCCGCGAGAGCCAGGATGCAATGCTCGCGGCACAGCTCTCTGAGATACGGTCTTGTCCCTTCTACGGCATGCGCGCGCAGTACTCACCAGCGGGTGGCGGGGGTGATGCTTCTCAGCTTACCCGGAACTGCCACTTGGCAGTCGTTCTCGTTCGTACCACGCAGAAGTCTCGGTGCGTATCCACTGCGGCTGGCTTCGTCGTGTCCACACCAGGTGTCGCGGACGCTTCTGACGGTGAGTGTTCCCACTCAGTGACGATTCACGGACATTGCTCAGTTGACAACTTGCTCTCGTTCAAAATGGATCCGCCCAACCGAGCGAAGCACAGAGTCTGCTTGTTGCTCATTACTGGCTGTTCAAAAGATGGCATGACGGTGCACAGCGTGACCCACATTGACGACTCCGTCGTGTCTGAGGCGCAGTACTTCATTAAAAAATTGAGAACACTGGGGATGCGCACAGAGCTTCAGCAATCAGGCGAGCATAAGCGGATGAATGAGTGGAGCACGACGCCGGAATCCGCCAAGAAGTGCCGAATTCTTGAAAGCCACCCCTCAGGAGAAAGCTTGAGATGAGCTTTCTCCTGTCTTGTCAGCGATGCTTCTCAGCTTGCTGGACATGGCAAGCGTCTTTGTTCTTCGCCTTGCGGGATGCCAGCTAGGTTTGCCTCAAACATATCGTTTGGTAGTTTCCTTTGCCTTGTTTATTTATGCGGTGCTTCTCAGCCTGCACTATTTACTGTTGTGGCGTCTGGTGCAAGAGTAGTGTTTGCGGCCTGCATTGCTCTTCAGCCTGCCCTGGCTCCCTTGAGAGTGCCTGCGCAGAGTTTCGGTCTGTGCTCAGGTTGCCCAACGGATTGATTCACGTTGGCCTGCGGTGCTTCTCAGCCTGCACTTCCTTTGCTACAAGCGCCTGTTCTGCAGTCGTTCAAAGTGTCTCGTTTACAGAGAATTTCCGCATTGATGTCCCTGTCTTTTTCCCGAAAAAAAAACATTTCTGCATGTGTTTCATTGGACCCTAAATCAGGTCATGGCCGTGCTTCATTTCAAGACAACCCCCATGTTCGTAGCAGTGTCGATATCAGACGTTCGTTCAGTTATAAAAGCGTTGATAGCAGTGTCTCGTTTTCGGACACCTCATTGTATATCAACTCTGGCCGTGCCTCATTTCAAGACAACTCCCATGTTCGTAGCAGTGTCGGTATCAGAGGTTCGTTCAGTTGTAAAAGCGTTGATAGCAGTGTCTCGTTTTCGGACACCTCATTGTATATCAACTCATTGATACCGAGTTTCCTTTCAGCATACGTCAATGCATAGCAGTTTATCTTACTTACTGGAACCGACTCCATCATCACTATCATCACGACTGGTTCACGTTGGCCTGCGGTGCTTCTCAGCCTGCTGATCCTTTGCGACCTCATCATCGCCATTGATCATCATCACCATCATCATCACTGATTCACATCATCACCATCACCAACATCCTCCACAACGAATCTCCATCATCACCATCATCATCATCAACGTCTCCGTAGCCATCTTGCCTAGAGCTATCCTTACAAAGGAACTTTCCAGCACCCATTGCACACAGTAATGCCACGGCATGCTGGTAGCTCTCGGTCTGGGCGCCATGCTCCTGACGTTGCTGCACCCAACAGCGGTGCTCCTCAGCCTGCTGCAGTGAACAGTGCTGCTCCTCAGCGTGCTGTGTTGAGCGGTACTGTGCAAAGGATTGTTGACCTGGTGAAGCAGTTCGGTCGTATACCGAAGCGCCAGAAAGGAACGTCCGAGGAAGCACGAGCTGAAAACAAGTTGGCCAAACGTTTCTCCGACCACCGCGACAGCATTCCTAATGACGTTATGTTAGAGTTGCAAGCCCTCGAATGCGCCACGCCTTCAGAGTCAGCCGCTGTCAGCGCTGCCCTTCAGCGTTCTGATGCTCCTGGCGTTTCTGCACCCAACAGCGGTGCTCCTCAGCCTGCTGCAGTGAACAGTGCCCCTCCTCAGCGTGCTGTGTTGAACGGTACTGTCCAAAGGATTGTTGACCTGGTGAAGCAGTTCGGTCGTATACCGAAGCGAAAGAAAGGAACGTCCGAGGAAGTACGAGCTGAAAACAAGTTGGCCAAACGTTTCTCCGACCACCGCGACAGCATTCCTAATGACGTTATGTTAGAGTTGCAAGCCCTCGAATGCGCCACGCCTTCAGAGTCAGCCGCTGTCAGCGCTGCCCTTCAGCGCCATGCTCCTGACGTTGCTGCACCCAACAGCGGTGCTCCTCAGCCTGCTGCAGTGAACAGTGCTGCTCCTCAGCGTGCTGTGTTGAGCGGTACTGTGCAAAGGATTGTTGACCTGGTGAAGCAGTTCGGTCGTATACCGAAGCGCCAGAAAGGAACGTCCGAGGAAGCACGAGCTGAAAACAACTTGGCCAAACGTTTCTCCGACCACCGCGACAGCATTCCTAATGACGTTCTGTTAGAGTTGCAAGCCCTCGAATGCGCCACGCCTTCAGAGTCAGCCGCTGTCAGCGCTGCCCTTCAGCGTTCTGCATTAAGCGGATCTTGGCAAACGCTCGTCGAGGACGTGAAGCAGTTCGGTCGTATACCGATGCGACACAAAGAAACGTCTGAGGAAGCACGAGCCGAAAACAAGTTGGCCAAACGTTTCTTTGAACATCGCGAGAGCATTCCTAATGACGTGATGTTGGAATTGCAAGACCTCGAGGAGTCACGCGCCGTCAGCGCTGCTGCTCAGCGTGCTGCAACCGAGGAGTTCCAGCGGAAGCAGAAGACCGATGAGATCCTGCAGCAGGTGCGCGAATTCGGCAGCTGGCCGAAGGAGAGCGCTCAACGCCCGCTTGCAGAGCGGCAGTTGGCTTGGCACATCCGAAAAACACGGAAGGCCAAGCATTTCTCACCGGAGCAGGAGGCCGAGCTTCAAACTCTGCAGCAGGCGGATACGAAGTCCGACGGGCTCATGCAGCAGACGAAGCTCGAGGAGGTCATGCAGCAGGTGCGAGACCTCGGCCGCTTTCCGAAAGAGTCCGCCGGGCGTAGTGTTGCAGAGCGGCAACTAGGCTGGCTAGTTCGGAAAGGATTGAAGGCCAAGCAGTTCTCTCCCGAGCAGGAGGCCGAGCTCCAGGCACTCCAGCAGGCGGAAAGCGATGGCAAAACAATGCTTCGCATCGCGGAGGCGGAGGAAAGGCCAAACCCCATGGAAGGGTTCGCTGAGGAGGCGCAGAACAGGATCGACCAGGATCTGCTGATGCTGGAGAGTGGCATTCGTAACAAGGCAATCCTGCGGCGCCTGGCCACCTACAAAGAGCTTGTGTCCAGCCGCGGTGCTCCTCAGCCTGCGCAGCACAGGGAATTTGCGCAGAGGTGCGCGGAGCGAGTGCGGAGAGCGTTGGCTGCTCCCGCGGGGAAGAGCTGCTACGTCCCCGGCGGCGAAGTAGAGGGGAACCAGTTGCGCGTTTTCTCTAACCGTGCAGTCATGACGGGACCGCTCGTCTGCCAGCTCTGCGACTGCGATTTCTTAATAGAAGAGGACTTTGCGCGGCATAAGCAGTGCAACCACGCCGGCGAGGCAGAATACCGCAAACGGGTGCTGTACCTGATGGCACACGCTGGCTGCAGGCCGATAACCGCTCAGGAGAAGAGGATCATGGTGCAAAATTTTGCTTACTTCCAACAGTTCTGTCACCCTGGCAGCAAGGCCAACCGCTTCTCGGGCGGCGAGGCGGTGCCCCGAAGCGAGGCAGCCTGCGTAGTCTGTGCGCAGAAAGACTACCTGGAGCATCGCCACAAACTCAGCCTGTTTGGAGCAGTGCCGGAGGAGCGTGTCTTTGAGCACTGCGCCGACTCAGCAAGCGATCGTGATGACCTATCCGATGGCGAGGCAGATGCTCCACCCAAGCGTGCTCTGCTGAAGCACCGCGGAGTGTACTACTTGCAGTCTCCGGAGCTCGTGCACAAGCTCCTGAACGTGGACAGGTACAGCCGGCGCTGGCCATTGATCCCGCACGAACAGTTGCACGCGTCCAGCGTTCAGCATCCGGAGCATTCAGAGTGGCGATGGCTTCTGCACTCCCGCCGAGTCCGTGTGGTTGCGCCATCAGAAGCAACGGCGGGAACCTGCGGTGCTTCTCAGCCTGCTGCCGACAGGTCCAGCCGCGCTTCTCAGCCTGCTGACGAGAGGCCTCCGTGCGCAGGAGTGGGCGATGCGAACGCGTTGGTGTGGGTGTGTTGGGAGTGCCTCAATGACCTCTGCGCCAAGAAACCGAAGATGCCGTTAAACGCCTTGGTCAACGACAACTGGATCGGTCGGGAGCCCACGCACGTCCGCAATGCTTCGAAGGCCACGAAGATGCTGGCGTCTCTTGGCCGATGCTGTTGGAAGCAAGTACGTCTCGGCAAGGGCGCTCCGGATGTCCAGCAGAAAGGCATTTCGGGCAACACCATCCTCTTCGCCCAGCCCACTGCTCAAATTCCATCCATGGAGCTGCCGCCGGCGGAGGGCGCGCTTGTAGATTCTCTGAACGTCGTCTTTTCAGGCGCCGCGCACAATCTCACCAAGGCGTACTGGGCGACTGTCAAGCGCGCGGAGTACATGCAGATTGTGAAAGACCGCAAGCAGCAGTGCGCAACTTTTTCTGAGGTGACCATCCAAGAAAATGTTGCTGTAACACGACTGCCTGAGGACGGGGTGCCAGACCACATCCAGGCATGTCTGCAAGCAGTGGAAGGTGCCGACAAAGCGCCAGTACGTCTGTTGGGGCCAGCATCCAGAGCGCCAGAGATGGGCAGAGACGACGAAGCGGGCGAAGAGTCTGACAACGAGGACGACTCTGACGAGCGTACGCAAACAGAGCACGACGGACAATCACCAGAACAGCCCGACATGGCTTACTTGCATGAAAACGTCGCAGAGTTCACGGTTGCAGTGGATCCAGTGCATGACGTCGCTCCAGTCCAAATGATGCAAGCGCTGCAAGGCACGCTGGTGGCACTGCAGGAGCAGGCAGCACGCATCGCAAAGAACGAGACGACACCGACAGTGGCAGATAGCAACGGTGCTCTGCAACCTGTTGCTGACGAAGGCGGCAGGCATACTCTGCGCGGAATGGTTCTCGATGTGCAGAGTGCTGCTAGTTCGTTTGACGAGCGCGCGCAAGTGGTTTTGGAAACAGCGCAGGCTGGAGCAGATGCATGCAGGGTAGTGGGCCCGCAGTCCCTATCGGTGCCTACGCAGAAACCTTTGAGTTCCTTCGACAGCAGGTCCTGGCCGGCGTGCTACACGGAGTTCTGGTTCGGGGACGGCGCGCCGAACCTCGAGCGGGAGCGGCCCATGTTGTTCGAACAGGTCATCCCCAGGAGGAACGAGGAGGGAGGATGAAGCGCAGGGGGGTAGAGGAACGAGGAGGAACCGTGAAACGCAGGCTGCCTTGTGGCAGGACTGTTCATCCCGCCCCTTTGATGCTTTCCAGGCAGCACTCGCATGTGGCGTTTCGACCTGCATCCATTGATAGCAGTGTCTCGTTTGGACCTCCATCCATTCAATCTTCGTGCGTTGATAGCAGTGTCTCCTTTGAACATACATCCATTCATTCTCCACGCGTTGATAGCAGTGTCTCGTTTGGACATACATCTATTCAAGTTCTGTGCGTTGATAGCAGTGTCTCCTTCTTTGCAGGGGCGTGGAGGAAGGAGGAGGAACCGTGAAACGCAGGCTGCTTTGTGGCGAGGAGGAGAGACGATGAAGCGCAGGGGTGCGAGGAAGGAGGAGGAGCCGTGAAACGCAGACTGCTTTGTGGCAGGACTGCTCAGTCTGCCCCCTTGGTGCTTTTCAGCCAGCACTCGCATGTCTCGTTTGGACCTACATCCATTGGTAGCAGCGTCTCGTTTGGACCTACATCCATTCAATCTCCGAGTGTTGATAGCAGTGTCTCCTTTGAACATACATCCATTCATTGTCCACGCGTTGATAGCAGTGTCTCGTTTGGACAACCATCCATTCAAGCGTCTTGCGTTGATAGCGTTGATAGCAGTGTCTCGTTGTTACGCGAATGCTGCGTTGATAGCAGTGTTTCTTTCTTACACGATTCGTCTTACTGATGGCATTTCCTTCGTTGATAGCAGTGTCTCGTTCTTTACACGACTACCATTAAATGCTCCGTTGATGGCAGTGCCTCCTTCTTACACGATTCATTGTATTGATGGCATTTCCACCGTTGATAGCAGTGTCTCGTTCTGATCACGATTGTCATTCTTGATAGTACCGTGTTGTAAACTTAGCTTCCCTGCGAGGTCGCGCGACGCCTCATCAACCTGGAGGAGCTCGAGTACTCTCTCGCGAGCGACGAGGAGACCTACGAGGCCGCCTCCCAGAGCCGCTTCAACTCTCCAGAGATCCATGCTGTTCTCGGGGACGTGATCCGCCGGCTGCGGCTCCTGAAAGGCACGCGAGCTGCGATTGGCAGGAAAGGCTTCGGCACTGACCTACAGATCCTGTCACAGGCCTCGGCGGAGGATTTCATGGAAGCGCTGAACATCTCGAAGCCCGGCGACTGCATCGGCTCCGCCATTTCACGCCCGGGCATGCCTGCGAAGGTCAAGACTGCCCTGAGGACGTTGCTACTCAGCACTTCCGATGTGCCTGGCACAGAGGGGCGGAAACAAGCACTCCGCTTCAACGGACACGGCAACAACCTCAAGTTCGGCGCCGCGAGCTTCTTCGTCACACCGAACTTCGCAGACACGTACAGCCCGTTGGTCCTCCAGCTACACGAAGGGCCGGGAAAGCGGAGCCACTTCGACATTCGCGGGCACGCGGATAGTGCGGTTCCCACAGCCGGCGGCGCTTCTCAGCCTGCTGGCCCTGACCTGCGGAGTTCAGCGCCTACCATGCCTTCTCTGGAGCGGATGCACCAGATAGTCGCAGCAGACCCGCGTGCGCAGGCCAAGTTTTTCCTGTTGATGACCGAGCTGCACTACCGCTACATCATTGGCTTAGAGCGCCTGTTTGTTGGCCGCACAACGCTAGCCCGACAGGCAGTGTCAACGGAGGACGACGTGGCAGCGTCTCTGCAGCCGTGCGTGGCCCCAGGAAGCACTGATGTGCAGGCGCCTTTCGAAGCACAGGGTCGGGGCTTCACGCGTGGCCACGGCAAAGGCCACAGCGTCATCGGGCCTACGATGGCGTGGTTGCGCTCGGCCGTGGTCGGAGGGCTGCGCACCGCGGCTCGGAACCTGCGCGCTGCGCTTCTTTCCACCGCGGAGACCGTGCAGTACGAAGCTGCCAACGAGCCCGCGCGGCAGCTGGGGCTTCCTGATGTCGCGCCAGAGCCTTTCACAGCCAGGCAGCAGCGACAGAGCCGCATGGACGGAGGCGAAGAGGAGGATGGCACCAGGCGCGACGAGGTGCCGCTCGGCCCGCCAGTGGAGCAGCCGTACCTCGTGGAGGAGCGCGCGCGGGCAGCTGCAGAGAACCGGATGCCTGCAATCGGCGCTGCAGCGTACCGGAGCCTCCCGCTCACAGGTGCCTTTCAGTCTACGTTTCCGAGCTACCGCCAGCGATCTAGCTTCGGGCAGCTCGGTGGCGCTTCTCGGCCTGCCATGGCAGTCAGCAATGGTAGTCTCTTCCAGACGAACGAGGATGGAGTGATTTAGGAAGTCCTCAAGCACGATGGCTCGCCGGCTTCGGTCGAGGAGATTGACGCAGATGCGGAGGCGTGGGCAGTAGCCTTTAGCCATGACTTCTTTTACAACATCTGCTCCAACCACGAGCACGATTGCACGGAGACGTGCGTCAAGTACGTCAAGAAGAAGCTCGAGGCCAAAGAGAGTCTGCGCTCCAACAGAACCCCGTCGTGCCGCTTCTGGTTCTTCCGCATCCAGCAGCTATCTCTGGCAGGCCGCACCAAGCGAGTGCGTCGGCGTGGCAAGCCTTTGGTCCGCACTCCGTTCATTGACTTCTCTGACGAACGCAACCAGCGGTGCCGCTGCCAGCTCAAACGCGACCAGCCGTTCAGGAGCTCAAGCAACGACGTCTCTCAAGTGACAAGCCGGTGCAACGTGGATTTCCAGTTCTTGCTGTGCGCGCCTGACGAGTCCGCCGAGGCAGCAGACGTGCCTGAGCCTGGTGGTGCTCCTCAGCCTTCTCAGGGTGACCTGCCGGCGGCCGCTCCTGCTCAGCCGGCCAAGCGCAGAAGGCTTACCAAGGAGACGAAGATCATGAAGGACCCAGACTCGGCAACCACAGCGCGCTCATCAGGACAACTCAGCAGGCGCAAAAAATGGCTCTACGGTTGTGGGTCCTTGCTGCAGCAGAATGCATCTGTCGTGGAGAGCTTCCAAGCTGCTTTCCAGAAGGCTTTCTCCATGGACTTCTACATCACGAAGTACCAAGGGAAAATGATGGAGTCCATGACGCCGCTCTTCCAGGCTATGCTCTCCGGCATGCAGCGTCTGGAGCAGCAGGAAAAGGAAGAGGAGGACGAGGAAGAAGCCCGCAAGGTGCTGAGTGAGGTCGCCGCTGATGCCGAGGGCCAGGCGCACGCCAAACGGAGCCGCACGCAGGAGGATCTCGCTCGACGCGCTCGACGCGTCTGTATCCGGCTGGCGTCGATGGCGAATCGGTGCTTCTGGCTCTCCACGACGGAGGTAGCCGTGCACATCCTCACAGGCGGCGACTGCCTCCAGTCGCACCACCATACGCGGCTCTTCATGAGACAACTGCAATGGGCTTGCCAGCAGTGCAAGCGCTTGCTCAACCATGAAGGTACTTGCGAGGAGCAGGATAGTGATCAGGTGCCAATACACGCAGTCCGCATCCAGATCCACGTGGCTGACGAGGACCAGGAGCACGCAGCAGGTGTGATCAGCGGTGCTCCTCAGCCTCCTGAACACATCCCTTCTGATGCTGAGCAGGCTGACGGCGGGGACTGCGACGAGCAGGCTGACGGCGGGGACTGCGAGGACATGCACGTGTGCACCACCAGCACGAACACAGCCGACGACTACGCTCACAGGGGCGCTCGCCTGCAGACCATGCCTTACTACATCTACAGGACGACGACGACGACCACGACGATGATGATGATGATGATGATGATGATGATGATGATGATGATGATTCGGATGCTGCTGCTGGTGATGATGATGACGATGACGAGAACGACGACGACGACGACGACGAAGACGAGAACGACGACCACGACGACGACGAGTACGACAACGACGAGGATGTACGTCCGGCGAGTCCTGAAGCCGAACCGGGCAAAGGCTTCTGGACCGCGATTCTTCCCCTTCGAGAACCACTACGTCATGGCTCAGCGGTGCGTGCAGGAGGTGCGGCTGCGCAGTAATGTCCCCACCATCGATGGCTTCCAGTGCCCGACCTGGGCACAGGACCCCGAGCAGAACTCGCTCTTCAAGGCCCTCCTCTTCGCGCCTTGGGCATGCGAGGGTCCCCTCTCTTGTGGCTGCGTTACTCAGTACAGCCATCTGCTGAGGAACTGCGACTGCCCCGCCGTGCGCCCATGCTCGTTCGAGCGGGCGTGGCGGCTTCGCTGCGCGGAGATCCACGTGCTGGCGGCGCGCGCAGACACCAGATGCCGCCTGGCCCGCAAGATGCTCGTGCTCGCGGACACGGCACTCTTCTCAGAGCTGAAAGAGCCTCGGGCGAACCTCGACGAGGGTGAGCTGGTGCTCCTCAGCCTAGCGTCCTTCGCAAGGTCTCAGCTGGCGCGGCGCATGCCAGTGGAGGCGGCACGGCGCATCCTCGCCTTCAGTAACCACCATTGCAGGTGGCACCAGGAACAGTGCACTCTGGCAGAGTTCTGCGCGTACGTGGCGCGAGATGCGCTGGCGCACGTGGAACTCGCGGCGGAGGCGCGGGTGAAGCCTCGGCCAGCGGCGAGTGCCCACCTCGAGGCCGATGAAGACTCCGCGAGCGATGCCGAAAGGCCCAACGGCCGAGTCCCGCTGGAGCTCGTTGACGTGGGTGGAGGCGGCGGCAGCGACGTGGAGGAGGATGTCGAGGACGCCGCGATTACAGAGATCTCCCTGTTCCCGCTGCGGGACCACGTCAGAGCAACCGAGCTGGCCCTGCAGCAAGATCACCTGCACCGCTTGGATCAGAAGGGCCGCCTCAGCTACGCCGACAAGCAGCTGAAGAATCTCAATCGAGCGTACGGCGGCATGCTGCACGCGAGCTTTGCACAGCCAGCCAGCACGGGCGCGCGGGAGCATCTGGGCACGCGACTGAACGAGAGCTTTTCTGACATGCTAGCCTTGCAGCGGCAAAGCATAGCGCTACAGAAAAAGCAAACGAGCGCGGATGGAGAGATCTTGCCCGATGCTGCGGACGACTGGCTCCCCAGCGGTGCTCCTCAGCCTGCTGCCGAGGACGCCCAACCAGAACTCGTTCCGCAGCTCTTGGCCATGCAGGGCCCGGCGGCTGTTGCGTGGAAGCTCGTCACTGATGCCCACTGCACGGAGGAGCAGATTGACGCGGTGGCGTTGTTTGCGCTGTCTCTGCAGAAACGTTTTGACGGCAGACCAGACAAGACAACGCATCTCCTCCCCGTGGCGTCCGCGACAGGCAACCACAGAGCGATCTGGCTCGGTGGAGGCGGTGTCGGCAAGACGCGCACCCTCTCCAAAGTGGTGGAGCCGATGGCCATCACTTACTTCGGCGAGCAGGGGTACCTCGGCAAAGCGCAGTCCAACCACGCCGCACACAACCTCGGCCCGCGCGGCAGGACCATGCATTCCTCCAATGGCCTGCTCATGTCGGATTCCATGCAGACAGCCAGGCTGCGCTTGACGCCACAGACGCAGAAAAAGCTGGATCGCCTCACAGGCACACTCGGCGTCGACGTGATCGATGAGCTGGGTGCTGTGCCGGGGCCTTTGCTGCATGCAGATGCACTGCGCACGACCTACGGCAGGGCGTTGCGCTACAACCTGGACCCCGCGAAGTACATGCGGCCGCAGGAGACGTGGGGACGCATGCCTGTGAAGATCTTGTGCGGGGACTTCTACCAGTTGCCGCCAGTCCCCGCCACCGCTTCCCTGCTGGCGCCTCACGCGGGCCAATCCTACGAACACCAACAGGGTAGGAAGTTGCTCGCCGACATCGAGTACGTCATCGATTTCGTGCAGATGCAACGCTTTACGGACCCGTTGCAAGTCGAGGTTCTCCACGCTATGCGAACTCCAGGCGGGAAAAAGATCTCTGACGACAGCTGGCAGGCGATCGTCAAAACAGAAATCGTTAGCTCTGGTGGTGCTGCTCAGCCTGCTGCCAGCAACAGCGAAGCCGATCAGCCACTTCAATGGGATCCTCGGTTGCGTGCAGCGAGAGGCTGGTACGAGTCGGCCTATGAGTGGCGCATCGTCTCTTACGCCATGCATGCACAGGCGAAGCTTGATGCGCACGATGCTGGCCAGCTGCTCTTTTACGCACCAGCAATCGACAGACCAGCTGCGCGCCTCGCGAAGCCTGATTTCGACGAGATGCGCGCGGAGCCCAACATCGGCGCTACCGCAAAAATGCCAGGGCTGCTGCCGCTCTTCATTGGCATGGAAGTCATCCTGACGGAATCCGTCCTGCCGCCGAAGTATGTCCGCGGTGCGCCAGGCAAAGTGGTAGGCATAGAGCTGCACGCTCTGGAGCCTCCGCTGGAGGGCCGGCCGTCCATTGTATCGGACGGTGTGGTCGTACTCTACTACATGCCAAAGGCTGTGTATGTCAAGATCGATGACAGCGATGAACTCTTCTTGACGGCCGCGAAGGTAACAGCTGGCAGCGCTTCTCAGTCTGCCGGCCCTGACCTGCGCGGAGTGCTCGCCATCGCACCGCAGGCGCGCCCGTGGAAGTTCAAGGCGAAGACAGGTGGCCCGGCCATCGCGGTGTCCAGGACGCAGTTGCCCGTGTTGCCCAAGAAGCAGGGGACTCTGCATGGCGTCCAGGGCAAGACGGCGGATCCAGGCTTCATCGTCCACTGGACGTTTCCGCCCGGACTGAAGAAGGAGTCCATTTGGCTTGCCTACTACGTCAGCCTGTCGCGCCCCAGAAGCTTCAAACAACTCTTGAGCCACGGCTTGCCTGACAGGAGCATCATCGAAGGCGGTCCTCCCGAACAAATCGCCAAGGCTTTCGCCGAGCTCTTCGCGGACAAGATTGCCGCGACGAAGATCGCTTGCGCGAAAGCTCGACAAGACTTAGGCTGGCCTGCACGAGCCTGAGGAACCGTGAGTTGCAGCATGATGAGCCGGCCAGTTTGGTGCGTCAGAGCCTGCTCTCGCGTGGTGTTTCTCAGCCTGCCGCTTTCTGTATGCTAGCCTTAGCTTCAGCCTCCACTTGCGCGGCCGCGGTGCTTCTCAGCCTGCGACTCTTTGCGGTTCTTCTCAGTCTGCAGCCGGTTGTCGCGTTGTGCTTCTCGCCCTGCGCTTCCTGTATGCTAGCCTTAGCTTCAGTCTCCAATTGCGCGGTCGCGGTGCTTCTCAGCCTGCGACTCTTTGCGAGGCCTCTCAGCCTGCAGCCGGTTGTTCGCTTCAGATGCCGACTGTACCTGTGCGCAAGGAGATGCAAGCATCCCCGTCTGCTGTGCAAACGATGATAGACATGAGCGCTTCCAAAACAACATCACGAGATAAGCACACACTAATGCATACAGGCCGTCCTCGCTTTCATCGACATACACCGTTGGAGATTCCATGCGTTCATAGCAGAGTGTCGTTTAGATACACATCCATTCAAGTTCCTAGCGTTGATAGCAGTGTCTCGTTTGGACGGACATCCATTCAAGGTCGGCGCGTTGATAGCAGTGTCTCGTTTGGAGAAACATACTTTCAAGCCCCATGCGTTGATAGCAATGTCTCCTTTGAACAAGCATCCATTCATTTTCCACGCGTTGATAGCAGTGTCTCGTTTGGACATATATCTATTCCAGTTCCGTGCGTTGATGACAGTGTCTCGTTTATACATGTAGTCATTCAAGCGACATGCGTCCATGGCAGTACCTTGTTTGACAACACATCGAATCAAGCTCAGCGCGACGATGACAACAGCTTTTGCATCACTATTACTGTTACTGTTGATATCACAGTGCCTCTCACTGCTGCTGCATGTTTCAGTTATACTTAGAAACATCGCTGTTAGGTTGCTTTGCCGGGATAATTTTGTCCTTCTCAGGGGGCAGCTCTCATTTGCGCTTCAAAGGAGGTCGCAAGAGGCCCCAAGATGGCCACAAGAGGCTCCCAGGAGGCTCCCAAGCAATTCCACGCAATTACAATTCGAAATCAAAACAATTCAACTGTGACCTACATCTCATATGATGTTGCCCAAGTACTGCGTGTGTTCGATGTAATTGTAGGTTGGCACCACGGTACGTACTTCCTACAACTCAGCCCGCTGGGATCGATGCAACGATATTATGATGGTGGCTATGTGCATGTAGTGCATATTCTTTACGCTTCGCGTATCCCCACCAGCCCACCTCGCAGCAGCAACTCTTGCGACGCCTGCCGACAATCGTGTTTTTCAGGCGTGTGTCCGCTTGGCCCCGCATATCTCCCCTGTTCCTCCTTCCTTCCGCCTCCTTGTACATCCTCCTTGTGGGGGAGCGGGAGAAGGACGAGGCGGAGGAGGAGGGAGAGAAAGCGCTCCTCGTGTGTGAGTCGTTCGGGCTCCTCGTGGTGTGAGTCGTTCGGGCGCATCGTCCTGGTGTGAGTCGTTCGGGCCCCTCCTTGTGGTGTGAGTCGTTCGGGCTCTTCGTGGTGTGAGTCGTTCGGGCCCCTCGTCCTGGTGTGAGTCGTTCGGGCTCCTCGTGGGGCCTCTTGGGGGCCTCTTGGGGCCTCTTGGGGGCCTCTTGGGGGGGCTCTTGGGGGCATCTTGGGGGCCTCTTGGGGCCTCTTGGGGCCTCTTGGGGGCCTCTTGGGGGCCTCTTGGGGGCGCAATGTTTGGAATTGCTTGGAACTGCTTGGAATAATCAGAAACCGTTTTTGCTCAGCCAGGTCTGGCAGCCCTCCCCGACAACTGAACAGTTCTTACCTTGGTGCCTAAATACGTGCGGCATGGGAACCCCGACACATGCCAGGAGGGCCGCAGTGCCCGAAGTCGACCAAGAACACTTGTATGATGCGTTCAAGAGCTGGATCATTCAAGTTGGTTGCTCTGTTGCTTTCGATTTTGGTGTTTACAAAAGCCTTTCGAAGTCGAATGCTGTGCACGGGCCTGGGCTGGCAGCGGCGAAGCAATTTTTGGAAAAGTTGAACAGAGTATCGGAACCATTGATTTTCAAATACAGTGTTCTCAAGTCGAGCCTCGCAGCAGTGATTCGTGATTTTCCCAAGACAAAAGACCCTTTCGACCCTTTGGAGCACGCGCCTTTGGCTGGAGACACGGCGGACAGGATCATGACAATGTGCAACCATGCGAGGCGCTTGAAAGATCCCAAAAGGTTGCAGGAGGCAATGAGCAAATGCACCAAGTTCCAAGGAATTTCGCTCAACGAGATTCGTTCCATGCTGGTAGACACAGACCCAACAGATGGAATTGTGTTTCAGTCCCCTGCGAGAAGGTGCACGGGAAAAGGCAGTCATCTGGATTCATGTTCACCGCAAGTAGATGTAAAGATGACTGACATAATGAACATGGATTTGCCTACAACGCCCAAGAGGGACGATGCAGAGTTTAGCGATGGTGCGAAGTCTGAAGGAGAGTCAATTCCCAGTGTGTTCACTAAGCAAAAGGATGGCCATACACCCAGCTGCGTCACTAAACCTTCCCTCGGCGTCGGAAAGAAACCGCCTGCGGCTGACCCGAGTTTTATCAGCCCAGCGAGCCTCCTTGCCGATGCGTTGGGGACGAGCCCAGTGCCAGCGAGAAAGAAGGACATCAAGAGCGCAGTTGGTGAAATCCGTGATGCCAAGAAGGGAGAAAAATCGACTGTTCATAAGAAGCCCGTTGGAAACATAAAATGCCCTGATTCTACGTACAAGAACGCACAGTTGAAGCTGATGTTCTACAAAGACGGTGCTGTTGCGGTTCGCGAGGCTGGCGGTTCCCAGCTTGTGCAGATCAAGAAGTCAAAGAAAGTTGAAGAAATCAGAAGCGTGCCGAAAAATTGTTGGCCATGCTGAAATCAGGAAAAAAAGCTCAAAGACGTAGTTTACGCCAAAGAACAGATGCTCGCCCAGTGATTTTGCCGTGCCAGTGAGACATATTGCGAGTGAGACACATTGCGACCGCCGAGTGACACTTACTCTATTCAAGTTTGCACATTCATATTGATTGTTCTGTGCGTTTCTCGATTGCAGATACTTCATTCAGACCCGTTCCCGATCTGAAAGAGATTCGCGCGTAAAATGCAACAATGAATGCCGACCCCTCTTGACCCAGACCCAGACCCAGGCTCTGGAATACAGGTGCATGGCATCGACCTGGGTTCTTTCTGACACTCCTTTCTGCCTCATACAACGTGGGGCACGTCTGTCTGTCGTCGTCGTCGTGGCCACAAGAGGCTCCCAGGAGGCTCCCAAGAAGCCTCCAAGAGGCCCCCCAGAGGCCCCCAAGCGGCCCCAACAGGCCCCCAAGAGGCCCCCAAGAGGCCCCCAAGAGGCCCCAAGAGGCCCCAAGAGGCCCCCAAGATGCCCCCAAGAGGCCCCCAAGAGGCCCCCAAGAGGCCCCCAAGAGGCCCCAAGATGCCCCCAAGAGGCCCCACGAGGAGCCCGAACGACTCACACCAGGACGAGGGGCCCGAGCGAAGCGATGTGACAGATGCCAACCACCACCCAAGCCATCTGCTCGGGTTGAATTAGGCTACCTGAACCCACAAACTGGGCCAGCACATTAAGCTCGGCACTCGAATTTTAGACCCCCCCCCGTTTACGCAAACAGGGGGGTCTAACAATGGTGTAATTCCTATGAAATTATACCATTTCCCACACCAAAAAAAGCCCCCCACGAGGCTCCTTGGAGGGGGGGAGAGAGACCAAGTCTCAGGGTCTTAGGGTCTTCGGGTCTCAGGGAGTTAGGGTTTGCGTGTCTTGGGGTCTTAGGGTCTTAAGGTCTCATGGTATCCCTGTGGCCCCATAGCCCAGTGGCCCTTTGGCTATATACCCCTACAGCCCTATAGCTCTACAGCCCCATAGCCCTATAGCCCTGTAGCCCTGCGCCACATATAGCCCCATATCCCCGTAGCCCCATAGCCCCATAGCCCTATAGCCCTGTATCCCTATAGCCGTATAACCATATAGCCCTATAGCCCTATAGTCCTAATGCCTTATAACCCTATAGCCCTATAGCCCCATAGCCCTAAATCCCTGCACGAGCAACGCACACAACCCCAATAGCACCATCAGCAGCACCAGTAGCGCTAGCAACACCAGCAGCACGATAGGAGCACGAAGCGTTTGCTTGACTACAACACGCGTCCTCATCATCCTCCTCCTCCCCCTCTTCTCCAGCCCCGTCGGTGTCGGTGTCGGTTCACAACGCAGGGGGGTAAATTTTGTACTGAATTTTCCCCCTCCAGTTTCCATAGGCCAATTTGGGTACTCAGGAGTCATTGCCATCGTCATCAGCAGAATCATCATCAGCCTCGTCATCATCGTCAGAATCGTTATCGTCAACGCCAGCACCATCATCATAATCATAATCATCAGCAACATCATCGTCATAATCATCACCACCATCATCATAATCGTCATCATCATCGTCGCAACCGTATTCTGAATCGTGCCCACCCGATGCCCACGCAGTATTGCAAGGCCCCCCCGAGGCTCAGTCGCAGCTCTCTGGATACATGTGGTGGGCCATGCTGGATCCATGTTGAGGCCATATCGATGCCATCTTGGAACCATGTGGCAATACTGGTGCCCACAAGCCTTTCCCCCTGGTGGATAACAATAAATCACTCCGAGAGAGCCTTCCGAGACAGCCCAGTCCAAAGCATCCGAGAGAGCCCAGGTTTCACAGATATTCACGTGAATTCACATTCCACGTTCTCCGACTCACAGATCTTCACAGCAGTTCACAACCTATGCTGTGAATACCCATGAGGATCTATGAATTCACAAGCGTTCACCTGACATCATGTGAATATGTGATCGGGTGCACACAGTTTTGTTCAGTAGCCGATTTGGGCTCAAGTCAATCAGAGGAGATATTCCAAAATCCTGGTACTTACGAGTTTGTTTTCCACTAAGTATGAAGAGGCCTGCTGGTGCCATGAGGCAGCCAGCAACTGCTGGCGTCGGAGCGCTCACCGAGGACAACTTGAAGAAGCACGAGCAGATCGTATCTTCAGGTGCGGACGGCGCCAGGACAGAGGACGAAGTTGGCGAGAAGTTCAGGCAGCTCGACAAGAAAAGCCAGATGAGTGCATGGAAGATGTTCGAGAAGAGCCGTCAGAGCGAGGGCAACGACGCTGATTACAAGAACAGCACCAAGGGCACTGGCAGCAACGAGAAGAAAACTAGGCTGCTGAAGAAGTGGATCTTGGACAAGGGGAAGTGCGGCAACCACTACCTGGGCTACCTTCAAGAGATCAACCTCGACAAGTCAAGGAAGGTCGAGGAGGATTGGGTTCCGTTCGCCACTGCCGAGAAGCGCTGGGGCAAAGAGGAGTTGGCAGCACGAGTCAAGTCGGGGACGATCAGGGCGAGGCGCGACCCGAAGGACACGCGGTTCTGGGAGTTCCAGGTGGTCACAGATATGACGTCGGTGACGTGCTCGTTCCAGAAGAAGCTCCAGTTGCGCTCAGACTCCAAGAAGGCAGTGGACAACAAGACGTTCCACAGGTTCCAGGTTGCGGACCCCACCAAGCTCGACGAGCACGACTTCATGATTCAAGATAACGAGGTTGATGACTCGGAGGTCGAGGACGACGCTGGCGATATTGACGTGGACTTGGCAAAGACGCTCGGCATCAAGAACAGCAAGGGTAAGGGCAACGCTCCGAAGGGCGGCAAGCCGATCGCTCTCGACTGGGACGCGATGTCCGATATCGACGGCGTGTCCAAGGACGACGTGCAGATGCGGATGATCAAATTCAAGGAGGCGCTGGAGAAGGACGAGTCGTTCTTGGACAAGGTGAGCATCAAGTACTTCCAGCGTGACCCGAAGGGCCACAAGGACGACATCAACAAGCACCGCTCGTACATGAAGAAGATGACCAACATCCTCGACGAAATCAAGCAGAACCGCAACCAATCGAAGATCAAGAAGGACTCCGCGAAGAAGACGATGATCGACAGCATCGCTCTGATGCGTCTCGTCAAGGCTTTCAAGGTCGACCTGAAGAAGAGGGGCATCACGATCACGGCCAAGAAGAACCCGAACAAGGACGGCATCGAGGAGGATGGAGATGACGAGCTGTGAACGACCTTCGCCGTGGAGGACTGCATCGAGGGTGCGGGGCGCGCTCGTTGCGCCCGCGACTTCGCTCTGGTGGCGAGCCACCTCCCTGTTTGGAGAAAAATCCCCCCCCCCCAAAAAAAAACGAAAGCAACAACAAACATAATTATCATCTCACGAACATGTGATGTAGGATACAAATTTGACCCTCATGTGTTCATCCGCCACCTGAGTCTATGAACGCACACCCTTTTGGGGGAAGGGGTGGTGGCATTGTTCACGATCCAGCTCTGGGGCAAACTGCGACTGGGCTCTAACACACAGCGAAGCAGCGTGGGGAAACAATTTGCGAGAATAGCAGGGGAGGGGTAGCGGGGGGGGATCCGTAGAAGGGTAGGGGGCTGGAAAAGCGGACGAGAATGGATGCACGCGGGCATAAGAGGAGAGACGGTCATGATGATGACGATGATGATGGCGATGATGACGATACGCACGACGATAACCAGGAGGGATTGGCAATACAACGAATGATCACTCCTTTCAGATCCTCGAGGGCCCCATGTATGCCCCAGAAAGCCCTGCGCGCCCAGACGGTTGTTAGACTGTCGTCCCTGAAACTAAAACACCCTTCAGAGATGGCCCAAAGGACCCCCAGAGATGCCCTGAACACCTAGCGCAAACAGAACATGACTAAACCGCATCCTCTGGAATCCCACCAGCCCTTTGGGCGTGAGTGGTTTAGAGAGCCCGCTCTGTCCTCAACCCCCCTTCTTCCCCTTCGGGGAGGGGTTTATCCCTCCCCCTACCCCACCCCCCCACTGGACCTGGAGAGGGAGTTCCGCTGGTCGTCAGGGGGGTCTTTTTCGACGTCTGGGAGGGCAAAAAAACGACTACCCTCACGAGGATTCTGGCACCGAGGGGGGGGGGGGGGAGTTTGGTGCCTCAGCTCGTCTTTGAAGCCAAAATCATTATTTTACTACGGTTTTGGCCCCATTTTGGCATCCTGAGGGGGCCGCGCTCATCTTCCTTCATAGCAAAATCATTGATTTTACGAAGGTTTTGGGCTCATTGTGTCCTTCTCAGGGGGCAGCTCTCATTTGCGCTTCAAAGGAGGTCGCAAGAGGCCCCAAGATGGCCCCAAGAGGCCCCCAGGAGGCTCCCAAGAGGCCTCCAAGAGGCCACCCAGAGGCCTCCAAGCGGCCCCAACAGGCCCCCAAGAGGCCCCCAAGAGGCACCCACAATGCCCCAAGAGGCCCCAAGAGGCCCCCAAGAAGCCCCCAAGAGGCCCCCAAGAGGCCCCCAAGAGGCCCCAAGAGGCTCCAAGAGGCCCCCAAGAGGCCCCACGAGGAGCCCGAACGACTCTCACCAGGACGAGGGGCCCGAACGACTCACACCACGAAGAGCCCGAACGACTCACACCACAAGGAAGGGCCCGAACGACTCACACCAGGACGAGGCGCCCGAACGACTCACACCACGAGGAGCCCGAACGACTCACACACGAGGAGCGTTTTCTCTCCCTCCTCCTCCGCCTCGTCCTTCTCCCGCTCCCCCCACAAGGAGGATATACAAGGATGCGGAAGGAAGGAGAAACAGGGGAGATATGCGGGGCCAAGCGGACACACGCCTGAAAAAACACGACTGTCGGCATGCTTCGCAAGAGTTGCTGCTGTGAGATGGGCTGGTGGGGATACGCGAAGCGTAAAGAATTCCTCATCGTCGGCCTGTTCTAAGATTCGGCTTATCTGCTCGGCGAGAGTTTACCTTTACCCCCCTCCTGCCTGGACATCCCCGTCGCCCCTCCTCCCCCCCCCCTCCTCCTCCTTAGCCTTTTTTGGCTTTAGCATCGAGTTGACTGCGACCTGCACCATACACGGGCTTCTTGCGATGAAGCGCAAGGGGGGGCACCAACAACAGAGGCGGGACACGCGTCGCCGCCGCTCCTCCGATGACGGGCGGGATCACTCGCCACTTTGGACTCTGCTGATGAAGAAGTTCGCATGGGGGCAGATTTCGGCCGCGCAGGTACAAGAACTAGCAAAAGCTGCTATTGACAGCGGCGCCAACAAGCCCGACGTGAAGAAGTTGGCGTCTCTCGGCGCCAGCGGTCACCAGACAGGCAATTGCCACAGGGATTTAGTTCGTGCATATTTTTCAAATTTATCAGCACCAGAACCAACGCAAGTGCTGACCACCTTGAAAGTCAAGGATGTTGATGGACAGTTGGTGACGCAGGCTATGCACGTCGATGTCTTCTGCCCTCATGATTGGGCGGCTTGCTTGGAACAGCATGACAAGATTGTAGAAGTCATGGGGAGCATGGACAATGTTTGCAATTTTTGGAAGGGGCAGGATTTGAAACGCAGCCCACAATACAAGCACAGCCAATACTTCAAAGAACTAGCTCGCAAAAACATGGCGGAAACGTCGTTCCCTAGGCCGTTGTTGTTGCATGGCGACGGTGCGCCAATGACCGAGTTCGATAGCGTCACTGTGATTTCAATGAGGGGGATCCTTAGCAATCTGTCTGTGAGCCAGAGCCAGCTTGCCCTGGCTGCCTTGCCGAAAGGATGCCAAGCTGGAAGCAACACGTGGGCTGCTATCTGGCACGTGTTGGCGTGGTCGCTGTCAGCTCTCGCCGACGGGAAACACCCCAGCAAGCAACCAAATGGTGAGGACTGGCCCATGGGTCACCCGCGGCGGCTTCTGGCTGGAAAAAAATCCCCGCAGCAATTGTATCCGTGATTGCTGGCGATATCGAATGGTTTTGTCAAGAGTTTCAGTTCCCGTATGCAATGAGTAACTACCCATGTGCATATTGTATGTGTGATAATAAGACGCCTCCAGGGCCGTGCCCGTTTAATGATTTCAGGAAGGACGCGCCTTGGAAATCGAGGTATTTGTCGCACCATGACCTTTTCAATACATACAAACATGCGCTGTTCGATATGGTTCCTGGCGTTAACGTTTATACGGTGAAGTTAGACATTCTCCACGTCATGGACCTTGGAGTTTCTTGTCACGTATTTGGCAACCTTGTGTGGGATATCTTGGAAGACGATCTGCCTGGCAACAGAGATGCGGGAATGATTTTACTTAACAGAAGAATCACATGCATCTACAATGAGAACGGCACACCGTCGAATGACAGGATCCCGAAGCTCGAAAGCTCGGACCTCGCCAAATCGAATGAGTTTTACCCTTGGCTGAAACACGTAAAAGGCAGGAGGGTGAGGAAGTTTGCAGCTGTGGCTCTGCGGTTAGCAGAGGATCACAAGTCGAACCTTGTTCGCACGCACCACAGATATGAATGCGTAAAAGCCCTGAACGATGTTTATGATATGTGTGATCGGTCTGAAACTAGATGGCCCCATGACGTGCAAACCCGCTTCTCGGATGCGATGCTTGCATTGTTCGGCCACTACGGTTGGTTGGCAAAGGATGCGATGTCCAGGGGCCTGCGGCGATACAGCATCGTCCAGAAACACCACCTTGCAGCGCACTTGCCAGAGCAAGCGAAATGGATTGCGCCTCGGTGCAGTTGGACGTACGGTTCGGAATCTTTCATGGGCTTGTGCGCGAAAATCACAGCGTCTTGCATGAAAGGCGTTCAAGCAGCATCCGTGTCTCATAAATTCGTGGAGAAATTCAGTATGGCATGTCATTTGATGTTGAACGATTTGATCGTGTTTGATGACATCGAGTGACAACGTGTGATTCTTGGCGCTCCGTTTTCATGAGACAAAATCACGCTATCATTCGGCTTCCGCCGACGGCCGTCGGAAAGGGGCGGAGGAATGATGAGTTGGAGGGTGGCAAGGTTTTGGCTTAAACATGTTTTGTTAAAGGTTTTGGTTTCCTGGAGTTTGTTTTGCCTGGGCGTTTCGTTTTCGCCTGTCTGTCACGCGGGGGCCCAGAACGGGGCCTAGTTTGCGTTGTTTTGGCGCGTGGGAAGTTTTCTGGAGGTGATATTGCCGCCACAACACATCCTCCTCAACCCCCTTTCGAGTCGAGACGACAACTATCTTGGAGGCTGCCGCCGACGCCGCCGCCCGCGCCGAGGGGCTCGGGGCGCCCGCGGCTGGGTGATTGGCTGGGGTTCCTTGGGAAGGGGGTTCCGCCTGCCCGCGAGGGCGAGGCCATGCCCTGGCGCGGCCACTTCGGGCTCTGGGGAACTTGTGTATATGTGATGTACGTGATATGTGGTATATGATATATGATGGATGATAATGAATATGCAGCATATAATGTTCATAATATTATATATGTATGTACATTTACGTAGATATATACATGTGCATACATGTACATAACGATGTACATATGTGTATATATGTACATACATGTAATGACTACCAACCATATTTCTATTGAAATTAACCATACAAATCTATCAATTCTCTGGCTCGAACTATTGAAATTATTCGTTGATCTGCGACTAAACCTATTGATTCTTGTTATTGAATGTGGGAGTGATTCTAGACAGTGCTGATCTTGCACCGCTATCACCGACGACCATATAATCTATTGGTTTTATTCAACAAACCAATCGCTCTTGATTATTTTGCTCGATCTTGATATTTTTCAATCGCGGATGCTATGGGCTCGAT
>CAUYUJ010021734.1:67963-87963 GCA_963575745.1 Prorocentrum cordatum | reverse complement strand
CGCGATACCTACAGCTGAATATGGTTGGGTTCTTCGCCGGGCTGATATGTATGATTCATGTTTGACCAGTTATGATTATGTTTGACTACCTTTGGATATTACTCCAACAAATCCGCCTGTAGGAAGACATGCCCGACCTAAGCCTCAGGGGCACGCCGAAGGGGAACCCTCTCGGGGGCCGAAGCCCCCCCAAAGTGCAGGAGCCACCGAGAGCCGGCAGTGGCTGCCGCGCTCGCAGAGGCACAGGGCTCGGCCGCAGGCGGCCGCGGCCACGCGAGCCACGCGCGCAAGCGAACACGCGCGCACGCGCGCACGCGCACAGGCCAACGCACACACACGCACGCACGGACGCACACCCAGACGCACGCACGGACGCACCTAACGCGCACGCACACACACACACAGACACAGACACAGACACACACACACAGAGAGACACACACAAACACCCATACACACACGCGCACGCACGCACGCACACACACACACACACACACACACACACACACACACACACACACACGCGCACACACACACGCACACACGCACGCGCACGCACGCACGAACGCACGCACGCACGCACGCACGCGCACACACACATACACAACACGCACGCACACACACACACACACGCACACTCAAATGTGGGCGGTCGCGGCCTCGCAGACAGCGGCGAGGCGAGGAACGTATGTGCACGCGCACAAGTGTGGGTGGTCGCGACCTCGCAGAAAGCACGACGGCCTCTATGGACGAGCTTTCGCGCCCTCGTAGCCGGGGCTACCCGTGCTACGCGCTGCACAGGCGGAGCCGCCCGCTTCGCCTTTCCGGCGCGGTGCTCCCCGCAACCGCTGACCCAAGCCATCCGGCTACTGCGCCGTGGACCTGATGCATACCCCGCTACGTCGATGGCGAGCTCACTCTGGCCGCTCCGAGACTCGAAGTCGAGGTCGTTCATATCCCCGCCGACGCGCATCGTGGGAAGGTTGGTCAATCTTCTCGGCCACTGCTTGCTGTAGCCGCAGGTGCCTGCGCGTGCAGATGGCGAATATTGCCAATGTCACGCCTTGATGCGATCCCAATGCCTGCGGGCGCGTCTGCTCGGAGCTCTCCGCGGTAGGCCATGCTGTAGTCCTTGGCCGCGAATGTCATGCCGACGAGACGCGAACCTGCTTTGAACATGCCGTAGTTCTCCAACTCCCAGCAGACAGTGGCCATTGGCTTCTGCGTCGTAGAACGCGCTGCCAAAAAATGTGGGCGCCGTGCGCCGACACGCCAGCGGATGTTAACCTCCGAGCGACTTTACACCCAGCGTGGTCCGCGTCGGCGTACTGCACCAGCTTGCTCTGCTCTGGCTGTCGTTGGAACGCCTGCGCGACCCGCGGCGGGGACGCGAGATGCCGAGATCCTCTTGATCTTCTCCATCGTGCTTCTCGTTGGATTCTGCATTGCCCTTGCTGCCTCCTTGGCTGGGTACGACAGGTCTGGCCGAACGGAACAAGTTGGCTGCGCATCTCTTGGGAACTGCATCGCCCTTTGGGCCTGGTTCGGCGACGGCCGCGCCTGGGGGCCCACCTGCTCGACTGTGATATGTGCGCGCCTTGACTCGCACTCTCACCCGCAGCAGCCCCTCGACGCATCGAGCCGGGTGATTCGGTTAAAACACAGGCCCCCCTTGTCATCGTGGGGCCCTGGACCCAGCAGCCCATTCTTCTTCATCTTGATGTGCTGCCGCATCTGCTCATCCACCCACAGAACATCTGCTCGCGAACCAACAAACGCGAAACGCTCTCCAAGGACCCGAGCCTCACACGGCGCTTACCATGGAGAGTCGAGCACGGGCTACTCAAGCCCTGGGTCAAACCAACACGTTCGACCAACACGCTGCTATAGAAACGCCCCCATGTGTGTCCTGCCATGCGAGTCCCATAAATGCTCTTCAACAAGCGCCAGCACCGCCATGGTCGGTGTCGCTCTGGCGGCGCGTCTACGTAGATCAGCTGATGTTGTGGGCTGCGAGAGTGAGCGCGCGCAGCATCCATGAACAACGACACCACATCTCTACGCGTCTGCGCATCCGCGCCCCCCTGTCCAAGCGCGGTCATCATAACGCAAAAGAAGGAAACGTAGCGCCTCTAAGGGCGGCGCGGCTACGATGCCCCCTCCTTGCCAGGGACCTTCACCTTGAGTCCTTTTGGCGCAGAGGCGGCTCCTGTAGTTAGGGTTGTGATGGTCCATTTTGTTGGCGTCACCCCAACGAACGCCAGTCGGCTTCCTTCCTGTTGCTTGTAAGGCCTCCTTCACAGGTGCCCATGCGTATACCTTGAAGCCATCAGCTTCGCTCAACTCGACCTCGCGAGCGGAACTTCCCGCGCCCTGCCTGAACGCCTGGGGGGCATCCGCTTGTTCGTGAAGGTTGTCGGGCAAGGCTTGCGCGATCCTCTCGCCCGCCTGAGACGCGTCTTGCCGTGGTCGGTTTTCCCGGCCGCTTCCTCCATGCGCTTCCCACAGCCTTCAGCGCGGCGTCGCCTTGCCCTCGCACCGCGCATGTCCACCTCGCACCGTGGACGCCCTCGCGTCCAGCCGTGGCTCCACGTCTTGCTCGGCGATGTACAACCGCGTTTTCGATGGGACCTCTGGCGCATCTCGCGGAAAATCTGGCGACATCATAGACGGCTCTGGGACATGTATCACCGCCGACCCAGAGGACTCCGCCAGCGATGGCGATGCTCTCCCTGGGTCAGGATCCAGCGGCACCCCCCTCGCAGCCAGCAGCGCTTCCGCGGGCGCCGGGCGGCAGTCGGTGGAAATCTGCCGACCTGCCCGCGCCATCCATCGCGACGGTGAAGAACGCAGGGGCGTCGCCTCTGCATCCCAAGAACACCCCTTCCAACCACTTGGGGGCGAGCTCGTTCGAACGACCACTGTCGCCACGCAGTCTGCCGTTGAAGATTTCCCCCAAAAAGGTTGGGGGGCCAAGGTTGAAACGCTTTCATGTGGCGCGCTCGCACGGCGTCTTGCCGCTGGCGCCCCGGCTGCGCCGCGACGGCGAGAAACTGGCGAACTGCACGTGCCAACGTAAAATGTTCGACCTGGGGTCGAGCGCGATCTTGAACGCCCTCTGCGTTGCCACCTCCAGGGCCCTCGCCAACTCGGAGATGGGTTGCGCCGCGCTCTCAATCGTGCCATTGCTCTGAGACTCGCCGACTCTACCTTTGAAGGCTCAGGGGCCACCTCAAATTCTGTTGCAAGCTGAGCGATCACGCTGTCACTCTTCGCAACGACGGGGTTTTCCCGGTCTGACTTGCACGTGGATTCCCCCCCCCCAGTTCCTGATATCACCGGCCTCCCGTTTGACTGCGGTCTCAGAACCGCCTGCTGGGGAACCACCCGCGCAGTCTTGAGGCGGGCCTCGTGGCCCACCTTCGCCAGGCATGCGAGCGCCTGCTGGTCGAAGCCACCCAAGAAGAAATCGTCTGTGGACGTCGTCGTCGTCGCGCGCTCCTGGTTCCGCTGCAAGGTCGGCGCGGGCCGTCGCCGCGCCGCGCCCTTTCGCGCAGCCTGGGCGCCATGGCCGGAACGGCAGGCGCTGCGAAGCTTCGAGTCCGCGGCGGCGCCATAAAAGAGCAGACCTCGGCACCGAACTCCTCCCCAACAGGCGGGTCCCTGGGTGGACCTTCGGGGCCGCCTCTGCTGCCCCAGGCGCCGCCGACGGCGCTCTCCTCGAGGGCGGGTCTGCCCGCGCCTCCTGCTGCAAGCCATTCGCAGGGGCCGCGAGGCCCAATCCGCGGGCGGCGCTACCCGCGCCCGGCGGCATTACCTCACTCGGTAAAGCGCGCGAAACAACGCGAAATTAAATGGCATCAAGGGCCGCCTGCCCTGTCGCTGGCGAAACGGTCGCCGACGGTCTCGCGGCTGAGACTGCCGGGAGAAACCCATCGATTCAGCGACCTTTGATTCGATCGCGCTCCCCGAGGGCACTCGCGCGCTCCCAGCGGCCCTCATCTCCTGGAGAGCCGCGTTCGCACGGTCGATCTCCATTGGGGTTGTGGCAGTTCCAACGCCTGCCTGGTGAGCCGCACTGCGCTTCTTCACCCGCAGATTCACGAGGGCGATCTCGCTGGCTCTGCTCAAAAGGGTTCTCTGTTTCGCGCCGACGTGCTCCGTTCTTCTGGAGAACCACAAGGTTCCCGCGACCCGCGAGACCGCAGGCAGAAAGCAGCATGCGACGGACTGGCCCGACCCAGCTCTCGGCGGGCGCCCCCCGCTAGGCTAGGGCGCGTCGGCGGGGCGCCCCGCGTTGACTGCGGGCTGCTCCGGGGCGGGGCTGCCCGCGCGGCCGAAAATGCCGCCCAGGCTCTCGATGGCAGCCTGGGCGAGGTCGCCGAGCGGCGCGGCACCCTGCTCGACCGTCACCGCGCAGAGCTCGATGCCTCCCACCTCCGGCTCTGGCTGCCCTCGTGCTCCTCAGAAATCTCCATGCCGTTGAGCCCCTTCTTTTCGCCCTTGCTGGAATTTCCGCCCCTGCCGCCTTCCGACCCGCCTTTGGCCGTCGCGCTCCAGCAGTCCTTGCTCAAGTTCCCCTTCTTGCCACGCGCGCCGTACTCGTTGTCGGTGGAGTCGCGGCCCTTGCCGCTGCTGCTCGGGCAGTATATGGCCATGTAGCCCCATCCCCAGCACTTGCCGCAATGGCCCTGGAAAGGCAGCTTGCCCTAAGTGCCAGACGCCTTGCCCGCGCCCTCGCCCTTGCCCTCGCCTTCGCCCTCGCCCAGGCCCTTGTCGGGGCCCTCCTGAGCGCTGCCGAGGACCGCCGGCGCGGGCTTGTCAATCTGGACAACGCGAGGCGTCCACTGGGCGATCTCGTCCGGAACCTCGTCGCAGAAGTCGAGCCGGTTCTGGTTAAACTGCAGGCGCTGCTTCAGTGGGTTCGGGCACATGGAAATCAAGACGGCGGCCATGATGTCCTCGTCGATCGTTTTCTTGGCCCTCTGCTGATATCGAGTGGCATCCTGCGCCCATGTCTCGATGGCGCTGCTCAAGTACTCCAGCTTGTGCTCGGACTGGTTCAGAACACGTAGTAGGATGAGCCGCTCGCGCCCCCGGCACACGGGGCCCCAACGCCTGACCAGCCTTCTCCAGCTCTCGAACCCGCGGAACCTGTGGCTCTCGCAGTTGCGCACAATTGCATCGGACTCACCTTCCACCAGCTGCGCCAGCAAGGTGCACAGCTGGTTCTGGATGCGCTCTGCGTCGGGGTTGATCGCCAGCGCCTCCTCGATGGTCTTGATCGCGTGTTCGTGGCTCTTGGCCAACTCGCGCAGGTCCCTTGCAGCCGGGCACACGCTCGAAGTGAAAGTCAAGCACTTGCAACAGACAGATGGCCACTTGTCGCCCTTCAGTGGCTGCGGTTTGCCAACCCCTCTCGCGTCGACCAAGCGCGGCCTCGCAGATGGCGTCACTGTCGACGAGGCAGACCTTGTGCCGACACTCTCGGCGAACGCTTGCATCATGCGCTGCATGTTCTGTTCGTTCAACTGTTGCTGCTGGGCCTGTTGTTGCTGGAGTAGCTGTTGCTGCCGCTGCGCCAGGAAGTCTAGGAGCTGTTGTGGTATGTAGTGCCTGCGGTTGCGCTGGAGCTGGCTGCTGCTGCTGTTGTTGTTGCTGCAGCTGCGCTTGCTGTTTTTGAACCAGGTGCTGCTGCTGGGCTAGCTGGTTTGCCAGGTGCCTCGTCTGAACCGCAAGAGCTCGCAGCTGTTCCTGAAGATCCTCCATCTCCCTTCAGCTTGCTGAAGCGCTCCTGGAGCTCTGTCGCCCGAAGAACGCTCTGGAGACGGCACAACCCTCCGTCGGCTGCACCTCGGTGGCGGCGGGACTGCCCGCGCGGCCACGCTTGCTGGCGGCGCCTGCTCTGGCGGCGTGGCGGCCCGCGCGCCAGGGCGGTGTCGGGCTCCAGTCGCGAGCCGGCCTCCTATTTCAACCACGTGCGGAGACCCAGCACCACTTTCCCACCACAGGCGGAGCTGCCCGCCCTGTGGCCGCTCTCTCTCGGGGGAGGCAGCGGTCGCGGGAGGCCTGCGCGATCGGCTTGGCCGCGCACCTCCCGCCAGCGCTGGGTATCTGGATTCCGCCGGCCACGATGCGCAGGCATGAACCGCTCACGCTACCATGACGAATGTTTTCCTGGTTGGAGCAGATGGCTTCGGAGCGCAATGCAATTCTGCAACGCGCTGTGCTATTCATCTCCTGCCCTGCTCTGGTCTACTCTGCTCTACCTCAGGGCGCTACGATACATGAAAGGTGTTATGAATCCCGACAAGAAGCCAGCGATTCCTACACCGCCACCCCCCGTGAAGGCACGTGCACATTTCGTCAGGAGGCGTCTGTGTATATATATATATATCCTCATATATACATATATATATATATGAATACATATACATATACACTTACATATATACATATATATATATATGTAATGCATCTTCAAATATATATATATATATATATATATATATATATATATATACTAGAACCGTATACATATATGTAATGCATATACATATACATATATAGGTTCTAGCCCAGGCCAGGGGGGGCGCTGGACGATCTTGGACAACGCTATCAAGCACAGGCGCGCGACGGCATCTGAGGAGCTTCTGGGGTGTTCCGCATGCTTCGTTAACTGGCTGTTGGAGGCACCTCTTGGGTGCCTCTTGGGGGGGCGTCTGAGGGTCCCTTGGGGGCATCGGTTCTGCAATCTGAAGCCGTCATTGGCCGTCTTGGCTGCGTGGAGCCCCGACTTGAGGCCACATGCGGCCAGATTGAGGCAATCCGGAAGCCTCCCGGGGGCCTCCTGGAAGCAGTTTTGACGCATCGAGGGCACTCTTGGGCTATTTTAAAACCTCTTGGACGTCTCCTAGGGGGCTTTTGGGCCCTCGGGAAACTTTTGGGGTCCTCTTGCGGCCTCCTGTGGGCCTTTTGGGGGGAACGCTCTGCTGTTGGGTCGCGTTCCCTTCTTGGGCCTCTCTTGGGGCTCTTGGGGCCCTCTCGGGCCGTCTTGGGCGCCTCAAGCACCGTCTTGGGGCCCTCGCGGGCCGTCTTGGGGCCCTCTTGGAGGCCTCTTCCTCTATACTGGAGCGGTATTGGAAGCCTCTTGGGCCGTCTTGGATCATCGGGATGCCAAAAGGCAGAAAAAAGTAAAACCCGTCAAAGCCCCGTCGTAAAACAATGAGTTGTGCCTCTTGGGGCCACCTTGGGAGATCTCTTGGAACCTCGTCGGCCCTCTTGGGAGCTTCTTGGGGGCCTCTTGGATCCGATTGAGGGCCTCTTGGGACTTCCCGAGAACCTCTCGGGGTAGAAAGCTCGGATTCTCAGTTCGTGTTTCCCTTATTGGGCCTCTCTTATGGCCTTCTTGGAGCCCTCTCGGGCCTTCTTGGGCGCCTCAGGCACCGCCTTGGGGCCCTCGTGGGCCGCCCAGGGCCCTCTTGGAAGCCCCTTCGGCTATCTTGGAGCTGTCTTGGAGGCCTCTTCCTCCCCCGCGTCCCCCTCCTACTCCTCCCACTCCAGCTCTCTCTCCTCCTGATCTTCCTCCTCCTCCTGCAGCGTGTTCCGGAAGGCTCCCGCCGGAACATGCTGTGCACAAGTGCTGTCACTGCTCCCGCCAGTGCCCTGGGTGGTGGGTCGGAGGCCTCATGGGTGTTGGTTTGGATCTCGTGGTTGGCCTGTCGGGGACGTCGTGAAGGCAGTTTCGCAGCTTCTCGGTAGCCGTTTTGGGACCGTTGTGGGGCCTCCTCGGGGCTGTTTTGTGGCCTCTTTAGGCCTCGTTTGGGCCTTCTGGGTGCCTCTTGGGGGCCTCCAGGGGCCTCTTGGGGGCTCCTTGGGGCCTCCTGAGGGTCGAATTTTGGAGTCGTGGTCCCCCTCTTGGGCGCATCGTGGGGCCGTCTTGGGGCTCTGTTGGGCTGGCTTGGGCGACTCTGGGGCCATCTTGGGGCCCTCGTGGGCCGTCTTGGGGCGCGTTTGGGGGCCTATTGAGCCGTCTTGGAACGTCGGACAGCCGAAAAGGCTGGAAGGCCAAAATCGTTCGAAAACCCTGGAAAATTGACGATTTCGGCCTCTTGGAGCCCTCTTGGGAATGCTCTTGGGGCTTTCTTGTGACATCTTGGAGGCCTCTTGGGCCGTCTGGGAGCCATCCTGGGCGTCTTGGATCGATCGTAAGCGTCTCGAGGCACGCTTGGACCGTCTTCGGCGCCTCTTGGGCCGGACAAAGGCGCTCCCGGAGGCCCAATCCCGCCATGGGGGGTTGCGGTCCCGGCCAGGGAGCCCCTGGCCCTGTAGCCCAGTGTATATATATGTATATATGTATATATATATGTATGTATATATATATATATATGTATGTATATATATATATACATATATATGTATGTGTGTGCAGATCAGCATACATACATACATCCAGACAGACAGACAGACATACAGACAGACATGTACACACAAACACCTATCTATATATATATATATATACACATATATATACAGAAAACTGCAAACAAAACTTCAAGCCCGAAAATAAGGCAAGGGGCGGCGGTGGTTCGCCCGAGGCGCCTTCGATGACCGATGCAGCCGTGCCTCGGCGGTGCCCGGAAAAAACAGGCCGCGGTCGACGCGGCAGGAGTGGTGCGAATCTGCGGCGGGGCCGCACAAGAGTGACCGCGCAAGGGCAGGGCGACTGAACCGGACGCTCGCGAGCTGTTGCTTAGCGTGTCGCGGCGGCGGTCCTCGCGACACGCCGTGCCCTGCGAGCGGGCACCCGATCGCTCACCTATCGCGGGGTGGGAGGCCGGGAAGGGCTCGGGACGTGGACGCCTGGGGACCGCGAAGTGGACAGCGTGCCCCGTCGAGGCGTGGTGGGCCAGAACCAGCGGAGCGACACGCTAACATCAGGTCGGGCATGTCAACCCACAGGCGGATTTTGAAAGACCAATGCAACAAGGAAAGAAACTGCTCCGAAATGTTCAAAAATACACAGAGGTCGTCCCCAGAGTATTTTTGACTATTTTTGAAATTTCCCCCTGTAGAGGGACAGGCCCGACTTCCCCCTGGCTTGACAAAGGATGCACACACACACACACACCGCCCGAGTGCAGGAAGGGCCTGGCGAGGGGGGTTGTGCGTGCACGCTCCCTGAACAGCGAACGATGCACGTAAGGGGCCTGAATCATGGACTGTACACGTCGTTCAGTTCTAATCTGCTGACCCCACTTGGGAGGCCTGGATAGCCGACGTCGCTCCCCAGAGGTTCGGACCTCTTCCCAGTGACCAGCACTACATCCAGAGTTGTTTTTCGACGGCCCTGTGATTTTCTCACAACGCGAAAAGGTTTGGGGAAGGCCTACACGTCGTTCATTTCTAATCGTGCTCATTTCTGGTTGTGCCCGTTTCTACTTTTTCCTGGCCCCCCAGTGGCCAGGAAGATGCCCAGAAAGGACCTGGGCCCCCAAAAAAAACAAATAACTTTCGCATACTTAGAAACGAAAAGTACGTATGTAGAAAACCCGTTTCTGAACCACAAACTGCGAAACATGTGCCGCCGTCATGCCCTTCCGTAAAGTGCGGTCCCGTGGCGTTCCGGTGGCTACTCATGGGAGCCCCCCATAGCATCTTGCCGGCCCTTGCGAATGGACGCTAAACCGATGTAATCAACGCTAAATCGACGCTAGCCGACGCTAACCGACGCTGAATCGGCGCTACCTCATCGACTCTTTCAAAGCGCTCATCGACGCCGATCGACGCTGAAGACTGAGTTTAGAGGGTTCACCGAGCTCACACGAGCTCCTACCGAAACGCACGTGTCGTGCCGTGCCGTGCTGGACTCGGACAAACACGTGTGCCGCGCCGTGCTCTGCCCGCGTGCAGCGCCGTGCTGCGTCTAGATTCTGGAGCGTGGGCGCATGCACAGCGACGTGCCGCGCCCAACATCTAGAACGCGAGTAGCGTGCCGTGTCCCACCGCGCCCGCGTGCCATGCCATGTCGTGCCTACGTCGAACGTCTCGTGCCCTGCCGTACCGCGCCGCGCCCACGTTGAATAACTCAGAATCCCGGCGAAGGGCCCAACAATATGCAGCTGTGAGTACCGCAGTTGTGAATACCTTCCCGGGTGGAGCTCTATCTGGGGCCACGAAGCGCTGCACTGGGTGGGGGGGGGGACGCATGCGGGCGGTAGCACTGGAACCTTCGGTGGGGCTCCCAATGGGGCCACGTAGCGCTCTACTGGGTGGGGGGAGGGTGGCATGCGGGCGGTAGCACTGGGACCTTCGGTGGGGCTCCCAATGGGGCCACGAAGCGCTGTACCGGGCGGGGGAGACGCATGCGGGCGGTAGCACTGGGACCTTCGGTGGGGCTCCGCATGGGGCTACGAAACGCGTGAGGGGTGTGCTGACACAGGTGATGACGATGATGATGGGAGGAGGGAGGAGAGGAGGAAAAAAGGAGGAAGGTTGGAACGCGGGGACCGTCTCTTCAAAACGAGGACCCAACACCACAGGATGGTTGGGGAAAAATGTGCTGTGCCACGCCGTGCCGAAATGCCACAAGTGGGCCGTGCTGTGACCGCGTGCCGTGCCGAGCCGCGCCTGAATCACAGAATGCGAAGACTGTGCCGTGCCGTGCCGCGCCGTGCCGCGCAGTGCCGCGCCCGCGCGCCGCGTGCTGTGCCACGCTGCGCCCCGGTTCTAGGCTGCGAGCAATGTGCAGTGCCGTGACGCGCCCGCCTGCGATGCCGAGGCGCGCCTACATTCGAGGCTAGGACAAAAAAGCGTGCCGTGCAATGCCATGCCGAGGGTCTACAGTGCAGAACAGAAGCCGCCGGCGTGCCCCCCGTGCCGTGCCGAGCCGCTCCGAAGCTCTAGCATGCGAAGACTGTGCCGCGCCGTGCCGCCCACTGCCGTGCCCGCGTGCAGCATGCTGCGCCACGCCGTGAAGAGTTTCTAGACTGCGACTCAAAGTGCCGTGCAAGGCGGCGCCGCCACACCACGCCCACGCGCCGCACCGCACGGTGCCGTCTTCCGTTTTATGTGTGCTCTCACAGAGCGTTGCAGCTCAGGGCCCCTTTTGCACGGTGTGATACACGTCTCGTCGCCCGACCACGGCATCGGGTGCCCCGAAGAGGAGGGCCAGCAAGAGCGGGCTAGCGCATCACGGCCCGAGGCACGTGCGCGGACGAGGGGGGACCACGGAACGTACTGAAAGAACAAAGGGGGGCCATGAAATCTGGGAAATCTCGGGCCCCAGCCATGATATCCGCCCCATATGTTGTTCTCACCCCCGGCGCCCAGCGGCCGTTTGGGGCGACACAGGCAACTCCGGAAAGTACTCGACGAGGTGCAGCTGCTGGAAGGCACCCCCAGGCGAGAAGAGCTCCGACAGAAACCAGCGAGCACTCCCCCACGGCCCCCTCTTCGACGCCACCGGATCCTGAGGAGCAGGAGCTGTGCGAGCACGGGGAGACTGTCTGTCGGAGCAGAGCGACCTGAGACAGCTGCAGCTCCAACTCGGTTCACCGCGACCCCTCCCGGGGCACCAAACGACACGTGCTTCGAGCTGGGCCCAGCCGCGGCGACGAGGAGGCCCCCCCCCCGCGACGGCCAAGCACAGCTGCCTCGGCCGGCCCCTCCTCCGAGCCGTCAGGGCTCACTGGGAGTGCTCCAGCCGAGCGAGCGCGCTCCTCTCGAGCCGCCCGAGGCACTCGCGCACCTCGCGGGCCTGCGCCAGCACGTCCCGCAGCTCCTCCATGTCCATCCGCCCCGGCTCGTAGGTCTCGAGCGTCTGCGCCAGGCTGCACAGCTTCCCCCAGTCCGCCGAGCTCCAGCCCTCCTCCCGCCGCGGCCCGCCCGCTGCCGCAGCCTCGGGAAGGAGAGGTATCCATAGATGAGCTCCGTGTCCTCGAGATGCCCCCTCCTCCTCCTCCTACTACTCCTCCTCCTCCTCCAGCTCCAGCTCCAGCTTCTCCTCCTCCTCCTCCTCCTCCTCCTCCTCCTCCAGCTCCAGCTTCTCCTCCTCCTCCTCCTCCTCCTCCTCCTCCTCCAGCTCCTCGGTCTCTCTCTCTCTCTCTCTCTCGCTCCTGCAGATTTGCCGAAGAGCGAGGGCAACGAGGATGGAGCTGTGTTTTACCATAAGCGGCCGACGCGAACACGTGAAATGATGCCACACCGCTGGACGGCGGTTACGATCACCTGGGCAAAACATGTCACGGATGGCACGGTTACCTAAGAGGCTACACTGGAACTCCCCCCTCGACCTGATGGCCCAAGTCGGATAAGCGACGTGCAGCACTGTAGAACTTCACGTACCAGAAGCAGAAACTGGAGCAAACACATGATCGGCCCAGTCGAGACATACACCATAGTCGACCATATGAGTGTTACAGCATGCGATATCATGTCGAACTAGACAGAACTTTACGACCACTTGTCTCAATACATGGATGTAACAACATACTACACTATACCACACGGCAAAAACACACCCGCATACAAACCCGGATATATCACACCCTAGTATGAGATGAAACGGTACGATCTACTGAGGTCACTCTAGGTGTCTCCATATATGCCCCCCTGCCTGGCCCATGCTTGATTACGTTTAGGCTATTGTGCTGCATGTACTTTATGCATATGCTGAGCATTCCTCGTCGATTCGCACGCCCAACGTGCGACAAACAAACGAGATGTACCCAGCCCTTTCTCCACGCAAGGCGACTATTGATATGAACGTGCAATACAACAGAACACACTGCGAGATATTCAGCACTCTGAGACTATGAGCCTAACAATAACCTGGCCGCGCGCGTCGCTCACGTGCGCAAGGAGCGGGCGGGCCACTGAGGATGACCCTCCAAGGAAAACGTGAGATCTCGCCTGGACCAGCGCTGCCCCGCACTCTGAAACACCTCCCAGGGGCCAACGAAGATGGCGAGAGCTGCGACAGCTCAGAAACCCCCAGGGAGCCGCGAAGTCTCGAAGAGGTCCCCGCTGCCACTATCCTCCCCGGACATCCGACGTCTCGATTTGTTCGAGACACGGGCCCCCGACCTCCTGGCCGCTTTCCCGGGACCGGTTGGTCATCCCGAGTTGTCTGTTTGACGGCCCCGAGGCCCAGCGAGGGCCCCGAGAGGCCAAAAGCTACGACAGATCTCCGTCTGGATCTTTGGCGAGACTCCCGACGTCTGGGTGCGCCGTGCCTCCGGGGGAGCCCGCGAAAGCGGCGACAGCTGCGAGAGTGGCGACAGCTGCGCAGCTCGCAGCCACCCCGGGGGAGCCGCCGGGCCTCGGCTGGGTGCGCGCACAGCTCCCTTTCGGTGGAACTCCCAGGAGCCTAAGATGATGGGCCCATTTACCACCACCACTACCATAAGTAGGGGGGGGGAGGAGAAGGAGGAGGAGGAGGAGGAGGAGGAGGAGGAGGAGGAGGACCTCCTCATCCCCACGTCTCCCCCGTCCTACATCTGGTAGCGGTTGTGGAAAATGTGCCCAGCACCAGGAAGTGACGACCCTTGCGCCGGTCGCAGCCACCCAAGGAGCAGCGAGGTCTCGGCTGGAGCCGCGTGTCCCCCGACTCCGCTGGACCTCACAACAGGAGCCCACGGAAGGGGCGAGAGTTGCACAATTCACAGCCGCCCATGGAGCAGCGATGCCTCGACTAGATGCGCGTGGCCCCTGACTCCGCTGGCATCCTAGAAACCCACGAAGGTGGCGATAGTTGCGCAGTTCGCAGCCAACCGAGAGCAGCGAGGTCTCGAAACGATCTGCGTGTGCACCTGCTCTGGGGCCGGAACTGCTGCTGGTCTTCGTGCCCATTCTTCCCACAAAGCGTGGGGGGAGCAGCAGGAGCAGCTCACTGAGGGCAAAACATATCCGCCGACCTTGTCAGAGTGTGGAAGACCCTCTTCCGTTCGTCGTCGTCGTCGTCGCCGTCGCCGCTGACCCCCTTTTTCCTGGGCCCCCCCCCTCAGGCGCGCCAGCCAGAGCGAACGCCGTAGCAGAGTCGACGGAAACCCCCTGCCCTCTGATCCACTCCCCGCGGGAGGGGGTGGGGGGTCGAGGGGGGGGAGGTTGGGCGTCGAAGGGTCAAGTCGGGCATGTCCATCTACAGGAGGAATGTTCACAAGTTGTCCAAAAATCCTGGGCACGATTGTCCGACTATGTTTAACTGATGTTGCATGTTTGTTGAGCATTTTGAATTGTTCCTCCAAAATCCGCTTGTAGAAGGAAATGCCCGACCTAATCGAAATGGGTCGTGGGTCAAAATGCCATCTCCGAAGGGAGTACCGGAGCCAAAGCTTGGCCTGGCGAGGGACCCAACTTTGCAGTTGTAAGAGCAAAGCAGGGTGCATGCGAACGCAGCCTCTGCGGCCTTCGGTGGAGCTCCCTGTGGGGCCACGAAACGTGTGACGGGTGTGCCGAAATGTGCGGCGGGCTCATGCAAACGCAGCCACTGTGGCCTTCGGCGGAGCTCCCTATCGGGCCGCGAAACGTGACAGAGGTGTGCCGAAAGGAATGCTGCGGGCGCATGCGAACGCAGCCACTACAGCCTTCCGTACAGCTCCCAATGGGGCCACGCAGCGTGTGATGGGTGTGCCGAAGTGGGCGCGGCGGGCACATGAGAACGCAGCCAGTGCGGGCTTCGAAGGGGCTCCATACGGGGCCACGACACATGGATGTGCCGAAATGGGTGCGGCGGCGCATGCGAACGCAGCAACTGGGGCCTTCGGTGGAGCCCCCTATAGAGCCACGACACGTGTGATGGGTGAACCGAATCTTGTGCGGCAGGCGCATGCAAACGCAGCCGCTGCGGCCTTCGGTGGAGTTCCCTATTAGGCCACGAAGCGTCTGACGAAGCGGGTGCCGCGGGCGCATGCGAACGCAGCCACTCGGCCCTCGGGTGGAGCTCCCGACGGGGCCACGAAACGTGCGAGGGGTGTGCAGACATGGGCGAGGCGTGCGCATGCGAACGTAGCCAGCCACTGGGGCCGCCGGTGGAGCTCCCTATGGGGCCACGAAGCGTGTGATGGATGTGCCGACATTAGTGCGGCGGACGCATGCGAACGCAGCCACTGGGGCCTTCGGTGGAGCTCGGTATGGGGTCATGAGACGTGAGAGGGGGTGTGCCGGATTGGCTGACCGGTGCAGAAGACAGGCAGGAAGAGGATGAAGGAGAACACGGAGCAGAGGGCCCCGAATCGCATAAAAAGCATTCGTCCTGGACGCCAAAGACGGCCTCCAGACGGTGCGAGACACATTCAAGACGCTCCAAGAGGCCTCCAAAAGCACTCCGAAGAGGGCCCACAAGAGGTACACGTCATACCTGTGTCAAATGTGTTTGTTCTAAGTTGTTTGATTTTTTGATAAAAACAAAAAAACAAAACAAAAAAACAACGCCCGTACATGCACGGAGTGGGCGTGTCGGGATGCTCGTCTGTTGTCTGGGAGGTTCTGCGAAGCTTAAGGCCCCCCCCTCGCCGCGCGCGCCCCTCGACAACCGCCTCTGTTGAACCTGTTCTCTTGCTCTGTTTCGGCCTCCAGACGGCCAAGATGGACTCCCAGACGGCTTCCAAGACAGCCACGACGACAACAAAATGACCCAAGATTGCCCACCACGGCCCAAGGGCCTCTCAAGAGAGGTCCTCACGACGGCTCAAAGAGCCCACGAGGGCCCTCAGGACGGCCCAACAGGCCCCCCAAACCGGCCCGAGAGAGCTCCACGAAGTCTTCCTGGAGAGGCCAAAACCATTGACTTTCATCAGGTGTGCGAAGGATCTTGAGCATCTCGCCTGCTCGGGCTTCCGACCACCCAAGGCGGCCAGGAGGCTTCCAAAGGGCCTCCAATTAACACAGCCCAAGAGGCACCCAAGAGGGCCCCAAGTCGGCCCAAGATGGCCTCGAGAACGCCCAAGGGGCTCCAAAAGAGGGCCCAAAGACAGCCTTGAAACGCACCAAGAATGAAACAAGACGGCCCGAAGAGGCCTCTTGGGCTGTCTTGGGCGGTCGGAAACACAAAATGGCAGAACCTCAAAATCTTCATATACCGAATTATAATCAATTGTTCTTGCCTCCGCGTGCTCACCTGGAGGGCCCGAAGAGGCCAACACCATTGACTTTCTTTCGGTTGTTCCAAATGTTGTGAGATTCTCCCCTTTTCGGGTTTCCGACCGCCCAAGATGGCCCAAGAAGCCACCAAGAAGCCTTCAAGATAGCTCCAAGATGCCCCAGGAGGCCCCCAAGAGGGCCCGAAGCCGCCCCAAGAGGACCCAAAAATCACCCAACAGGACGGCCGTGAACCGCTCCAAGAGGGCACAAACGCGGCCTACAGAGGCCCCCAAGGCGGCCCCCAAAGGCGTCAGACGTGCCAAGAATCCCCTAAGACGGCCCAAGAGGCCCAAAGAGGCCTCCAAGATGCCCCATGAGGCTCCCAATAAGCCCCCATGAAGCTTTCAGAAAGCTCCCAGGAAGCCCCCAGGAGTCCCCAAGAATGCCCCAAGAAGCCTTCTCCTCCTCATCATCGTTTTCCCCCTCTCCTCCGCCTCCTCCTCCTCCTCCTCCTCCTCCTCCTCCTTCGTCTTCTTCTTCTTCTCCTCCTCCTCCTCCTCCTCCTCCCCCACCACCTCCACCTCCGATTCCATGCCTTTCCTCATAAATGATTCCGCCCTGTCGCACCCCTGGGTCCGTGCCAGTCGGAAGGGCGGGCCCGGCGTTTCGCCTGAGACGTCGGCACCATTTTGGGCGCTGAAGTTCACGTGCTGTAGCAATTCCAAACATGTGGCTCTCGCCTCAGCGCCGCGCACACCCGCCCTAAACAATTGCAAGCGTTTGACGGATCAGGGGCGGACCCTTTTCAAAATGTGGCTCTCGCCTTAGCGCCGCGCACACTCGTCTTAAAGATGTGCAAAGAGCTCCAAGGATGGAGGGCGGCTCATTTTCAAAACGTGGCTCAAAAATACACACGCTGCTCAAAATTGCAAACGTTCTGCATCTTCCCATTGGCAAACGTACCAGAAATGGTGCGTTGGAGCGACTCGCGATTGCCAGGGCGCAGTTGTTATGTTGATTCGCAATGTTGAAGTCCCAGGAATTGTGCTCTGGCACGATTCAGGGTCGTCAGGACACAACAGTCACATTGATTAGTGGCGCTGGAGTTCCAAGAATGGTGGTGTGGCACGCATCCGGATTTTTAAACGGGTGTCTCCCAACGGGGCACTTCCATCAGTGGAAATGAACCCTTGTGAAGTTAATGGAAAGGGAGCTTGGGGGAGGGTTTATTCCAACATCGCTGATGGGTGTTGGGCTTACGCTAGTCCTCCTCCTCCTCCTGTTCCTCCTCCGCCTCCTCCTCCTTCTCCTTTCCGCGCGGATGAAAGCGAGGTCGGGATCACGACCCGCCCCAATACAGACTACTTGTCGGAATTGCGATGTTCCTACACTCAGCCTCCTTCCTGCTGCGCTGTTGCACAGGAACGGTGGCGGGGGTTGCCGCAGGCAACTCGATAGCGTTTTCGCATTATCGGCTTCTCGACGCTCCAAGACGGCCCAAGAGGCCTCCAAGATCGCCCGAAGATCGGCCAAGGAGTCTCCAAGAGGGCCCCGAAAGGACACAAGAGGGCCCCAGGCAGCCCATGAGGCCCCCAAGACGGCCCGGGAAGCCCCCTTAGACGGCTCCCAGAGCGTGCCGAGACAGGGGACTCGACAGGAGCCCCCAAAGGCTCCCAAGAGGCTCCCCAAGAGGCTCCTAGAGGCCCCCAAGGTGTAGGTCCCAAGGAAGACCCAAAAGGCCCTGAGGAGGCCCCCATGAGATCCCCAAGAGGCTCCGAAAGACCCTAGGAGGCCCCCCACTTCTCGTCCACCTGTTCCATCTCCCTGTCCCCCCCGCATACAGGTCGGCGGCACCAGCCGTAAGGCCTTCACAATCGAAGGCAAAACATGAAAGCACAAATTGTAAACTTCAAAAGCGTGTGCCTTTCATAATGTCCCCCCCCGAAATAAACCTGTTCCATATCTCTTGCCTTCGGTCAAGAATGCGTGCCTTCAGTCAGTGGGAGGGGGGTGGGACGAGGAGGAGCAGGAGATGCCACACGCTGTCCCGTCCTCTTCCTCCCTTGCGTCTCCCCTCGTGGATTGGTGCGCTGGCTTGGGGCCCGCCCTGCGTCTGGGGTCGCTTGGGTGTCCAGGGTCCCTCGCTGCCTTCTTGCGAATCCACCTTGTGGAAGCATGGGGAGCAGCAGGAGATGCCACGCTGCGTATCCGCAGCAGCTGCAACAGCAGCAGCCATAGCAGCAGCAGCAGCAGCAGCAGCAGCAGCAGCAGCAGCAGCAGAAGCAGCAACAGCAGCAGCAGCAGCAGGATGTGCCCCAACGCTGCAGCAGCAGCAGCGGCCTGTGCGGTGCAGGCAGCAGCAGCAGCAGCAGCAGCAGCAGCAGCAGCAGCAGCAGCAGCAGCAGCAGCAGCAGCAGCAGCAGCAGATTGGAGAAGCCAAAGGGTACCAATACCGCTACTCCGCGGACCTCTCCTGGGGTGCGTTCTGACCAGAATTTCGAGGCGAATCCAGCGGTTGTGGCGAGATCCTCCGAGGAGGTCCAAAAAGGGGGAAACGGGCGAAGGGTAGAGGTATGGGTACCTTTTCCTCCTCTGACAGATGTCACCCCGCGGCTACCCCCACAACGCGGCATCCGTACCCATTTCGATCGCACCGCCCCGAAGCCTCCGCCGGAGGCGGGCAGCCCGCGCCAACCGACGATGCCGCGCCGCCGCCGGGGCCGCTCGAGGACGCCGCGGGGCCCGAGCCGCCAAGGCCTGGCGACAACGGCCGCCACTCCGCCAGCACCAGCGCCGGCGTCTCGTAAAAGCGGGTCCTGCCGAGGCCTCCTTTTCCGGCTCCTGCTCCTGCTCCTGCTCCTGCTCCTGCTCCTGCACCTCCTCCTCCTCCTCCTCCTCCTGCTCCTCCTCCTCCTCCTCCTCTTCCTCCTCCTCCTCGCCCATCCTCGATCCTCCTCTCCAATCCTCCATCCTCCATCCTCCTCCATCCTCCATCCTCCTCCTCCTCCTCCTCCTCCTCCTCCTCCTCCTCCTCCTCCTCCTCCTCCATCTCGTCCTCCTACTCCTCCTCTCCTCCTCCTCCCTCCTCCGCCTGCTCCCCCTCCTCCTCCTGCTCCTTCTCCTCCTCCTCCTCCTCCTCCTCCTCCTCCTCGCCCATCCTCCATCCTCCTCCCCCATCATCCATCCTCCTCCTCCTCTTCCCCCTCCTTCTCCTTCTCCTCCTCCTCCTCGTCTTATCATTCTTAGCATTACTACGATTCCTATTACTATGATGTCGGATTCGCATTTGTCGTATTATTGGTAATATTCCCATGTTGCTTCTCAGTATTAGTAGTATCAGTCGGCGTCGTATTAGTTGTCGCATTCGTCTTCCTAGCATTATTATTAGCATGCGTGTTAGCAGTCGTGCACCTATTATTCATAGTAGATGTAATTGTTTGATTCGTATATATTGTTGTTGATACTAGTCTTACTCTTGTTCGTATTAGTAATACCATATGTTCCTTCACACTTTAATTATTCGTAGCATGGTCCGTGGTAGTCCCTGATTGGTAGTGTTCGTACTCGTCGTGCTCGGATTATCACTGTTACGTGTCTGCTGATGGTTATTCGAACTAATACGAATTATTACTATTCGGTTGCTTCGTCTTCGTCGTCTAATCATTGCACGTATCCTTAGTGTTATTATTCGTAGTATTCCTCCTCCTTCACCCCTTCCTCCTCCTCCTCCTCCCTCCTCCTCCTCCTCCTCCTCCTCCTCCTCCTCCTCCTCCTCATCATCATCATCATCATCATCATCATCACCCTCCGCCTCCTCCTGCTCCTCCTCTTGCTACTCTTCGCACGTCCTCCTCCTCCTCCTCCTCCTCCGCCTCCTCCCCCTCCTCCTCCTCATCCCTCCTCGTCCTCGTCCTCGTCCT
>CAUYUJ010021734.1:0-65000 GCA_963575745.1 Prorocentrum cordatum | reverse complement strand
CCGCTTCCTCTTCCTCATCTTCTCTCTTCCTCGGCCTCCTCCTCCTCCGCCTCCTCCTCATCCTCCTCCTCGTCGACCACCTCCGCCTCCTCTTCCTTCTCCTCCTCCCCCGCCTCGTCCTGCTCCGCCTCCTCCTCATCCTCTTCTCCATCCTCCTCCTAATGTTCCTGCTTCCCCTACTGGTCAGCATTCGCCTGCTCCTCCTCCTCGTCCTCCTCCTCCTCCTCATCATGCTCCTCATCCTCCCCCTCCTCCTCCTCCTCATTCTCCTCCTCCTCATCACCCCTGCTCCTCATTCCTCCTCCTCCTCCTCCTCCTCTCCTCCGCCTCCTCTCCTCCTCCTCCTCCTCCTCCTCCTCCTCTCTCCTCCCTCCTTCCTCCTCTCCCTCCTCCTCCTCTCCTCCTCCTCCTCCTCCTCTTCCTACACCTCCTCCTCCTCCTCCTCTTCCGCCTCCTCCTCCTCCTGCTCCTCCTCCTCCATTGATTTGCCTGATTAGTAACTTCTCCCTGTCGCACCCCGAGGCAAGTTTTTAGGGCGGGCGGGGCGTTTCACCCGAGACCTCGTCAGCACTTACGACCCTCAAGCTTAAACATGGCAACAGCTTCACATATGGAGGGCGGGTGGTTTTCAACATGTGGCCCTCGCCTTAGCGAGGCGCGCATTCGTTTTAAACAGTTGCAAGAGTGTCACGGATTGCGGGTGGGTCGTTTTCACAATGTGGCTCTCGCCTTAGCGCGGCGCACATTCGGGTTAAACAAAGTGCAAGATGTTCAGGGATCGGTCAAGAGTGGTTGAACAAATGTGGCTCTCGCCTTAGCGTGGCGCACATTAGTTTTAACAAGGTGCACGAGCTTCGCGGATTGAGAACGAGTCGTTTTCAAAATGTGGCTCTCGCCATAGCGCGGCGCACATCCGCTCCACACAAATGCAAGAACTTAATGGACTCAGGGCGGTGCCTTTTCAACATGTGGCTCTCGCCGTAGCGCGGCGCGCTATTGTTTGACAACCAATCAATCGTGTCACGGATTCCCATCATCAACTTACCAGGAATAGTGTCTTGGAAGGGTTCCAGATTACGCGGGTGCAACAGTTACGTTGATTCTCTGTGTTGAGATCCTAAGAACGGTGCTCTGGCACGATTCATGATCGTCAAGACGCAACAATCAGGTTGATCCAAGGCGTTGGAATCCCGAGAACAATGTTTTGGCATGCGTCAGGGTCTTCAAACGGGTGCCTTCCAACGAGGCAATTCAATCAATGGAAATGAACCGCTGTAGGGGCCTATGAAGTGAGGGCTTGGAGGGAGGGTTTACTCCAACATCGTTGGCGACTCTTGGGTTTACACTGGTCCTCCTCCTACTCCTCCTCCTCCTCCTCCTCCTCCTCCTCCCCCTCCTCCTCCTCCTCCTCCTCCTCCCTACTCCTCCTCCCCCTCCTCCTCCTCCTCCTCCTCGTCCTCCTCCTCCTCTTCCTCCTCTTCCTCCTCCGCCTCCCACAGCTGGTATCCCGCACTCCCGAGGTATTCCTTACCGGGGGAGGAATGTTGGGAATCGGCACCGAGGGAAGGCGAAGCCAGTCTTGGGGAACCGAAGTGCTTCAAGCTGGTACTGGCACGCCCACAAGGGGTGCGCAAAAGATGCGCCGATGCCCGACAGCAGATGTTGATGTGCAAGCCCGACGGTCATTCGATCCTCGAACCCTCAGCATGGGGAAGCGGGTCCTGAGGGAAATGGGTCCTGCACCCTGGAGCCTCCCCCCCAGGACGAGCTTCTCATTCTGGACCGCTGTCTGGGAGTCCTGGGGCCCGTGGCAAGGCCCCGAGAGCCCGAAAACGGGGAAACGCCACAGGAACCGTATCCCTCAGGACCAGCTTCCCCCGTGGCGAGTACCCACAGAATCCCGCGGATGCCTGCGACCACCGCGTCCTGCCCGCGGGAACCGCGCCCACGTCGAGCGCTCCCCCCTACAGTAGGGGCCCGACCACAAGAAATCTTCCAAGAGGAACCCAACCTTGAGTTCCCAGGACGTCCGCTGATTTTTGGTGTGGCGACGTCAATCTTTCCATGGCAAAACCATCGAAACCTAAAAAACCTAAGGCACCCTGGAGGCAAGCAAGGTGTTCTTGGCATGGACATACACTGTAGCAAACATGACGGTTTCCGGAAACCCTGAACCCAAAAATGTGGTCATCTCTCGGGGACGCAGCTTGTACTTCCTTCACCCTCCACCGCCCTTCCGCTGCCCTTCCGCCGGCGGAAGCGACCTCGTTGTACTTCCGCCGACATTCCGCCGCCATACCGCCGCCTTCCGCCGAGGAAGAACTGACAACTCCTTCGATCCTCGGCGGCGGGGCCCTCTTTGGAACGACTCAAACAGGGCGAGAATGATGTCGTGATAGGACTGGCTCACGATACGCTCCAGGATTTCCAGAGCATCTGGCTGATCCCGTTTGTGCAGCCCGTGTGGAACATTCCAGGGAGTTTCAAATCCTGGACATCCTGGCAATCCTGGAACGTATCATTGTCATGACAACCTGCTCCTGTCAACGCAGCTTGGGAGACTCCGCGGCGAGCCTGTGCGGGAAGAGAGAAGGGGAGGGCCTTTCGAGAAGGCTCCGAAGTCCCCTGGCCTTCTGGGAAACTTTCTAAGGGGGCACAAAGATGACACCGAAGGCCCGAAGACACAGAAAACTTCTCAGAAGGCGCGAGGGCTCCTGCGAAGCCCCGCCGCCGTCTGAGAAGGCCTTCTCCTTCTCACTTCCCCTCCTCGCTCACCGCCCAACGCTGCTCCTCTGAACGCAGCTTGGGACACTGCCGCGCTCACTCCGAGACCGCCCCCCCGCTCGACCACCGCGTCCTGCCCTGGGGGGCCGCTAGCAGCACCTGCCGCGGGGCGCGCCGAACGACCACGGGCAGGAGCGCTGAGGGGGGGGGGGGAGCTCAGCCCCTGCGGGCCCCAAGGTCCGTGTGGTGACGGAGGAGGGCGGAGGTGGCGGGGGGAGGAGGGCGGGGGAGTGACACTTGATGGGCCTGTGTTCCACCGCCACCACCAACACCACCACCACCACAAGTTGGAGGGGGGAGGGGTTCCTCCTCCCCCTCTTCTTGTTTTTCCTCCTCCTCTTCCTCCTCCTCATCCTCCAACTCCTTGACCCCTCCAACTCATGGTGGTGGTGGTGGAAGACAGGCCCACCAAAGAAGCACCCTGCTTGCCCCCAGGGTGCCCTGGGTGTCTGGGGCCTCGACGGCTCTGCCACGGAAGGCCCAGGAGGGGAAAAAAACACACAGAGACACACCCCAGAAGATACAAAGGAATACACATATATATATTATATATATATATATATATATATATATATATGTATATTGTATCTATATTATATATATTATAGGAAGGGAGGGGAAGACAAAAACCCCAGAAGGCGGGGAGGGGGGTGGCACCGGCCGTGAGGGGGGGGGGGGGGGGCGAGGGCGGGCCAGGCTGCAGCGGCAGCAGCAGCAGCAGACGGCGACAGCCCCAGCTGCCACGGCGATCGCTCAAGAGATCCGCCCTCCCTGGAGGGGATAATGCGACGTCGGGGGGGGGAGAGGATGGCCTGTTTTCCACCACCACCACAAGTTGGAGGGGGCGGGTGTCCTCCTCTCCTCTCCTCCTCCTCCTCCTCCTCCTCTCCTCCTCCTCCTCCTCCTCCTCCTCCTCCTCCTCCTCCTCCTCCTCCTCCTCCCCCTCCCCTTCGTCCTCCTCCTCCTCCTCGTCCTCCACTTCCTTCCCCCTCCAACGTATGGTGGTTGTGGTGGAAAACAGGCCCATCAGAGGAGAGGATGGAAGAGGAGGAGGAGGGGGGGTGACCAGTGCAAACCAAAGACTCCTCAATGATATTGGAGTACACCCTCCCTCGAAACTCATTGCATTTCCACTGAAACGAATGCGCCTTTGGGGGACAACCGTGTGAAAATCCGGATGCGAGTAAAAACACAATTCTCATGACCTCAACACCACGAATCAACCTGACTGATATGTCTTGACGATCCTGCATCGTTCCAGAACGCTGTTCCTGGGACTGCATCGTTCCAGAACCGCGAATCAACGTCAATGAGGCGCCCTGACAAACTTGAATCGTTCCAGAATCCCTTTTTGGACAGTTAGTTTTGAAAACCCGCGAAACCCCTTACATTTTTTAAGACGAATCTGCACGGCGCTAAAGGGAGAACTGCAATCTGAAAAGGAACCGCTCTCAATTCGTGTATGAAGCTCTTCTATTTTGAAACATCGGCATTGCGCGGCGCTAAGGCGAGAGCCACATTGTAAAACCCACCCGCCCTCAGTCCGTGAAACTCTTGCAATGTTGTTTTGGAAACCACCCGCCCTCCAGCTGTGTGTTGTCAATGTTTCGGCTTCAGGGTCATAAGTGGTGAAGAGGCATCAGGCGAGATGCCCTGCCCGCCCTTTCGAGCAGCCTCGGGGTGCGACATGGAGGAGCTCTTGACCAGGAAAGGGAATGGAAGAGAAGAAGGACGAGGAAAAGGGAGAGGAAGAGGAGTAGAACGAGGCAGAGGCGACCATGGCGGGCCCCCCTCAAGACACGCTAGCACCATGGCAACCCGAGCTCTGGAACCCCAAGACCGTGCGGTGACGGACCGCGTGGTGACATCGGAATCCCCAACGACCTCACCACGCGGTCCGTCACCGCACGGCCCCTTGGGGCCTGGAGGCCCCGGTCGCCCGAGGCACCCTCAGAGATCTGCCCGAGCACCAAAAACCACGTGAGAACCCCGAGCCCCCACGGACTCACTGCGCGGTGTGGTCACCACACCGCGAGGGGGCCCCGGAGGGTCGGCGCACGCGGCAGGGTTCTCCGGCGCCAGAGGAACCAAAAGCGAATCGAGGAGGGCGCCCGGCGGCGGGGCCGAGACTGGCGGCGTGCAGCAGACTTCGACCCCCCCCCTCCTTTCCCTGCCCGCTGCCGCCCCCCTCCCCCCCCTCTTTGAGAGAGAACCTGGGGGGCAGATTGGCTCGGGGAGGGAGGGGCAAAAAAAATCCCACCAGCCGTTCAGGGCGGGAGTGGTTTAGGGCGCTGCCTCTTCCATCCCCCCTTCTTCCACTCCCTCCCCCAGGCGACCCGCACCATCCTGGTCAAAAACAATGTAAACTGCACTTTGGGAGACAATCTTGGATTATTCTCGGGGGGGCCGTGAGCATGTTGCATTGTTTTTGTTTGTCCGAACCCTCCTGTGTTGGGTTCTCTTGTTGAGTGGAAACTACGATTGCGGCTCCTCCTCCTCCTCCTCCTCCTCCTCCTCCTCCCCACCCTCCTCCTGCCTCCATCTGCGCTGCTCCCTGGATGGTTGCGAACTGCGCAACTGTCGCCACGATCGTGGGCTCCTGCTCCTGGGAGGGCCAGCGAAGCTGGGGGCCACGCGGACCCAGACGGGACTTCGCTGCCCTCTGGATGGCTGCGAACTGCGCAACTGTCGACACTATCGTGGCGGCTGCGAACTGCACAAACGTCGCCACCTTCGTGAACTCTCGGGAGAGCCAGCGAAGCGGGGGGCCACGCGGACCCAGACGGGACTTCGCTGCCCTCTGGGTGGCTGCGAGCTGCGCACATGTCGTCACCTTCGTGGCGGCTGCGAACTGCGCACCTGTCGCCACCCTCGTGGTCCAGCGGAGTCGGGGGCAACGCGGACCCAGACGGGACCTCGCTGCTCCTTGGCTGGCCGCGAACTGTGAACCTGTCGCCGCGTTCCTGGGATGTCAGCGGGGAGAGGGGCCAGACGGGACTTCGCTGCTCTCTGAGTGGCTGCGAACTGTGCACCTGTCGACATGGTCGTGGCTCCCTGGGAGGTCCAGCAGAGACAATCAAACATACACAAAAAAATCCAAAATACTAAACTTCGTCCAAAGACTAATGATTTACTATTTTTGAAGATTCCTCCTGTAGAGGGACAGGCCCCACTTAAAGGTACACAGGCCTCCTGGTTGCTTGAACTTGGCCGCACCTGGGACCAAGTGCCCCTGCGCCTCGCCACCTGGGGTAGGCCGTGTTTGGGCTGTGCCCCTCCCTTCCGCCGCTCTCCCTGTCCATCCTCCACCCTTCCCTCCCTCGCCTCGCCTCCCTGTAGCACTCCTCCCCTCCTCTCTTCCTCTCGTCTCCGCTCTTGGGGTCAGTCGGGTGAGGCGGGCACCTTAAAATGACTCATCTACGCCAGGAGGCGACCAGTAGCGTCAACCATTGCAAGTGCTCGTGGGGAGATACAGCAAGGAAAGCAAGCACATTGTTAAACTGCGCTGTCAAGTGTCTGCGCTTCCACACTGAACTCTGCCGGCGGCGGGTTCCCCCGACCGTCCGGGGGCGGCTTCTTGGTGGGTTCTGCCCTCCATATCTGCCGGGCTGCCGGGTTTTCCCAAGTGGCCGCCGCCCCTTGGCTCCTCGCAGCCGGGGGCGTGCTTGCAGGTTCTGGATCCGTCAATGACGTAACAGCAGTGCCGCCTTCCTGCCCGCTGGTCGTTCGCGGCCGACACGGCGGAAGGCGAGGCGAGGCGAGTCCAGAAGTTACAACAAAGTCGGGGGCCACGCGGACCCAGGCGGGACCTCGCTGCCCCCTTGGTGTCTGCCAAATGCGCAAGCGTCGCCACTTTCGAAGACTCCTGGGAACTCCAAAAGAGTTGGGGGCCACGCGGGCCCAGACGGGACATTGTTGCTCCCTGGGTGGATGCGAACTGCGCAGCTGTAGCCACGCTCGCGAATCCTAGGAGGTCCAACTGAATCGGGGACCACGGGAGCCCAGACGGGACCTCGTTGCTTCTTGGGCGGCTGTGAACTGCGCAGTTGTCGCCACTTTCGTGGACTCCTGGGAAGTCCAGCGAACCCGGGGGCGCGCGCGCCCAGATGAAACATGGCAGCCCCCAGGGCGGCTGCGAACTGCGCAGCTGTCACCACACTCGCGGAATCCAAGGAAGTCCAGCGGAGTCGGGGGCCACGCGGAACCACACGGGACCTCGCTGCTCCTTGGGTGGCTGCGAAGTGTGAACCTGTCGCCGCGTTCCTGGTATGTCAGCGGGGAGAGGGGCCATGCGCATCCAGCCAAGACCTCGCTGCTCCATAGGTGGCTGTGAATTGTCCGGGTCTCGCCCTTTCGTGGGCCTGTGGGAAGTCAAGCGGAGTCGGGGGCCGCGCGCACCCAGGCGGGGACCTCGTTGTTTTCTGGGTGGCTACGAACTGCGCAACAATCGCTACGTTCGTGGGCTCTTGGGGGTTCCAGCGGAGTCAGGGGGGGCACGCGCACCCAGAGGATACCTCACGACTACAAGCGAGGCTGTTGGCAGTGTGCAAGAACGTTGCCTATCTCTCGATGCGTTCGTTTGTCACTGGCACCCCATTTTCAGAACCGCCTTGTGTGGGGAAGGGGTTGGGTAAGTATCGGGTAATTTGGTCGGGGATGGCGGGGGGGAGGGTGTAGATTGTCTGCTGCGCGCAGAGCCAACACCCCTGTCCAACAAAAACTATATAACATGCACCTCGCGGCAAAAACTGAATCATGCGCGGGCGCTCCGCGATCACTCTGCGCTGTTTTTTTTGACAGGGGCGGCGGCGGTGCTGGCACAATCCCTGCTGTGTGCAGGCCCACCAGAAAGTAACCCTGTACCCCAAGTTGCACTTCCCGAGCGATAATTAAATTCGGTGGTTTTGGCGGAAATGATTAGCGATTTTCCCGGCGAAGGATGATGCTGATGATGGTGGTGATGCTGATCCTGGGCGCCCGTGTAGACTGACCTTGTAGATCATGGCACAAAACTGACTCGAATCGACGACCTGGAATCGGCGATACGTCGCCGATGCAGCGGCGACGGGCACCTGATCGTGAATCCGCACGTTCCTGGGCAGTTTCGGGCTATCGAACCGCTCTCCGCGATCAATGGGCGACTGGGGATCGATGCGTCCCCTCATGCTTTATCCCCTTCTATCGTTGCCCCTGGGGGAGGTGCAGCTCGGTGCCTCGGAGAGGCTCGAAGGCTTGGAGCCTCGGAGACTCGGGGAAGCTTGGGCCTGGGCAGTTGCGGGGAGGGAGGAGGAGGAGGACGAGTAGGAGGAGGGGCCACGAACCGTGTGAGGGATGCGCTAAACAAGTAACTCAAATGCTCTGCCTGCTCGAACAACAAAACGCATGGAACTTCAAAATCCAATCGGTCGCCATGGCCCTGCCACGCGTTCCTGATTCGGGAACGGCTGAGAAAGTGAGAATCCCATGGCCCTGCCGCGCGTTCGTGATTTGGGAAAACTGAAATTGCGAGAATCTCATAGCGCTGCCACGCGCTCGTGATTGCGGACGCTGAAATGGTGGGACCACCATTGCCATGCTCAGCGTATCTGATGATGTTGCTAGTCAACATGAGATGATAGCAACTTCGATTCGCAACTTCCCCTGGGGATTATCAAATTCAGCCTCCGCGCCCCTCTACACAATTGAATCCTACTGGCACGGGATGAAAAAAGATACAGTGGGGAACAGGGGGGATGATTAATTATCCAGGGCACTGGGTTATGATGGCCACCCCGCCGCGATTGCGCACTGGTCTTCGGCAAGGGGCCGACATGTTTCCCGATGTGTACTGTCACGTGCGGTGGCGCACCTGGCACACTTTGCGTGTGCCCGGGATGTTGCGCAACTGGCGCAGCCTGAGCATGCAGCACACATGACGCACGTGGCGCATCTGGCGCACCAGGCGTGCTTGCCCCAGGGGTGCCTGGAGCACCTGGCGCGCGTGGCGCGCCTGGCTCGCGAGGCGCACCTCGCCCCAGCATCGCGTACATGGGGTCTGTGTTGATTCCCAGAAGCTCTCCAAAGACGACAGCTGAACATGCTGCGGCTCGGGTGCTACTTTGTTTTGGGAGGGCGGGTCGGAGGGGGCGAAACAGCTTGCGGACGATGAGGGGGTCTTGATCATTTTCACTATGAAGAAACAACTCCATATCCGCCCCCAGGCGACCGGCAGCCAAGCAGGACCAATGAGCACACCCCCCACCATCCCTGTCAACAATCAATGTGGCGTCCACTGCGGGGCAGCACAATCTTGGGTCATGATCGGGGGGGCCGCGAGCACTTTGAATATTGCCCGCTGTGCGCAGGGCCCTGACAAAAAACCAATACAAACTGCGCTTCGAGACAAAATATGGATCATGCGCGGGCATCCCGCGATCACTGTGCATGCACCAAATGGCCGAAGAGCTCCCCAAGGAGGCCCGAAGACTCCCAAATCCGTCCCAAACCTACGCGTAAGCAATGTGTGTAACTTTCTCGCTGTTTCGCTTCCAATGGCCATCCGAGGCCTCAAAATGGCTTCCAGATGGCCCGAGAGGGCCGCCGGAGAGGCCCAAGAGAGCCCCAAGACGGCCCAAGAGCGCCCAAGAACGCTCCAACAGCGCCCCAAGAGCGCCCCAAGCGACGATTGTCGAAGCTCCCGATTGGGGGAAGGGAATTAAGGACCTCCTCTTATTTGGTCGACCTCCTCCAAGGTGGCCCCAAGAGCGTCCTTCTAAGGCTCCACACAGCAATTGCGCAGCGGCAGGGTGCCATAGTCCTGGCCGCCGGAAAAAAAATGAAAGATCAAATAAGTGGCCCCTGCGCTGGTCCCGGCAGAGGGAGGCGGCTCTCGGGGGAGGCCGGTGGCGCCGTAAAGGCAGAGGAGGAGCGGCAAAGAGAGATCCCTCTCTGCTCAAGGCGTGCGCGCGCAACCACCACCGCCACCGAGACCACCACCACCGAGACCACCACCACCGTCCCCGAGGCTCCCAAGAGCGCCCGAAAGTGGCCCCAAGAGGCGCACAGACGGCGCCAAGAGGCGCCCAGTAAGCCTCCAAGAGGCTCACAAGAGGCTTTCAACAGGCTTCATGATGATCCCCGAAGCACCCCAGACGCACAAAGACGGCCCTGGGCTCGCCAGGATGCCCCTTCTCCTCCTCCTCCTCCTCCTCATCCTCCGCATATTCTTCCTCTTCCTCCTCCTCCTTGTCCGCTGTCTCTTCCTCCTTCCTCCTCTTCGCCCTCCTCCTCCTCCTTCTCCTCCTCCTCCTCCTCTTCCTTCTCCTCCACCATCTTCCCCCTCTTGGGGTATCGGACGGCTTCTCCCGCCCTGTGTTCTCCCCAACTTCCCTGATCACCTCAACTCCCCTGGGCATCGTTTCTGGATGGGCTGGCGGGGATACGCAAAGCGTCGACATTTATATTTCAGCCGTGTGAGTTCAACAACAACAACAACGAAATCAATACCAAAAACAACCAGAACAACAACAACAACAACACCAACAACAACAACAACAACCACAACCACAACCACAACCACAACAACAACAACATCAACAACAACAACAACAACAACAACAACAACAACAACAACATCAACAACAACAACAACAAACACAACAACAACAATAACGCCAACAACAACAGCAATAGGAACAACAACAACAACAACAACTAGGACAGGGACCTTCCCTTGACCCCGGCGCTCGGGGCTCCTCCAGGGCTTTCCTTCAGGGGGCAGGAGTCGTCCCGGGACCCCGGGCCCCGCCCCCCCAAAAAACTGGCCCCTGGGTCCCCCCCCAAACAACAACTACAACAACAACAACAATAACAACAACAACAACAATTACTAGCACGTGGGGACACTCCGTTCTCACCAGCGCCAGGGTTTTCATAGGAGGCGGGCAATACCCCCACTTTGTGGGGGGGCCGGTTCAAGCTCTACCAAATTTCCAAACGACTCTTCGCCACCACCCACACCCAGCTTCCCGCCCTATGACGTTCGGACACTTCACTTCGTGGCATGCGGACGACCGTGGCTACTATTCAGGGCCCCGCGGCCGACGACGACGGCGTGCGCGCGCGAAGAAAAAACGAATGTGTCCCGCATGGTATTATTTGACAGGGATGATGGCCCTGGCAGGTGCGCAACCGTTGTTGCAGAAGTTCGAAAAAGTTGCTCGCAAAAGCCCGTTTGACAGAAATGTTTAAAAAGTGTTGGGTTTCCTACGAATCCGCAAGAGCGCGCGGGATGAAATTTTGACATTTTTTTTTGAAAAACCATTGGTTTTTTGATGTTTTTATGTTAAAATCGCTACGAACACTAAGGTTTTGGAAGGATTTCGTCTTGCGCGCGCGAATGTCCACTTTACCTTATTTTTTGCAAGGGATTCTTGAAATTTGGATTATGTTAGAACAAGAAATGTCCACTTTAGTTATTTTTTGCAAGGGAAAACCGGTAACAAAACAACCGGATCGGACCAACCGTTTTGCCTGAGACTTCCTCACGAAAATGATGAAAACGTGGCTGCGGCCTAGGCGGCGCAGGGGGGGTCGTGCACCAGGGGTCCCAACAATAATTATTCTTTAGAAGTAATAATGTTCAACAACAACAACAATCATTTTAAGACTGTTCGCTCTTACTTGCCCGCGTGCCATGCAACGTGTATACCCACGCCCTCGATACCCGCCCCCTTCGTCTTCGAGCGTACCCCCTTCTGGGGGGATTCTTTCTTTTTGCGGGGGCGGGCGGGCTTAGACAAGCGGGCGTGAACGGGCGGGGAATTATTCGGAGGATGGGGCACGCATCTCTTTGCCCACCATTGGAATTAGCGCGGGCCCTGCAAGAAGAGGAAGGGGGAGAACGAGGGAGAGTGGGAGAAAGGGAGGGGGAGGGACGAGGCTAAAGGGAAACACGCCAGGAGAGAGGGGGCGAGGAGGGGGGGGGGGGACGATTGGAGATAAAGAGACAGAGGAGGGAGGAAGGAGGAGGCTGGAGAGGGGAGGGCGAAGAGAGGAGGGAGGAGGGTTATGGGAGGAGGGTGAGGGGAGAGAGGAAGAGGGAGGAGGAGGGTGGATATGAGGGAGAGGGGAGGGAGGAGGGAGGTTGGATGGGGAGGAAGGGGCAGGAGGGTAATAGTGTGAACGTTCGAGGAAGTCCGTGGCGAGGGCGTATTCCTCAAGGAAGAGTTGGGCGGGAGCGGGGGTCCCGAGTACATTGTCGGACGTCTCAGGCGGAAGCGCCGGTCGGGCGGGCGGACCCTGATGGGCGGGTCGGGCGGGCGGGACATTCAAACGGGATTTTTGTGTAAATTGTGAGAAAATATTAAGCGAGAGCGCGATTCCTAAGTAAATTGCGAAGGCGTCCTTGGCGCGAGCGTGGTTCCTGAGCGTCGAGAACGCGATGCTGCAATAAATTGCGAGGAAGTCCTCAGCGAGAGCGCCATTCCTGAGTAAATTATGAAGAAGTCTCGGGCGGGAGCAGGGGTCCTGATTCAGGAAGTCTCCAGCGGGAGCGCCGCTTCTAAGTAAAATGCAACAAAGTCTGAAGCGGGAGCGCCCTTCCGGAGTAAATTTTGAGGAAGTCTCAGGCGCGAACGGGGGTCCTGAGTAAATTGTCAGGAAGTCTCAAGCGGGAACCGTTGTTGTTGTAGTACGGGCCCAACAACGCAATCTGATCAGCAAGGCTTGCCCTGTCAAAAACAAGGTGCGAGCCCCGGAGGAAGCACTTCAATTGAAATAACAATGGGCACCGGACAGGGGGGATCAACAATAGTTATTCTTCAGAACTGAGAATTCAACAACAACAACAACCACAGCAACAACAACAACAACAACAACAACAACACTTTTCAGACTGTTCGCTTTTATATGCTCGAGTGTCCAATAACGCGTATTTCCCAAACCCTCGATACCCGCCCTCTTCGTTTTCGATCGAACCCCTTTTGGGGGGTATACCATTCTTCCCTGCAGGCCGGGCCCCGGCAAGCGGCGGGGCGGCCGCGGACCGTCGGCCTGGCCAGCGGCAGCGCTGATCGGCGGGGCGGCCGCGGACCGACCACGACGACGACGACGACGACGTCGAAAACGACGGCGACGACGACGACGACGACGACGGCGACGACGAGCGAAAGAGAGAGCGAGAGAGAACGACAGCAGGGCCACGAAGGGCACGAAGTAGGCCACGAAGGGCGGCAGCGGGGACACGAAGGGAATGCGTATGGGGCCACGAAGAGAGCGAACGAGCGGGGGCCACGAAACGCAGATAATGCGGGGCCACAGAAGGCAACTATGGGGCCACTGAGGGTAGCAACTGGGCCACGTAGGACAGTGACGGGGGGCATAAATGAGGACAGCGGGGCCACGAAGGGCATGCACATGGGGCCACAACGGGCGCGACTCCTGGGTGCCTGGGTGTCGGGGGCGCGGCGCTTGGGCAAATTGCAGGAAATTCAAACGCAAGGCCATTCTTCAGTAAGTTGCAAGCAAATCTCCAACGAGAGCGCGACTCCAGAGCGCCGGGAAAGCGATTCCTGAATAAATTCTAAGGAAATCCTCAGCGAAAACGCGATTCCTGAATAAAATGCGAGGAAGTCTCGGGCGGGAGCGGGGGCCCTGGCTAAATTGTAAGGAAATCTAAAGCGGGAGCCGTTGTTGTTGTTGTTGTTGTTGTTGTTGTTGTTGTAGCCCGGGGGCCAAGGGCCCAGTTAGAGCAAGGAAACTTTCCCTGACAGAAAACAGGGTACGAGCGTCGTGGGCGCACCACTTTGATTGAGAAAGACAATATGCACCGGAGGGGGGGATCAACAACAATTATTCTTCATAAGTGAGAAATCAATAATGTTAAGAGTGTTCGCTCTTATCTGCTCGCGCGTCAGTCGATATGCATATCCCAAGCCCTGGATGCCCGCCCTCTTCGTCTTCGATCGTGCCCCCGCTAGGGGGGTATATTCATTCCCTGCCACGCGTGGTTGGTGAAGCTCTTGCAAACGAAGGGTAACAGATAACGGGGGAGAATGAGGACGAAGGGATCGGAGGAAGGGAGGGGAGGGGCAACAAGGAGGGAGGACGACGATTTGCGCTGCGAGTGGCGATTCGGCTTGCGCCAGCCAGTCCAACACCAACACAGGTGAACAAGAAGTTTCGCCATGGATCACGCCATAAACAACGCCACGTACCACCCCCTTGAAAGAACCGGTTGTGGATACCCCCACGGGGGGACGTACAGCTGCAAACCGGTGTCAGAAACATATTCCGTGGAACCCTGAAAAGAAGCGGGATGTTGGGAGCGTGGGGCGGAAGGATCATGAGAACTGCCGAGGTGTCGAGAGGAACGCGGAAGCCCCAAGTGAAAGCGCGATTCTTCAATAAATTGCCAGGAATTATCCAGCGGGAGCCGCGATACGGTGGTAAATTGCAAGGAAGTCCAAAGCGATAGCGCGATTCTTCAATAAATTGTGAGGAAGTATCACGCGGAAACCGTTGTTGTTGTAAACGGGGTGCCAACAACACAGTTTGACCCAAGACTTTCCCTGATGAAAAACAGGGCGCGAACCCCCGGGCGAGGGCACTTCAAACAAAAAACAATGTGCACCGGACGGGGGGGACCAACAACACTTATTCTTCAGAAGTGAGTGCTCAACATCAACAGCACTTACAACAACAACAACGCCGGAAATGAATTAAACAAACCTGAGGCGTCCATCAGGACTCTGGTGCTGAATCGGAATGGTGACTTATGTGTGCGCGCTAGCGAAGCGAGGACTTCTCCACGCCCCTCACGGCTCCTGGAGAACACCTATAGGGATCCGACAGAACCCTTACATGGATAATAGAGAAGTGCGACAGAAACCATAAAAAGAATCCCACAGAAACCCTACAAGGATCCTGCAGAAACCCTGTAGGGATCCTGCAGAAACCCTGTAAGGATTCACCAGAAACCCTGTAAGGACCCGGCAGAAACCTTCTGAGGATTCCACAGAAGCCCTACGAAGATCCTACACACAAAAAAACAAAAGGATCCGACAAAACCCCTACAAGGATCCGACAGAAACCCAATAAGGATCCGAAAGAAACCCTATATGAAACCGACAGAAACACTATAAGGATCCGACAGATATCCCATTTAGGGATCGCACAAAAGCCCTATAGGGATCCCACAGAAATCCTATAAGGATCTCACTGGAAACCTATGGGAATCCCACTGAAACCCAATTCATAAAGTTCCTACCAGATTCCCATACGGATCCTACCAGCTGCAACAGAATCGCGACACGGATGCGACCAGCTTCAATCGGATCCCTACAGGGACCCTACCAACTGTCATCGGATCCCTATATGGGTCCTACCAACTGTAATCGGAGCCCTACAAGATCCTACCAGCTGAAATCGGATCCCTACAGGGAGCCTACCAGCTGTCATCGGATCCCTAAGAAGGATCCCGCCAGATGTAATAGGAACCTTATAGGAGTTGCAATCGGATCCCACTGGCTATCCTACTAGCTGTGATAGGACCCCATACAGGGATCCGACCACCTGCACTTGGATCCTTATAAGGATCCTCCCAGCTGCAATCGGACCCCTAAACAAATCCTACTGAAACCTTGCAGGGATCATACTGACACCCTATAGGGATCCTACCAGCTGCAATAGAAACCCTACGGCGATCCTACCAGCTGCACTAGGATCCCACCGGGGATCCGACTACCACTGGAAACCTATAGGGATCCTACCAGCTGCATTAGGATCCCTACAAGAATCCTCCCAGCTGCCGTAGGATCCCTATGGGGATCCTACCAGCTGCAATCACATCATCGCAAGGGCCCCACCAACTGCACGACGTTCCTTATAGAGATCCTACCAGCTGCAATCGGATCTCAATGGGGATCCTACCAGCTGCACCAGGACCCTCATGAGGATCCTCCTGCCTGCAATAAGACCCCTACACGGATCCTGCAAGCTGTAGAAGATCCCCACAGGGATCCTACCAGCTGACATAGGATCCCTATAGGGTTCCTACCAGCTGCATTAGTATCTCTACAGGGATTATACCGGCTGTCACTGGATCCCTATAGGGATCCGACCAGCTGCAACAAGATCCTCATAGGGATCCTACCAGCTGCAGTGGCATCCATGTATAAGGGTCCCACCAGCTGCATAAGGATCCTCACAAGGATCCTACCAGCTGCCGTAGGATCCCTATGGGGATCGTACCAGCTGCAATCACGTCGTCATAAAGGTCCTACCCACTGCACTGGGTTCCCTTTAGGGATCCGACCAGCTGGAAGAGGATCCATATAAGGATCCTACCAGCTGCACCAGGACCCTCATGAGGATACTCACGCCTGCAATAAGACCCCATGCAAGGATCGTGCAAGCCGTAGAAGATCCCTACAGAAATCCCGCCAGCACTCATAGGATCCCTATGTGGATCCTACCAACTGCTAAAATATCCCCATAGGGATCCGACCATCTGGAACCGGATCCTGATAGGGATCCGAGTAGGACCCCACCAGGGACCCTACTAGCTGTCATAGAACGCCTACAGGGATCCTACCAGCTGCACTGTGATCCTTATAAGGATCCTCCCCAGCTGCAATCGGATCCCCAGAGGGATCCTACAGAAACCCTGCAGGGATCAGACAGAAACCCGATAGGGATCCTACCAGCTGGAATTGGATCATACGAGCCCTACGGGGATCCGACCAGCTGCACCAGGATCCCTGTAGGGATCCGACCAGCTGTAATGGGATCCCTACAGGGACCGTGCCAGCTGTCATCCGACCCCATAAAGGAATCCTACCAGCTGTAATATGATGGATCCCTATGGGGATCCTACCAGCTGCAGTCGGATCCCTATGGGGATCCGACCAACTGTAATAGGATCCATCTAGGTATCCTCCCAGCCATAATAGGATCCCTATACGGATCCCACCAGGGCCACGAAACGTGTGAGGAGTGTTCCGAAATGGGCCCGAAGCCTTAGGGGGAATCTCATGCGGGGCCACGAAACCTACGGTGCGATTCGTATGATTTTATGTTGCGCGGTGCTAAAATTCCTAAGAAACCCAATGGTTTTTGAAGATTTCGGCGTGCGCGCGCGAAGAAAAAACGAATGTGTCCCGCATGGTATTATTTGACAGGGATGATGGCCCTGGCAGGTGCGCAACCGTTGTCGCAGAAGTTCGAAAAAGTTGCTCGCAAAAGCCCGTTTGACAGAAATGTTTAAAAAGTGTTGGGTTTCCTACGAATCCGCAAGAGCGCGCGGGATGAAATTTTGACACTTTTTTTTTGAAAAACCATTGGTTTTTTGATGTTTTTATGTTAAAATCGCTACGAAAACTAAGGTTTTGGAAGGATTTCGTCTTGCGCGCGCGAATGTCCACTTTACCTTATTGTTTGCAAGGGATTCTTGAAGTTTGGTTATGTTAGAACAAGAAATGTCCACTTTAGCTTATTTTTTGCAAGGGAAAACCGATCGTAACAACACAACCGGATCCGGACCAACCCGTTTTGCCTGAGACTTCCTCACGAAAATGATGAAAATGAGGCTGCGGCCTAGGCGCGGCGGGGGGGTCGTGCACCAGGGGCCCCAACAATAATTATTCTTTAGAAGTAATAATGTTCAACAACAACAACAACAATTACTAGCACGTGGGGACACTCCGTTCTCACCAGTGCCAGGGTTTTCATAGGAGGCGGGCAATACCCCCACTTTGTGGGGGGGCCGGTTCAAGCTCTACCAAATTTCCAAACGACTCTTCGCCACCACCCACACCCAGCTTCCCGCCCTATGACGTTCGGACACTTCACTTCGTGGCATGCGGACGACCGTGGCTACTATTCAGGGCCCCGCGGCCGACGACGACGGCGTGCGCGCGCGAAGAAAAAACGAATGTGTCCCGCATGGTATTATTTGACAGGGATGATGGCCCTGGCAGGTGCGCAACCGTTGTTGCAGAAGTTCGAAAAAGTTGCTCGCAAAAGCCCGTTTGACAGAAATGTTTAAAAAGTGTTGGGTTTCCTACGAATCCGCAAGAGCGCGCGGGATGAAATTTTGACATTTTTTTTTGAAAAACCATTGTTTTTTTTGATGTTTTTATGTTAAAATCGCTACGAAAACTAAGGTTTTGGAAGGATTTCGTCTTGCGCGCGCGAATGTCCACTTTACCTTATTTTTTGCAAGGGATTCTTGAAGTTTGGTTATGTTAGAACAAGAAATGTCCACTTTAGTTTTTTTTTGCAAGGGAAAGCGGGCCGTAACAAAACAACCGGATCCGGACCAACCCGTTTTGCCTGAGACTTCCTCACGAAAATGATGAAAATGTGGCTGCGGCCTAGGCGCGGCGGGGGGGTCGTGCACCAGGGGCCCCAACAATAATTATTCTTAAGAAGAAATAATGTTCAACAACAACAACACCAACAACAACAACAACAACAACAACAGCAACAACAAACATGACGCTACCGATGAACCCCACACACTGATATTATGGCTTGGGTGATGAGAGCTGAAGTGAAGCATGTGAGAATGATGTTGGTGGCCGTTGCCCCGCCGATACCGCTGTGCCCTGGACGACCGTCCCGGATAGCGGCCGCGGTGAGAAACCACCCTCTGCGCACCCCCTCTGGTGTCGAGAATATGCCATGCCTGCTGTGCCCTGGACGACCGTCACGGATAGCGGCCGCGGTGAGAGACCACCCCTGCGCGTGTCGAGTGAGCAGACCATGCCTGCTTTGACGCACCACGCTTATGGTGTCGAGAATATGCATGCCTGCTGTGCCCTGGACGACCGTCACGGATAGCGGCCGCGGTGAGAGACCACCCCCTGCGCACCCCCTATGGTGTCGAGAATATGCCATGCCTGCTGTGCCCTGGACGACCGTCACGGATAGCGGCCGCGGTGAGAGACCACCCCCTGCGCACCCCCTATGGTGTCGAGAATATGCCATGCCTGCTGTGCCTGAACGACCGTCACGGATAGCGGCCGCGGTGAGAGACCACCCCCTGCGCACCCCCTATGGTGTCGAGAATATGCCATGCCTGCTGTGCCCTGGACGACCGTCACGGATAGCGGCCGCGGTGAGAGACCACCCCCCTGCGCACCCCCTACGCTGTCGAGAATATGCCATGCCTGATGTGCCCTGGACGACCGTCAGGATAGCGGCGCGGTGGAGAACAACCCCCTGCGCCCCGCTATGGTGTCGAGACTGCCATGCCTGCCGGCCGGACGACGTCACGGAAGCGGCCGCGGTGAGAGACCACCCTGCGCACCCCCCTGTGTCGAGGAAATGCCATGCCTGCTATGCCCTGGACGACCGTCACGGATAACGGCGCGGTGAGAAACCACCCCCTCTGCGCACCCCCTATGGTGTCGAGAATATGCCATGCCTGCTGTGCCCTGGACGACCCTCACGGATAGCGGCCGCGGTGAGAGACCACCCCCTGCGCACCCCCTGTGGTATCGAGAATATGCCATGCCTGCTGTGCCCTGGACGACCGTCACGGATAGAGGCCGCGGTGAGAGACCACCCCCTGCGCACCCCATATGGTGTCGAGAATATGCCATGCCTGCTCTGCCCCTGGACGACCGTCACGGATAGCGGCCGCGGTGAGAGACCACCCCTGCGCACCCCCTATGGTGTCGAGAATATGCCATGCTGCTGTGCCCTGGACGAACCGTCACGAGTAGCGGCGCCGCGGTGAGAGACCACCCCCTGCGCACCCCCTACGCTGTCGAGAATATGCCATGCCTGCTGGTGCCCTGGACGACCGTCACGGATAGCGGCCGCGGCTGAGAGACCACCCCCTGCGCACCCCCTATGGTGTCGAGAATATGCCATGCCTGCTGTGCCCTGGAGACCGTCACGAGTAGCGGCCGCGGAGAGACCACCCCCACTGCGCACCCCCTTGGTGTCGAGAATATGCATGCTTGCTGTGCCTGCCGCACGACCGTCACGGATAGCGGCCGCGGTGAGAGACCACCCCCTGCGCACCCCCCATGGTGTCGAGAATATGCCATGCCTGCTGTGCCCTGGACGACCGTCACGGATAGCGGCCGCGGTGAGAGACCACCCCCTGCGCACCCCCTTGGTGTCGAGAATATGCCATGCCTGCTGTGCCCTGGACGACCGTCACGGATAGCGGCCGCGGTGAGAGACCACCCCCTGCGCACCCCATATGGTGTCGAGAATATGCCATGCCTGCTGTGCCCTGGACGACCGTCACGGATAGCGGCCGCGGTGAGAGACCACCCCCTGCGCACCCCCTCTGGTATCGAGAATATGCCATGCCTGTTGTGTCTTGGACGACCGTCACGGATAGCGGCCGCGGTGAGAGACCACCCCCTGCGCACCCCCTCTGATGTCGAGAATATGCCCTGCCTGCTATGCCCTGGACGACCGTCACGGATAGCGGCCGCGGTGAGAAACCACCCCCTGCGCACCCCCTATGGTGTCGAGAATATGCCATGCCTGCTGTGCCCTGGACGACCCTCACGGATTGTGCAGACGTCTTGGGTGTATGATGCAGTGAACATGCGTCTTGTGTGTGTGCGAGTGTGTGCGTGCTGTATGTAGACGCGTGTCTCATGTACTTGCCGTGCATGTGTTGACCGCGGGTTGAGGAGACGAATGAAGAGGAGGAGGGGAGGAGGAGACGCGGGTGCACCGCGGCAGGGAAGAAAACCATAACCCCACGAAACATGTGGGGAACAACAACAACAACAACAACAACAACAACAACAACAATCACTTTACCCGAACGCTCAGTGTTCTCACCAGTGCCAGGGTTTTCATGCGACGCCAGCCAATACCCCCACTTTGTGGGGGGGGCAGTGCAAGCTCTACCAAATATCCACACGACTCTTCGCCACCACCCACACCCAGCTTCCCGCCCTATGACGTTCGGACACTTCACTTCGTGGCCTGCGGACGACCGTGGCTACTACACTGGCGTGGAGTACACACCCACAGAAGTTGTTAAGCCCACGTTGGTGGCACTGATGCCACCACTGATGAGCTGGTGGCACTGATGCCGGGCCTCTTGAAGGCCTCCTGGGGCAACCTATGGCGCAACCAGTAGGGGGACGTTTTATTCTCGGCGGCCGAGGGCGCAACCTATGGCGCAACCAATAGGGGGACGTTTTATTCTCGGCGGCCGAGGGCGCAACCTATGGCGCAACCGCAAGGGATTGTGGCCCCTGGCAGGCGCGCGAACCCCGTTGCAAGAGCGTGCGAAAGTAGCTCGCGCGAGCTCATGTAACATAAATGTTGGAAAACCATTGGTTTTTTTAGGATTCGGACAGCGCGCGCGGGTGGAAATTTTGAAAAGTCGTGCAGGTGTTTTTCGAGGACCTACGGTGCGATTCGTGTGATTTTATGATGCGCGGTGCTAAAATTCTTAAGAACCCAATGGTTTTTGGAGATTTCGGCGTGCGCGCGCAAAAAACGAATGTGTCCCGCATGGTATTATTTGACAGGGATGATGGCCCTGGCAGGTGCGCAACCGTTGTCGCAGAAGTTCGAAAAAGTTGCTCGCAAAAGCCCGTTTGACAGAAATGTTTAAAAAGTGTTGGTTTTCCTACGAATCCGCAAGAGCGCGCGGGATGAGATTTTGACATTTTTTTGTTGAAAAACCATTGGTTTTTTGATGTTTTTATGTTAAAATCGCTCCGAACACTAAGCTTTTGGAAGGATTTCGTCTTGCGCGCGCGAATGTCCACTTTACCTTATTTTTTGCAAGGGATTCTTGAAATTTGATTATATTAGAACAAGAAATGTCATTTTATAGTGTTTTTTGCAAGGGAAAACGGATTACAACAAAACAACCGGATCTGGATCACATCGTTTTACCTGAGGCTTCCTCACGAAAATGATGAAAATGTAGCTGCGGCCTAGGCGGCGCGGGGGCGGCGTGCACCAGGGGGCCCAACAATAATTATTCTTAGAAGTAATAATATTCAACAACAACAGCAGCAGCAACAGCAACAACAACAACAACAACAACAACAATCATTTTACCCGAACGCGTGGTGTTCTCCCCAGTGCCAGGGTTTTCATACGACACCAGGCAATACCCCCACTTCGTGGGGGGGCATTACAAGCTCTACCAAATATCCAAACGACTCTTCGCGACCACCCAAACCCAGCTTCCCGCCCTATGACGTTGGGACACTTCACTTCGTGGCGTGCGGACGACCGTGGCTACTACACTGGCGTGGGGTACACACCCACAGAACTTGGTCACTTATTCGGGGCGCGCATGTGCCCAGCATGGTGCAATTGTGCCATACAATACATAATACAGAGAGACGAATGTGTCCCGCATGGTATTATTTGACAGGGATGATGGCCCTGGCAGGTGCGCAACCGTTGTCGCAGAAGTTCGAAAAAGTTGCTCGCAAAAGCCCGTTTGACAGAAATGTTTAAAAAGTGTTGGGTTTCCTACGAATCCGCAAGAGCGCGCGGGATGAGATTTTGACATTTTTTTGTTGAAAAACCATTGGTTTTTTGATGTTTTTATGTTGAAATCGTTCCGAACACTAAGCTTTTGGAAGGATTTCGTCTTGCGCGCGCGAATGTCCACTTTACCTTATTTTTTGCAAGGGATTCTTGAAATTTGATTATATTTGAACAAGAAATTTCATTTTATAGTGTTTTTTGCAAGGGAAAACGGATTACAACAAAACAACCGGATCTTGATCACCTCGAATTACCTGAGGCTTCCTCACGAAAATGATGAAAACGTGGCTGCGGCCTAGGCGCGGCGGGGGGGGCGCGCACCAGGGGGCCCAACAATAATTATTCTTTAGAATTAATAATGTTCAACGCTCCCGTTCGAGCCTTCCTTCTTGTTTACTCAGGGCCGGTGCTCTTGCTCGCCGCCGACAGCCGCCGTCCCGACAAAACCAGCGCTCCCGTCCGAGACATCCTCCCGTTTTTACGCTGGGTGCTCTCTTTTGGATTGGCGCCGCTCCCAGCAAGAACTCCCGCTCGAGGCTTCCTCCCCTTTTCCTCAGGACGGTGGTACTCCTCGCCGCCGACAGCCCTCGTCCCGACAAAACCACGGCTCCCGCACGAAACTTCCTCCCTTCTTACTCAAGGCCGTGTTCCTCCTCGCCGCCGACAACCGCCGTCCCAACAAAACCAGCGCTCCCGCTCGAGACTTCGTTTTCTTTTACGCTGGACAAGCGCCCTACTCTCTGCAGCATTGGCGCCGCTCCAAGCAACAACAGCGGCCCTGCTCGAGACTTCCTCCCTTTCTATTCAGGGCCAGGTCCTTGCCTCGCTGCCCACAGCCCCCATCCACACCAAGGCAATACTGTCGCTCGCTACTTCCTTGTGCTTTACCCTTGGCTGGGGCTCCACTGGCGGTCTCGCATCGGCGCAGCAAGGCGCGGGCATGCGTTTTCGAAGCGGGATATGTTGAAATTCTTCGGAGGTTTTTGCAAGTGGTCATTGGGCGGGAGATCTGGGAATGGGAATAACGGACCCCGCTATAGAACAATAGTCCCCCAAGATGGGGATGATTATCATGACGGTCGCATGCTTTGTGTGGAGACATCGCGCATGAGGGTAAACTGATTGTTGTTATTGTTGCTGGGGGGAGCGCCGGGGTCTGGCGCCCGCTCCTATTCAACAACAATAGTAACAACAACAGCAACAACAACTCCAACAGCAACAACCTTAACATTAACAGCAACAACGACAACAACACCAACACCACCAACAACAATATAAGCAGCAGTTGCAGAAGCAACGGCAGCAGCAACAGCAACAGGAGCAGCAACAACAACAATAAGCAGTTTAAGACTGCTCGCTCCTATCTGCTCGCGGGCCATTCAACACGTATATTCCAACACTTCGGTACCTGCCCGCTTCGCCGTCGATCGTACCCCATTGGGGGTATATCTTCCTTCCCTGCCACGTGCATTCAATGCAGCCCCAAAGAGAGGACGGATGGAAAGGGGGAGGGAGAAGGATGACACTAGAGAGATTAGCAGGAAAGGGGGGGCTTGGAACAGAAAGCCCGTGGCAGAACCAAACGTGCAGATCGGGCGCCAGACCCTAACGGGCGCGTCCGGAAGGCGAGACCAGGTGGCCCTGCCGAGCAGGCGGGACGCTGAACAGTGCGTCCTGCATGAAGCTCGAAGAAGTCTCGAGGGGCAGCGTGATTCCCAAATAAGAACGTGAGGAAATCCACAGCGAGAGCGTGATTCCTGAGTGTCGAGGGCGCGGCGCCTGAATCAATTGCGAGGAAGTCCCTCGCGAGAGCGCGATTCCTGAATAAATTGTGAGGACGTCCCGCGCGAGAGCGCGATCAGGAGGGAGCCGTTGTAGTTGTATTTCGGGGCCAGGGGCACAGCATGGCGACACTTCATTTCCCATGTGAGAAGCTGGGTGCGAGCCCAGGGAGAAGCAATTTAATTGAAATATTCAATGGTCACAATAGGGGAGATCAACCATTTATCATACTTTAGAACTGAAACTTGAATCCGCACCGCGGAAGCATACTTCAGCCACGCACCGAATGATCGTTCGGCCCCCATCACTCTGACTGAAGTTATGGGCCAAGGTTGGCCTCCTGAGGGGAGGCGGGGGTGCGACGTGCCCCCCTTCTTTGATCGATCTCCTCCAGGATGGCCCCGAGATGGTCCCCAAGGCTCCCAAAATGGCCCCAAGAAGGCCCCAAGAGGCGCCAAGGGGGCCCAAAGAGCTCCCAGGAGGCCCGAAAGAGGCTCCCACGAAATCCCGGAGAGGCCCTATGAGGCTTCCCGAAGGCACCCAAGACGCTCAAAGGGACTCCAAGAAACTCTCGAGAGACATCCGAGGAGACACGGAGAGGTATCCGAGAGGCTTCTGGCCTTCCTGCTCGCCCTCCTCCTCCTCCTCCTCCTCCTCCTCCTCCTCATCCTCATCCTCCTCTTCCTCATCCGCCCAATTACTCCTCCTCGTCCCTCCTCCGTTCTCACCACCCCTCCCCCTTCGCCTCCTCCTCCTCCTCCTCCTCCTCCTCCTGCATCCTCCCCCTCTTGAGGTATGAAGGCTTCCCCAACCACGGATTCCACGGCATGCACCTCCAGAGCCCTGATCAAGGCAACTCGCCTGGTGGTCTTATTGTTTGATCGCGAACGCAAAAGGAAAGGCCGCGCGCCGTCCAGAGCTACCGCTAACCAGCAGGAGCCTAAATTGCACACGCCTGGCGAGGCTACGCGAAGCGTCTAGAACATCGAGCTGGAATCGGCGCCGACACATCGGCGCCAGGGCCCAAACGGCGAAACCGTACGCTGTTGGGCGGGGCGATCTGCCAGGCCTCGAGAGTCGGCCACGAATGGGCGGTGGGGGGGTCGATGCAGCCCCCCCCCGATGGGCGCACGGTCAGGACTTGCTGCCTAGCGTGTCGCAGCGGCGGCCACGGCGACACGGCATGCCCCACAAGCGGACAGCGCGTCGCTCCGCTCCGCGAAGCGGGAGGCCAGGAGATGCTCGGACCGCCGATGCTCGCGGGCCATGGCGTGGTCGGCGTGTCGCGTCGAAGCGTGGTGGGCCAGAGCACGGCGGCACGACACGCGGAGCCAAAGTTCTTGAGCCTGCCGCCTCCCCCCCCCACGCTGCCGCTGCTCCTGGGACAGACCAGCATGTGACCTTAGGTCGGGCATGCTCCCCTACAGGGGGACTGGGGGACTACTTTTGAAATATGTTTGATACCTATACGACCACCCTTCGGGTGATAAGGAGGTCGTGGGAGGGTGAGAGGGGGGGAACCACCATCCGACTCAATCGATCTCACTATCGATCTTACCCAACGGGACACCACGGGGCACCACGGGACACGGCGGGACACCGAGGGCCACAGGCGGACGGAGTATAGTCATTTGTCTTATCTTCGCCCTAGCAACGGCGGGTTCAGTCCCGTCGCGCGCCCGCGCAGCTTCGCCCCGCCCGCACGCACGACACGAACGAAACGAAACGATTTCCCGGTTGGGGGTCTCCGTTCCACTGCGATCTCACCCCTCAACCGCCGATGTTTGAATGTCCCTCCTGTAGGGAGACAAGCCCGACTTACCATTAGCGTCGTCCGCCCCCGTTCGGGTCACAATTCTTCAAGCCTCTGGCGGCCACCACTCGGAGCGATCCGCCCGCCCCCCCCCCGCACGCTCTCGGCGAGGCGCAGCTGTGGAAGCGAAGCCCGACGCCGAGAAACCTCCGAGGATCATACAAAAACGCCGAACATATCGAATCTCGCACGCCCGAAAAACTCGACGCTCGAATCCCTAACCTGCCCGTCCGCGTCGTCGCCGTCGTCGTCGCCGTCCCTTTTTAAGGTCGGCGGCACCGGCCGCAAGGCCTGCGCAATAGCGAGAACCTCGAACCTCGAACACCCGAAACCCGCGACCTTCGACTTGGACGCCAGAAATGGGAAGGGAACAAAATGGGCACGGTGCCCAACAACATAAGTTGTCCAATTCCGACAGCGGCTGCTGTTGGGCAGGCGGCCTTCTGAATCAAAACGACAGCATCTGCGGCGACGCCGACATCGAGTCCTGTTCCAATTGGACAGGAGCTACTGTCAGTCATCGTGCCAACTCCTCCTCTGCGTCAGGCTCGCGTCGTGTCGACCCAAGCGTTGGTTCCTGACACTGCGGGGACCGTTCAACCTGGAACGATCGGCCGTTTCCGAAACGTCAGCTCGTTCAACATCGACACACTCTGGGTCGCCGGCGGCGTTGAACGCTGATCGCCAACGGCGGGGTCGCCACTGGTCGACACGACGCGAACATGTCGTACCCGAGTCGATCGTCCCAGACTCGAGTGAGGAGGAGGAGGATAAGGAGGGGAGAAAGAGGAGGGGGTGGAGGAGGAGGAGGAGGAGGGGAGGAGGAGGAGGGGGGAGGAGGAGGAGGAGGAGGAGGAGGAGGAGGAGGCGGAGGAAGAGGAGGAGGAGGAGGAGGAGGAGAGGAGGAGGAGGAGGAGGGGTGGAGGAGGAGGAGGAGGATAAGAGGAGAGGGAGGAGGGAGGAGGAGGAGGAGGAGGAGGAGGAGGAGGAGGAGGAGGAGGCAGGAGGGAAAGGAGAAAAGGGAGCAAAAGGAGGAGGAGAGGAGGAATGAGGAGGAGGAGGAGAGTAGAGGAGGGGAGGAGGAAGGGGAGAGAGGAGAAGGAGGAGGAGGAGGGGGAGGGGGAGGAGGAGGAGGAGGAGGAGGAGGAGGAGGAGGAACAGCAGCAGGAGCAGGAGGAGGAGGAGCAGCAGCAGCAGGAGCAGGAGGAGGGGGGGGGGGAAGGATGGATGAGGTGGACAGAGGAGGAGCAGGAGGAAAAGGAGGAGAAAGAGGAGCAAGAGCCCTAGGCCGTCTGGCCCGGCGCCTGCGGCACCGCCTGCGCGGGCGTGCCGCGGCCCATCGGGCGCCCGCTCGCCGCCTCTCCGGAGGAGCGCGAAGAGACGCCAAGAGCAGGGACAGCAACAACAAAAACAACAACACCACCACCACCACCAACAACAACAACAACAACAACAACAACAACAGCACCAGCAACAACAACAACAACAACAACAACAACAACAACAACAGCAACAGCAACAACAACAACAACAACACCACCACCAAAAGCAACACCAACAGCAACAACAACAACAATCCTTATAAGACTGCTCGTTCCCAGCTGCCCGCGTGTCATTCACTATGCATATCCCAAACCCTGGATACCCGCCCTCTTCGTCTTCGATCGTACCCCTCTTATGGGGGGTCATATTTATCCCCGGCCACGTGTACTTGGAGAAGCGCGGGAGGCGAACCCGCAATCAGAGACAGCGAGCTCTGGCACTTGTCGGTGAGACCCCATTTCACTTGTCGCAAGCAGATATCAGCGGCAACCCACACTGAGACCCCGGGGTCACTGCGTGCAGGAAAGCGAAATACGGCAGTGGACAGTGTTGTTGCCCAGCGGCCCCGTGGGAGGTGAAATCGGAGCCCGATGTCATCAATCACAATGCGGGGATTCGCGCGTGCGGGAATGTGATCAGCTATATGCAATAACGAAGCGCCATTACTACAGCGCCAGGATCTGCTTGTGCGAGAAGGGTAAGCCTCAGCGGCAGGCGCTGGCGAGGCGACGCGCGATGACGTCGCGATCTGCGTGAGGGGTGTCACCGATTTTCAAAATCCCAAGGATGTCCCAAGCGAAACGGCCGGAAAAAATCCAGACGCGGCCGCGCGGGGCCGCGCGGCCGCGCGTACGCACTAATCGCCTCTGAGCTCTATTCCCTCGGAGAGGGGCGTATGAAAACAATAATTATTTTTCAAGAATGAGAGTTTGAAGAAAGTCCCAAGCGGGAGCGCCGTTATGAGAGTTCAACGTAGCTCAGTTGTGCGGGAGGTACCAAGCTGGAGCGCCGTCCCTTGAGTAAATTGTAAGGAAGTCTCAGGCGGGAGCGGGGGTCCTGAGTAAATTGCGAGGAAGTCTCAAGCGGGAGCGCCGATCCTGAGTAAATTATGAGGAAGTCTCAGGCAGGAGCGGGGGTCATGAGTAAATTGTGAGGAAGTCTCAAGCGGGAGCCGTTGTTGTTGTAATCCGGGGGGGCAACAACGCACTTTGAGGATCAAGACTTTCCCTGTCAAAAAACAGTGTGCGAGCGTCGAGGGGCGCACTTTCACTGAGAAAAAAACAGTGTGCACTGGTGGGGGGATCAACAATAATTATTCTTCAGAAATGAGAGTTCAAGAAACAACAACAACATGGCGGTGCTCCAATTCGAAGCCAGGACGAGGATGACACCGGGTGGGGATAGATCGGGAATCTCTGAGATCCGGCGGTTCTGGAGAATGCCTCGGGCGCCGCGGCCTTCTCTCAGGTCGCCCTGGAACGCTCTGGGAGAGATCCGGAGCGCTCTACAACGGACTTATCGTCGTCCTAGCCCCGTCCAAGGCTCCGCGCTGTTCGACGGGGGCGTGCACGAGGGGGGGCGCCCAAGAGGGGGGGGGAGAGGGGAACGAACCATGGCCAGCGCCATGTGCGCGGCCCAGGGGGACGCGGCCAGGGGGCGTATTGAAATCCAGAGACGCGCCCAGAAATATGGAAGACATCATGGCCCGAGCCACCCCCCCCTAGTCGTCACCCCCTCTTCGCCGCCCCCGATGTGGAAGCAGGCCCCCGGAGGGAGCCGCCCTGCACCACAATGGGGCCCTGTCTACAGACAGGCGAAAGGCCGTGCTCCCGAGTGGACGCGTGGGCATGTGAGCGACGATCAAAAACGGGTCCTAGCCGCCATGACGCAGCTTACGCGAGCCGCCAGCGCGGCACGCTACAGTGGAGACGAGGGCGCCTACGCGCGACCTTACGCGGGCAGCTTACCCACCAATGCCGGCGACGACGACACAGTTTGTTTGCGTCGCTCGTGTGCAAAACGAGACGTGCCCCTTGGCACGCTCGCAGGGCAGCGTGCACGCAATGGTCAGGGAGAGGGGCACAGGGGAAAGGAAGGCGGGGAGGGCCATGAACATTAGAAGCATGAAATGATGGGCCCATTTTCCACCACCACTACCACATGTAGGAGGGGGAGGAGGGGGAGGAGGGGGAGGAGGAGTAGAAGGAGGAGGAGGAGGGGAGAGGATAAGGAGGGGAGGAGGAGGGGAGGGGGAGGAGGAAGGGGGGAGGAGAAGGAGGAGGAGGAGGAGGAGGAGGAGGAGAGGAGGAGGAGGGAGGAGGAGGAGGAGGAGGAAGGAGAGGAGGAGGAGGAGGAGGAGGAGGAGGAGGAGGAGGAGGAGGGAGGAGGAGGAGTTCCTCATCCTACATCTGGTAGCAAGGGTGGACCGTGGGTCCATCACGAAACACTCACTTTCGAAGCACCGCGTCGGGTTCTCGGGTCGGCGCTGGGCCCCTCCCTGGCGCGCCGAGCGCGCCACGGGCGGCGCTGGAAGCGCCGCCCGGGGCGGGGCCCAGCGCCGATCCGAAAAATCCGCACGGAGCGCCGAAGGTGCAGTTTGGATGCTGCTGGTTGCAACGTCGACCCCAGGAGGTCTCGACCCAGTCCTGGGCACTGGCTTTTCATCCTGGGTCGTTTTTGCTACGGTCCAGGGGCCCGGCACAGTCGTGATTCGCTTTGTCCTTCGCTTATGTTCATGGTTAGGGTACTTCCTTATCCAAAGCCCTGGATCGCACCTTCCTGCTACATGTTTCGAGCCAGATCGATCTCAGAGGGCCCCGGGCCCTGGAAGTCGGCGAAGGCGCCCGTTTTGAAACAAGTGCAACGCCATGATATGCGGGACGTGTTCTTCATTGAGCCTCCACTTGCGCACAGAGGACTGGTGGGACTCTTCAGCTCGTAATCAAAAATTAGGTGCGCCTTTCGTGCGTGCTTGGGTGTGCCAGGCGTCTGCCGCTACGCTGGTGCGCAGATGGCCGCCGCCTGAGGCGGGCATGTCCGCTGATCAGAAACCCTCTGCACGCGGGGAGCGAGAGAAACGCTAACCCAGACACCCTCGAGTCATGAAAAATCCGGACGGCAGGGTTTGCGCTGTTTTCAGACTGTGGGGGTCCTTACCGGGCCTCGGGACCATCAAAGAACGACTTCGTATGATAAACCTATCCCGGGGAACGGATCGAGACCTGGGGGGGTCGAGGTTATGAGCAGATCATGACTTCCGGGGTCTGGGTCCTCGGAGGAGGCCCCAGAGGGCGAGACCGAAGCAAAGCCAGCGGCACTTGGATCGGCGCGGGGGCTGCTCCGGGAATAGGGAATAGGGGGACTATTCGGCCGCGAGCGAGCGGGGGAAGTAGGGAATAGGGGGACTATTCGGCCGCGAGCGAGCGGGGGAAGTGAGAAGGAGAAGGCCTTCTCAGCAGGCGCCTGGGCTTCTCAGAAGCCCTCTGGCCCTCTGAGAAGTTTTCTATGTCTTCGGGGAAGACATAGAAAACTTCTCAGAAGGCTGCAGGACTTCCGAGCCTTCTGAGAAGGCCCGCGCATTCTCTCTTCCCCCCCTGGGCTCGCCGCCGAATTTTGGGGGGTGCCGAGGTGGATTATGCCTGGCATAACCTGGCTCATAAGCGGGTTACCCGAGTCGTGGAGGGGTAGAGAACTCCCCTGACTGGGCGGATCGCGAACTCCACTAAGCCGCTTAGGGCACTTGCAGCCCAATGTAAATCGAATTACAACCCAACTAGAGTAGGAGCTCGACCACAAGAAACCTTCCACAAGAAACTGTGAACCCTGGAAAGTCAGGACGTGCATTGATGTTTGGCGTGGGAACGTCGCGCTTCCCATGGCAAGACCATCGAAACTAAAGAACCAAGGGCACCCTGGAGGCAAACAGGGTGTTTCTTGGCATGGGTGTCCACTCTCTCCCTGAGGGGCAACGTTTCGGGGGGGGCAGCTCAAGGGAGGGGGGGCATCGAGGTCGACTCGGCGAGACGTCGCCGATAGAATTAGGTCGGGCATGTCCCCCTAATTACAAGCGGACTGTGGACGAAAAATCAAAAATCGCCAGAAGAAAAGCATCCCAAAAGAATCACAAACAAATCGAAAAAGCGTCCCCAGCGTTTCTGTTACGATTGTGTTGAGCACTCCTTGTGCAGCAGGGCATGCCCGACATATAACGACAGATCTCGGCGACAGGCCCGCCGATCCGCAGATCTCCGGGGCGAGGCGGGCTCTCGGGCCCGCGGCGGGCGATGAATGCGTGCCTTGGGGGTCGATGACGCCCCCCCCCCTGAGCCGATCCTGAGCAGAGGGCAGACAAAAACACCCCATGATAACCACCCCGAAAAGCAAGGCCGTTGAAACAATTCCGTTGAGGAAAAGCACACACCAACGGAATCGAACAGAGCAAAGCTGCTTAGTAAACGCCCAGGGCCGTTTAGCAAACGCCAGTTATCGAGTCCGGATGGTTTTTCCTCCCTTGGCTTAGGTCGGGCATGTCCTCCTACAGGCGGAGTTCGGAGGAACAGCGGAAAATGCGCCAAACAAAGATCCGAAAAGAATCAACCATGCTCGGAACAAATCCTGCCACCAGACTATGTTTGGAATATGTTTGAATATTCCTCCTGTAGAGGGACATGCCCGACTTATACGTCGTTAAGTTCAAATCGTGCTCATGTCTAATTGTGCTCGTTTCTAATTGTTCCTGGCCCCCTAGTTGCCAGGAAGAGGCCCAGGATAGAAGAACTAGAAATGAATGGAACCGAATAACTCTCGAATAATCAGAAGTGAACAACGTGCAAGCCGATTCCCCCCTGTCGTTGCCCCCGCGGCGATCCAAGGAGGGTGCTTCGTTCGGGCTCGGCACGCGCGCCGCGCGCCGAGCCCCCCCTGGGGCCGCGGGAGCGAGCCGCGACGGAGGGCCGCCCTGCAGAGCCCCAGGGCGGGGTCGTGCACGACGGGCTCGCGTCGTGGTGGCCCCGTTGTGGATCTCTGCGCGCCGCCCCCGGTGGGTGTTGGATGTGGTCTCGATGCACCCCCTGCGGATTCAGGTGCCGGTGCTGCGCGGGCAAGATGCATGTCCACATCCACTGCGTCCTGGACTCTCCTGGAAAAGAGGGCGCCAGGAGGCCAGGGCGCAGTGGACACATGGAAGCACATCTCCAGCCTCTGGGGGCCACATCTTTGTCCATTGCGCCTCGGGTGTCTGGAGAAGGGACATCGAAGCTCCACAATGCAGCTGACAAGGACACACGGCTTCCCCGCGTAACTACCTCTTCTTAGGCATGCTGCAAGGCACGCGCGCCGACGGAAGCGTCAGCGCAAGTCCGCGCGGCGCGCGGGCGACGAGCCAGCCCTGCCTTCGAGCAACGTGCGACAGGGCCAGCGGAAAGGGCAGCGGTGTGATGACGGACGAAAGAGAGAGAGAGAGAGAGAGAGAGGGAGCCCACACCTCCAAAACTTCTTCCGTACCCAATGGTCCTCCAGGGGAAACAAGAGGCACCGATGCCGCCACTCCCCCGACCTCTCCCGGGGTGCGTTCTGACTACAGTTTCGATGGGAATCCAGCGACGAGGGCCGCCCAGGAGGCACGACGAGGGGGAAACCAGGGAAAGGAAGCGCCATGGGTACTCCGGAAGTCGTGATCATCGCCTCCCCCCCTCAGGTCCGGGGGCGGGGGGATGGGCGCGCGCCGTCGAGGGTGCGGTTAGGGGATTGGGGGGAGCATGGCAGCTGTGAAGCTCAAGCGCCTGGGCCGGGGGGGATCCTCGCGCGCGGCACTCTCTCGCGCGCAAACTGTCCTCCTCGCTCCTCTCGCCTTCGCTCGGACGCCCATTCCCCGTGCGTGTTCCGTTCTCGTGCGTACATGATTTGCGAAACGCTGTAAGATGCTCCTGGATGGCCCTCCCCGAGGTAGAATGCGCACGTCCGAGCGATGCCGAGTTATCCGGCCTCCTCCTCCCTCCCTCCTCCTCCTCCCTCCTCCTCTCCTTCTATTCCCTCCTCCTCTCCCTCCTCCCTCCTCCCTCCTCCCTCCTCCTCCTCCTCCTCCTCCTCCTCGCTCTCCTCCCTCCTCCCTCATCCCTCCTCCCTCCTCCCTCCTTCCCTCCTCCCTCCTCCTCTCCCTCCTCCTTACATCCTTCCTCCTCCTACCTCAGTAGGGTGTATTCAAGATTCGATCACAGCCAACGCTACTGACACTCGGGAGTGGCAAAAAGGGGGGGGACTTGAGCCACTGCTGACTACCCATGCCGATGCTATGCCGATGCTCCCCTGTCCCACGTCCTCTCCCCCCGTCCCCCCGTTCGGGGGGGGCGGAGGGGGACTATGGCAACCCTTGGTGGACGTTCAGGCCGCCAATTCCAGGCGTTCCCGAAAGGACGGTGCGCCAAGGAGGGCGACGACATCCTGAACATCATCGCTCCTCCCCACTTCCCCCCCGGCGAGGACCGTCATTAGGCCTCGCCTGTGAGGACCGTCAATAGGCCTCACACCCCGCGCAACTTCCATCAATGGGGTTGCGTGGGTCCCCACTCCCATTATTTCAACTTTTCATGAGGGCGTCAATTGCCACCGGAGGGGGCCGAGGACCTCCCTGCAGCCCCTCGGCCAACGAAGACGGCTGCAGGGAGGGGTCCAAACGTACCTCCACCTTCCAGCACCAATGAACCAATAAACCAGTAAACCAATTCCTCATATTCCTCGTTGGGGCCGTGAACGGGATTTATCCCCTGCCGGCTGACGGTGCCTGTCAATGCCAGTATACCATTTTACCTTATGGTGTCATGCGCCCATCAGTACACCAATACACCAAGGGTGATGGCCCGACCCGTGCCGCCGCGGTGTCACATGTGCCGCCGCGGTGTCACTCATGCGGTCGGGCCCGCTCCCCACCCATTAACCGAGCTCTTCAAGGACGGGAATGCGAACAAAACAAATATACAAAAAGCTGTTTACCTGTGATTATTCACCTTGAGCCAAACAAATGCGGTCCTTGGCCTTTTTCTACTACGCCTTCTTACTTCCCCGGCCCCTGTCCCCCCTGGCAACCCTCGCCGGCCACATTGGGCCTTGGGGTTTCGGTGTGGGCTCTGTCTATGCTCGGGGGGCTGGGGCGGTCGCCAGCGTTGGCCCGTTCACTTGTGGCCGGCGGCGCGGGGCTCGCAGGAGGCGGCGGAAGTAAAGTGTTGGTGATGTTTTCGCCCCCGTTTTCAGGTGACCCTGCCAGACTTCCCGGCTCAAGAATCGACAGTGTGCGTTTGATCCCTGCCAGGTTTCTCGTCTTCCCTTCCAGGCGCACGCACTCTTCCAGGAGCCGTCAGGACACGTCATCGGCCACGCGGCCGGGACAGAGGTGGACACTGGCTTATCCAGGGGATCAAAGCCGCGTCACGGGTGGTGTTAACAAATCGTGCCCCCCGGTGGTGTTAACAAATCGTGCCCCCCGGGGGCGGTAGCCAATCTCTCGTAGCTGCAAGCTGATCGCACCCGCTGCTGTCGTGTGAGCTTCGGCCTTCTCTCCTCTCGGTCCCCCTCGGTCCCCCTGTTTCGTCCAAGATGTCTCGCCTCGCCGCCACCCTCCTGAGAAGCCGAAGGACCTCTGAGGGCGGTATGGGCAATGAGTGTTTCATGTGAGGGGGTGGGGGTTGTCGGAATTTCAATCTCAGTAGGGTGTATTCAAGAGTCGATCCCCCAGCAACGCTACTGACAAAAGGGGGCGTGGCAAAAAGGGGGGGGGGTCTTGAGCCACTGCTGACTACCCATGCCGATGCTATGCCGATGCTCCCCTGTCCCACGTCCTCTCCCCCCGTCCCCCCGTTCGGGGGGGGCGGAGGGGGACTATGGCAACCCTTGGTGGACGTTCAGGCCGCCAATTCCAGGCGTTCCCGAAAGGACGGTGCGCCAAGGAGGGCGACGACATCCTGAACATCATCGCTCCTCCCCACTTCCCCCCCCGGCGAAGACCGTCATTAGGCCTCGCCTGTGAGGACCGTCAATAGGCCTCGCACCCCGCGCAATTTCCATCAATGGGGTTGCGTGGGTCCCCACTCCCACTATTTCAACTTTTCATGATGGCGTCAATTGCCACCGGAGGGGGCCGAGGACCTCCCTGCAGCCCCTCGGCCAACGAAGACGGCTGCAGGGAGGGGTCCAAACGTACCTCCACCTTCCAGCACCAATGAACCAATAAACCAGTAAACCAATTCCTCATAGTCCCTCCTCCGCCTCTCCTCCTCCTCCTCCTCCTCTCCGCCTCCTCTCGCCTCGCCTCCGCCTCCGCCTCCGCATCCTCCTCCCTCCCTCCTCCTCTCCTCCTCCTCCTCCCCCCCTCCTCTTCTCCTCCTCCTCCCTCCCTCCTCCCTCCTCCCTCCTCCCTCCTCCCTCCTCCCTCCTCCATCCTACCTCCTCCCTCCTCCCTTCCTCCCTCCTCCCTCCTCCCTCTCCCTCCTCCCTCCTCCCCCTCCATCCTCACTCCTTCCCTCCTCCCTTCCTCCCCTCCCTCCTCCCTCCTCCCTGCCCCTCCTCCTCCCTCCTCCTCTCCTCCTCCTCCTCCTCCTCCTCTCCTCCTCCTCCTCCTCCTCCTCCTCGCCCTCCTCCTCCTCCCCTCTCCTCCTCCTCCTCCTCATCCTCATCCTCCTCCACTCCTCCTAATCTTCTCCTCTCCTCATCCTCCTCTCCTCCTACTCCTCCTCCTCTCCTCCTCTCCTCCACCTCCTACCTCCTTTCCTGCTCATCCCCTCCCTCCTCCTCTCCTCCTCCTCCCTCCTCTCCTCCTCTGCCTCGCGCGCGTTCCTCGTGCGCCGCCCGCCGCAGCGGGCGGGCGCCGGGCCCTCCGCGGCCCCCGCGGCGCCCGCTGCCGCGCCACCGCAGCGCCCCGAGCCTCGGCGGGAGCGGCCGCCGCGCCCGCCGCGGCCGCCGCCCCGGGCATCAGCGCCGCGGGCGCTCATTTGCGCCGCGCCGCGGACCAAGCTGGAGCGGCTGGGGGAAGGGGGCAGGGGAGGGGGAGGAGGGGGAGGGGGAAGACGAAATGGGGAAGGGGAGGGGAGGGGAGCAGGGGGAGGAGACGGAAGAGGGAGGAGGAGGAGGAGGAGGAGGAGGAGGAAGAGGAGGAGGAGGAGGAGACAAATGAGGGAGGAGGAGGAGGAGGAGGAGGAGGAAGAGGAGGGGGTGAGGAGGAGGAGGAGGAGGAGGAGGAGGAGGAGGAGGAGGAGGAGGAGGAGGAGGAGGAGGGGGAGGGGGAGGGGGAGGAGGGGGGGGGAGGACGGAGGAGGAGGTCGGATGGGGGAGGACGGAGGAGAAGGAGAGCCGTTGCCTGTCGCGGGGATCCCCTTCCGCCCAGGCTTCCGAAGGGACAGAGGGGGCGGATGGCCATGCCGGGCGCCCGCCGTCCTTGCGCAGTGGCCACGCGGCGAGGCGCCCGCGACACCGCCACTGGCGACGAGATCGTCAGGACCCAGACGGGCCCAGGCCGCTCTGCGCATGATCGCGAAGATTGGCTCACGCAGCCAGGGAGAGGCTGCCTTCCCAGGGCTCTGACGTGAAGATCATCATTGAAGCTGCCAAGAGCATCGGCAGCCAGCATCGGGGCACCAACTACGTGGTCATCCAGGTCCCAGTCGAGGTCAAATACGACAGCCACATCATCTGAAAAAAGTGCTGTTCAGACTCTGGGGCGCCCCCAGACTCTGGGGGTTGGGGGTTGCTCCGACTTTGTCTCTCGTTGTCCGACTGTGTCTCCTCGCTCATACCCCCTGCCTCATTCTCCTGGTCCTCCTCCCTGTTTCTCTTCCTACTCCCTCTTCGCCTGCTTTTCCAGTCCTTTTCTTCCTATTCCTCCTTTTCCTCCTCCTCCTCCTCAACCTCCTCCTCCTCCTCCTCGCCCCCAGTGCGCCCAGGAGGCTTTCAAGATGGCCCCATGACGGCCCAGGAGGCCCCAAAGACGGCCCCAAGAGGCCTCTAAGACGCCCAAGATGGCCTCCAAGACGGCCCTGAAGCGCCTCAAGAGGACCCCACATCGGTTCAGAGAGGCCCCCAAGACGGCTTCCGACGGCGTCAGACCCGTCAGACGGGCTAGGAACGATTTAAGACTGCCAAGGAGAGGCCCCCAAGACGCCCCCACGGCCCCCAAGAGGCCCGTAGGCGTCTTGGATCCGCCCCCCCCTGTGCTTGCCACAGGGTTGGACGGCGTGCCAGACATTTTGCTGAGATTCTGATTTTCAAACCCTTCCCAGTGGCCTTCGGCCCAGACCGCCTGCCCCTCGGAAGGACCAGAAGGTGTGGCTCACATCGTCACCAAGACGGCTCAAACGGCTTAATATGGTCATTAAGATGCCTTTAAGGCGGCTAGGATCGCTCCAAGAGAGCCCAAGACGGCTCCAATATGTCTCCAAGACGGCCCAAGATGCACCCGAGGCGTCCAAGATGGCCCCAAGATGGCCCAGGACGGCCCAAAAGGCCCCCAAGAGGCTTTTAATGCAGTCCAAGAAGCCTCCAAAGGGATCTGCAGGAAGGCCCGAAGAGGCCAAGACAGCTGATTTCCCGTGGGCTCTTGATGGATTTTGACGTTTTCGGCCTGCCGACGGCCCAATGCCGCCGAAGAGACCCCCAAGATGGCCCCAAGAGCGCCCAAGAGGCCTCCAAGACGGCCCCATGACGGCCTCCAGACCGTCCAAGAGGCCCCCAAGGCGCCTCCAAGACGGCCCACGAGAATTCCAAGGCGCCCACGATGGCCTTCAAGACGGCTCCAAAACGTCCAAGATGGCAACGATACGATTCGACATAGCCCCAGGATGTCCCAAGACAGCCACAGAGGGCCCCAAGGGCCCCAAGGGGATGCAAGGGGCCTCCTAGACAGTCTAGGAAGTCTTCAAGAGGACCTCCAGGAGAGCCCGAAATGCCCAAATGGTTGTATTTATTCCCTTCAATTGTTGAATAATTTGGGCGCGTTTTCTTTTTCGGCTGTCCGACGGCCCAAGATGTCCACAAGATGGTCCCAAGACGGCCCAAGCTGACTTCAAGATGGCCCCAAAAGGGCCCCAAAGGGCGAGGAAACAGTCCAAGAGGAAGAGCAAGAGGAAAGGACGGAATCAGAGGCCCGAAGCGGCTCCGAGAAGCCTGCAGCTCAGCGCGGGCTCGTCTGCGGACGCCCTTGCCCCCCCCCCAGGACAAACATATCACCCCGAGGCCCGGTGATGTTTTGTGGGGCCGCCATCTCAAAGCCTCACGGCCAGCTTTTGGGTCGAGGAGGAGGAGGGGCAGGAGGACGAGGAGGTGATCAACAGGAACCAGAGGAGCAGGAGCAGCAGGAGGACGAGGAGTTTGAGCAAGGGGTCAAGGACGGAATGATAGGCCAGAAGCGGCTCCGAGACCAGACCGCGCTGAGCTGCAGGGTTTTCGGAGCCGCTTAAGGCCTCTCATTTCGTCCTTGTCCCCCTGCTCAACCTCCTCGTCCTCCTGCTCCTGATTCTCCTGGTTTTGCTCCTCTTCTTCCTCGACCCAAGAGCCGGCCGTGGGGCCTTGAAAGGGCGGGCCGAAAAAATGTCACCGGGGGCCGAGCTGCAGGCTTCTCGGAGCCGATGCGGCCAAAAAGAGGCTGCCCTGCAGGCTGTCTCGGAGCCGCTGCGCCAAAAGAAGGACACCTTGTCGGTTTAACTACTAGGTCGCTTTGTCGGCTGATTTCGGGCGCGTCGTCATCGTGGTCGTCGTTGTCATCGTCGTCGTCGTGGTCGTCGTCGTCACCACCATCGTCGTGGTCGTCGTCGTCGTCGTCGTCGTTGTCGTCGTCGTCGTCGTCGTCGTCGTCGTCGTCGTCGTCGTCGTTGTCGTTGTCGTCGCCGTCCATAAGATGGCCCCGAGAGGGCCCTAAGAGGGCCCCAAGAGAGCCCCAAGAGGGCTCCGAGAGGGCCCCAAGAGGGCCCCAGGAATTATGTACCAATCCAGCGGCCGCTGGTACATAACTCCTGAACCCTCTTGGGACCCTCTGAGGGCCCTCTCGGAGCCCTCTCGGACCCCTGGTTGGCCCTGTAGGGCCCCAAGAGGGCCCCAAGAGGGCCCCAAGAGGGCCCCAAGAGGGCCCCAAGGGCCCCAAAAGGGCCCCAAGAGGGCGCCAAGAGGGCGCCAAGAGGGCTCCAAGAAGGCCCCAGGAATTATGTACCAACCCAGCGGCCGGTGGTACAGAACTCCTGGGGCCCTCCTCCTCCTCCTCGGCGACGACGACGACGAGGAGGTGTAAACGCACCCTTACCCAGCCCCTGCAGGACCAGGCAGCGATACTTGGACCAAATTTCCTGGCCCCTGTTTCGACCCCAGAGCTCTCGACCCCGTCCAGGAGCTCCCGACCCCAACCCGGAGCTTTCGGCCCCATCCTGGAGCTCTCGACCCGCAGACGACGGCGACGACGACGACGACGACGACGACGACGCCTCGACCTGGAGTGGAAAATTTTGCTGCTGCTTTCCCCAGGGGTTTGGAGCCCTCGGGGCCCAGGGGGCCCCCGAAACGGATCCGAAGCCTCAAATTTTTCCGGCCCGCGACCGACGACCGGCGACAACGACGACGACGACGACGACGACGACGACGACGACGGGCATAAGTTATTTGGCGCCCCCCCTTGGGAGCATCGGGTAACTGGGGGGTGCGCTCCACACCCCCCACTTACCCGGTGTCCCCCAGGGGACATCGGGTAACTCGACCTTGCAGGGGGGGGTGTTAGGCACGGGTTACCCGGTGGCGAGGGGGGGGCATCGGGTAACTCGACTTTGCACGGGGGGGAGTCGGGCATGAGTTACCCGGTGTCCCCTGGGGGACATCGGGTAAGCGGGGGGTGCGCTCCACACCCCCCACTTACCCGGTGTCCCCCGAGGGGCGTCGAGTAAGTCGACCTTGCAAGGGGCGCATTCGGCATTATTCAGTAAACTGGTGGACCCCCATGGGACATCGGAGTTACCCGGTGGTCCCCGTGGGACATCGGCCCGTGGGACATCGGAGTTACCCGGTGTCCCCCGGGGGACATCGGGTAACTCGACATTGCAAGGGGGGTCTGGGCATGGTTACCCGGTGGCCTCCCGTGGGACATCGGAGTTACCCGGTGTCCCCCGTGGGACATCGGAGTTACCCGGTGGTCCCCGTGGGACATCGGCCCGTGGGACATCGGAGTTACCCGGTGTCCCCCGTGGGACATCGGAGTTACCCGGTGGTCCCCGTGGGACATCGGCCCGTGGGACATCGGAGTTACCCGGTGTCCCCCGTGGGACATCGGAGTTACCCGGTGGTCCCCGTGGGACATCGGCCCGTGGGACGTCGGAGTTACCCGGTGTCCCCCGGGGGACATCGGGTAACTCGACCTTGCAAGGGGGGGTCTGGGCACGAGCCTATACCGAATGTACCTGGTGCCCCCCCGTGGGACATCGGAGTTACCCGGTGTCCCCGTGGGACATCGGAGTTACCCGGTGGTCCCCGTGGGACATCGGCCCGTGGGACATCGGAGTTACCCGGTGTCCCCCGTGGGACGTCGGAATTACCCGGTGGTCCCCGTGGGACATCGGCCCGTGGGACATCGGAGTTACCCGGTATCCCCCGTGGGACATCGGAGTTACCCGGTGGTCCCCGTGGGACATCGGCCCATAAGATGGCTCCAAGGGGTCCCTAAGACTGGGCTGGTACATAACTCCTAGGGCCCTGTTGGGGCCCTCTGAGTGCCCTCTTGGAGCCCTCTTGGGCCCCTGGTTGGCCCTAGGAGGGCCCCAAGAAGGCCCCAGGAATTATGTACCAATCCAGCGGCCGCTGGTACATAATTCCTGGGGCCCTCTTGGGGCCCTCTGAGGGCCCTCTTGGAACCCTCTTGGGCCCCTGGTTGGCCCTAAGAGGGCCCCAAGAAGGCCCCAGGAATTATGTACCAACCCAGCGGCCGCTGGTACATCACTCTTGGGGCCCTCTTGGGGCCCTCTGAGGGCCCTCTTGGAGCCCTCTTGGGGCCCGGGTTGGCCCTAAGAGGGCCCCAAGAGGGCCCCAAGAGGGCTCCAAGAGGGCCCCAGGAATTATGTACCAACCCAGCGGCCGCTGGTACATAACTCCTTAACCCTCTTGGGGCCCTCTTGGAGCCCTCTTGGGCCCCTTGTTGGCCCACATGATGGCTCCAAGAAGGCCCTAAGAGGGCCCCAAAACGGGCCCAAGAGGGGCCCAAGAGAGGCCTCAGAAACCGCTAGTAGGTGTCATCGATCAGCGCGTCTGGATGAGACCTCTCAGTGGTCTCTGGGGCGCGTCTTGGAGCCCTCTGGGGGCCCTCTGGAGACCCCTGGGTGCTCCCAAAAAGGTTCCAAGGGACATCCGAAGGGGTGGAGGAGGAGTTGGACGGGGAGTGGAGGGGGAGGTGGAGGGGGGGCTGAGGTGGGTGGTGGAGGGGGGGGTGGAGGGGGGGTGGGGGGGTTGGTGGAGGGGGAAGGGAGAGGGAGAGGGAGAGGGGCTTGATTAGGAAACTGGAAGAGGTTTGACGACCACGACGACGACGACGACGATGACGACGACGACGATGACGGCGACAACCACGATGACGAGTGGGCGCCTTGGAGTTCTCGTGGGCCGTCTTTTTTTTTTTTTTCTCCAAATCGAGGACCCAATACCATAACATGGAGGGGAAACATGTGTGCTCAGAACTGTTGGGCGTGGACACATTCCAGATTCCAGCGCGACTAGCAGGATCTCGAATTACGCTCAGATCCCGCACGTACGCGTCAAAATAGGTGGCGGGCAGCGTGTCCCTTCAGAGCTCAGCTGCAAAGAGAGAGTGTGGCAGGGAGGGGGGAAGAGAGAGAGAGAGAGAGCAAACAGATCGAGCTGCAAAAAAAATGGCCCTGCGAGTGATGCGAAACACGTCTTGTGCTCAGGGGCGGCGTGCACAACCTTGGGTGCAGTGCTTGTGGCAAGCATCCTAGCAAGCACATGCCCCCCCGACATTCAAACTCCAAGACTGTGGATGCGGGCGTGGGCGCCTGTTCTGGCCCAGCGCGCAGCACGGAACCAACCCATGTGCCAGCTCTTGGCACGGCGCTTGGGCAAAACAAATACTACTAGAACGACCCTACAATGAGGGAGACTGCAAGAATGCGCCAAGACCAATGCAACCCTGAGAAAAAGAGGGAATGTAACGGGACAGTTGGGACTGGTGGGGACAGTGGGGACGGTGGTGGGAACGCAGTGGGAGCAGATCTGCACCGGCGAGGCTGGCCTCGGCATTCCTCGGCGGTTCTGTGCCCCCCCCCCACCTCCTTGGGCGCGGCCAGAACCTAAGTGCGCGAGAAGCATGGCGCGCACGTGAGATTGTCAGCAAACATCTGCCAACGCACGCAGACTTTCGATGCCTCATTGAGATGCCTAGATTGACTGCAAGTTGGTATCGTCAGAACATTTGTAATCGTGGGCAGCTATCAGGGTCGAGCGGACCGAGCGGGCCGTGCGGACACTATTAGATCCAGTGGGATCGATGGAATGGCGGAACAACTCTTCCCACTGGGTCGTTTTGAGGCTCGAGCAGACGGACTCGGCAATATCAATGAAACCCTTGCCAAAATACTCTGGTGGGAACACGTCCTTCTTCTGGCGCTCCACAGCAGTGTAGACCGTATCATCTCTGTCCTTGGTGAGCACGGCATACATCCAGAGAGAACAGATGACGCCTTTGAGGCGATGTCTGTCCTCGGGATCGGTGAAGTCTCCGAGGCAGACCCGTATCGCGAGGTCGAGCCAACTCTCGTTGGAAGCCAGGCTTACAGGGTCGGTCGCGAACTCGCGCAGGCTCTGTCCGTCGTAGGAGTACATGCCGCTCAGGCCACCGACGCTGACGCGCGCCCACTGCTCGAGGCGGCACCTGCCACGCTGGAAGTACGTCTTCGACGAGCACACGTGGCCCATCTCGTGGCCTGCCTCTGGCGTCAGGCAGACGAAGAACCGGGGAAGGGTCGCGTAGACCTGGATGGAGCCAATCGCCAGACGTTGCATCGTCTTGTTGTCCTGCGGGATGCACGTGTAGTCAACCCAGATGTACGTGCTGTCGTGCTCGAGCCCGTTGCGTTCGATCAACTGCTCGCACATGGCGCACGCCTGGTTGAAATGAACGTTCTGTGGATCTGGCCTCTGCGTGCCCAACCACTGGTGGGACAAGAAGACGACGGCGTTCTCGTTGCAGAAGAGCCGGGCTCGATCGTAGGTATCGAAATTGATGTGCAGCCCACGCTCTCGGGCCTCCTCGTACTGTATGAGAGCCCCACCTTCCACAAAGTCACGAAAGGAGATGAGCACCATGTTGCACCCAAGCTGCATCAGCTTCGCAAACTCATCCTTGGCGTGCCGCTCGCCCTGCTCGCGCTGCTCCCGCTCGGCGCGCAGGGCCCGGGCGACGCGCCTGGCCGCGTGGGCGACGGCGCCCAGCACCAGCAGCGAGCCGACGACGACGCCGACCGTGAGCAGCACGATGGCAGCCACGTTCTCAGCGGACTGATCCTCTGGCGGCTCGTACGGGGCAAGGCCCAGGCTCGCACGGTAATAGTCCCGCTGGCTCTCCAAGCCATACTTGTTGGTGACCGCGTTCCAACCCGCGACCATCCTGGCCGTCGTGTCCGCCAGCGAGCTGGCGCCTTTCCAATACTCGACCAGGTACTTGACGGTCTCCGACTCTGTATACTCAGCACCGCCTGGAATGCGTATGTCAAGCGCGGCGTTTGGCGAGCTGAAGACGTCTTCGACCAATTCCTTCAGAGGTTGCAGCTGCCGTTCCTCCCAGCCCTGGTCCAAGAATGCTTGCTTCTTCTCGTTCGAACCTGAGAGTGCCAGGGCTTCGACATGGCTGAACCTGAAGGGGTCTAGTAAAGTACCCGGGTTCGATACGATCAAGTACCCGATCTCTGGGTCAGACATCCATTTAAAATAATCGAACATGGCATCTTTCTTGTTGCCGTCCGTTGAGGCTCTGATCTGTCCAGCAGCGCCACCCCCAGCGTAGAAAGGGGCGTAGTTCACCCCGTTCTGGGCGTGCAAGCAGTTCAGGCCGAAGTCCTCGCACGCGACGCCAGGCAGTTTGACGACGCTGAGCTTCCCAGTCAGATTGTAGGCAGTGGCTGCACCCTGGTTGGCGATGATCATCTTGACTGGGCCAGGGAAGTTGATCGTGAAGGCGCAGCGACCCTCGTCAAAGTACGAGTTCAGCGTCTGCCAGTCCGTCTCGCCTAACGACGCGAAGGGGCTCGCGAGGACCAGGCGCTTGTAGATCTCCATGGCGACGCCGAAGATGGAGTCATGCATCTTAGGAGCCATGGTGCCTGGGTCGAAGAAGACACCCTCTTCTGTTCCCTGCGTCTGCAAGAAGGGCGCCATGGCAGCCCAGAAGAGCTGACCAGCGATGTCAGCTACCTTGGTCGAAACGCAAATCCCAAAATCTAGCTCGCCATCTCCGTTATGGTCCTTGTTGTGGAGCAGTTCGGCTGCATCTGCCAATTCTGTGAACGTTTGCGGATGTGGGATCCCGTACGCCTCGAGCAAATCGATGCGGTAGATGGCTTGGATGACATCACCATCGAGTGGGACCATGTAGATATCGTTCTTGAATGTAGCGCTATTCTCGCGAACCGACGGGTAGATGTCGAGCCAGCCAATGGAAGGCTGGTTCCTGACTCGGTCCGTGAGTGGTTCGATCAAACCTTGCGAGGCAAACTCGGGCATCCATGCACCGAAGAATATGTACCCGTCGCACATCTTGGCATACTTGAGGTCCTGTTCGACGTCATCGTGCCAATTGGCATTGTTCGTAACTTGAAAGTCCGGCGTGCATCCTGTCACAGAACAGAAATCGATCAACGACTGCTTCATGAACGTCTCCTGGAAATCCGCAATTTGCAGCCGCACCGTCACTCCCTCGTATATGCCCTCGATCCCGAGGAGGAAAGTTGACAGGTACCTCTCGTCTGAAATGCCAGTGGCGATCGACACCTCCTCGGCACACCTCGCCACGCAAGTCTGGTTGTCGGCGGAACCTTCCGCGGACGGCAGCAGCACCCCGGCCAGCCAGCACCCGACCGTCAGGATGCGCGCCATGGAGGCCTCCTTCTGCGGCCGGCGCAGGAAAAAAGACCCCTGCAGGGAGAGCCGCCCCGCGCAGAGCAGTGAAGGCGCGCGCGAGCTTGAGCCAAAATGGCTACGGATGGAGTTCTCGTGGGCCGTCTTGGAGGCGCCTTGGGGGCCTTTTGGACCGTCTGGAGGCCGTCGTGGGGCCGTCTTGGAGGCCTCTTGGGCGCTCTTGGGGCCATCTTGGGGGTCTCTTCGGCGGCACTGGGCCGTCGGCAGGCCGAAAACGTTAAAATCCATCAAGAGCCCACGGGAAATCAGCTGTCTTGGCCTCTTCGGGCCTTCCTGCAGGTCCCCTTGGAGGCTTCTTGGACTGCATTAAAAGCCTCTTGGGGGCCTTTGGGGCCGTCCTGGGCCATCTTGGGGCCATCTTGGAACGCCTCGGTTGCATCTTGGGCCGTCTTGGAAACATATTGGGGCCGTCTTGGGCTCTCTTGGAGCGATCCTAGCCGCCTTGGAGGCATCTTGGTGGCCATCTTGGGCCATTTGGGCCGTCTTAGTGGCGATGTGGCCACACCTTCTGGTCCTTCCGAGGGCAGGCGGTCTGGGCCGAAGGCCACTGGGAAGGGTTTGAAAATAAGAAGAGCAGCAAAATGTCTGGCACGCCGTCCACCCCTGTGGCAAGCACAGGGGGCGGCGGATCCAAGACGCCTACGGCGAATCACCGCCGCCCCCAGCCTTTTTGAGAAGCGCCTATGTGGCCAAACGTTGGGCCCCAGCTTGGCCAAGCTATCTGATTATGTATTCCCCCAGCCGCTCCGGAAACTCTTCGGGGAACACTTGGGGGAGGCTGAGGGGGAGGATCAGGAGAGGGAGGAGGGAGGAGGAGGAGGAGGAGGAGGAGGAGGAGGAGGCCTCTTGGGAGCCTCTTTGGGCACTCTTGTGGGGCCTCCTGGAGGCTTCCCGGGGGCCTCTTGGAAGCCTCACGGGGGCCTCCTTAGGCCTCTTTGGGGCCGTGGGGGCGTCTTGGGGGCCTCTCCTTGGCCGTCTTGAAGCGTTCCTGGCCCGTCTGACGGGTCTGACGCCGTCGGAAGCCATCTTGGGGGCCTGTTTGAACCGATGTGGGGTCCTCTTGAGGCGCTTCAGGGCCGTCTTGGAGGCCATCTTGGGCGTCTTAGAGGCCTCTTGGGGAGGAGGAGGGGGAGGAGGAGGAGGAGGAGGAGGAGGAGGAAGAGGAGGAGGAAGAGGAGGGGGAGGGGGAGGAGCAGGAGGAGGAGGAGGAGGAGGAGGAGGTTGAGGAGGAGGAGGAGGAGGAACAGGAGGAAGAGGAAGAAAAGGACCTGGAAAAGCAGGCGAAGAGGGAGTAGGAAGAGAAATAGGGAGGAAGACCGGGAGAAGGAGGCAGGGGGTAGGAGCGAGGAGACACAGTCGGACAGCGAGAGACAAAGTCGGAGCAACCCCAAACCCCCAGAGTCTGGGGGCGCCCAAGAGTCTGAGCAGCACCTTTTTGTGGCCTACCACACGCTGGTGTCGCCTGCCCGGAGAAGAACCTCACCGGAGAGGCTGCGGAGCCGCAGTCCACGCGCCGCTGCGAGGCGCAGGCTCCAACCAAGGGCCTCCCGAGGACGGCACGAGGACCCCACCTGAGGACAGCGCACGTGCCACAATCAGCGCATTTAACCCCCGGCTTGCTGCCGTGCCGGCCCTGTGCGGGGGGCCCAGAACCCCCGACGTCAGGGTTTTTCGCCAGCTCGACCTCTGGGAAGGTCTCGACCACCTCCCCAGGACCCTGTTTTTCAACCTTGTTGACGGTCCCGTGGCCTGGCGAGGGCACCGGAGAGCCCAACATAGCGAAAAACCTCCCGTCGTGTTTCTTCCCAGACATGCGGACTACGGTCCTGATTGTTCAATACGGGGTCCCTGGGTCCCTGAAGTCCCGACCCTGGCCCCAGGACGGTTTTTCATCCTGAGTCGTTGTTTGACGGCCCCGGAGGCACGGGCGAGGGCCCCGAGGCCGAAATGGCCAAGCCTCCAGTCCTGATCGTTTTACGACGCGAGGCATATCGGGGCTCATGGCTCAGGGGATTCTAGGGGAGGGTGGGGCACAAGGCACAACAGCTGCGACGTTGGGGTCCTCCTCCTCCTCCTCCTCCTCCTCCTCCTCCTCCGCCTCCTCCTCCTCCTCGTCTTCCTCCAGTCCCCCCCTCCTCCTCCTCTTTCTCTTTCTCTCCTCTCCCCCTCTCCTTCCCTCCATCCCTCCTCCTCTCCTCCTCCTCCTCCTCCTCCTCCTCCCTCCCTCCTCCTTCCTCCCTCCTCCTACCTCCTCCTCCTCCCTCCCTCCTTCCCTCCTTCCTCCCTCCCTCTCTCCCTCGCGCCTCGCTCCATCCCTCTCTCCCTCCCTCCCTCCCTCCCTCTCTCATCCTCACCCTCCTCCAGGGTCAATCAGGAGTCAGGCCTTGCAAAAATCCTGCAGGATCCTGCAAGATCCTCGCCCAAATCCGGGTCCAATGCGAAGGATCCTGCATGATCCTGCAGGTCCTGAACCCAAAAGCCTGGGTCATTCCTTGTGCGAACCTTGTGCCCTGCAAGATCCTGCATAGACAAGATCGAGCGCTCTGGCGGACCACCGCTTGCATCGACCCCAGTCTCTTGAACCCGAACTGCTGCGCGTTGGGCGCATAGACAGGAACCAGGCCGGGCAGCGGGCATCGGGAATCGGCTCTTCGGGCCAGGCGGCTGGTGGTGCACGGGTTTCCCTGGGGGCCGTAGGCGACCTGAGGTGGAGGAGAAGGAGGAGGCGGAGGAGGATGAGGAGGACGAGGAGGAGGCCTCCGTAGCCATTTTGGCTCAAGTCCGTAGCGGTTTGCTCAGGACGAGAGTTTTTTTGGCAAGGGGATCCGCGGCCCCACCTGCTCCACACCTCGGGACTGCACTGAGGTTTCATCCCTCACTGCCTTTGCGCACCTACGGCGTGTGTCGTACCCTCCGCGGGTGCGAGATGGCATTTTGGCAGCAGTCTTGTTGGTGTTGTGCCAACAAACAGTGTAAGTTCAAGTACAACTATGAGTGGCGTGATCGATGCCTCCGCTGTGGCAAGGATGAGGGCGGCCCCAGTCAGCGCGTGGTCCAGCCCCGCGGCGTCTGGGCTGGTGGCATCTCCCCTTCCGTACGTGCGCCCAAGCCGAAGGGTCCTCCGCCCCTCACCGATGCGCAGGTCCGCGCCTATGCCGCCATGGACCCCGCTGCGCATGAGGCCGTTGCGGACACGCTCAGCCAGTCGGCGAGGGATCGCATCCAGCACCAGCGGGGCCTCCTCTCGGGTGATCCGCAGCTGGTGTCGAGGGCCGCGCAGAAGGAAAGTGATGTGCTCACGGATCGGCTTGGCAAGGTGCAGAAGAAGTACGACAAGGCGCAGGAGAACCTGCACCGCGCCGTCCGCTGGGCAGCAGAGGTTGGCGCTGAGCTCGAAGAGCTCCAGCAGCAGCAGAAGGAGGCGGCCGCGCGCGGGGCAGCGGCACTTGCGCGTGTGGGCGGCACGGCCGCTGCCGCGCCTGGCACGCCGCCTGGCCAGTGCGACGGGCTGCCCCAGCAGGCGCGGCTGCTTGGCGACGCCGAGCTCGAGGCCAAGCTCACGGAGGTGGCGGCGCAGCTGACGATCGCCCAGCAGGAGCTGCAGGCGAAGGCCGCGCAGGCCCAGCCCCCCCCCGCCCCCCCCACCCCCCCCCCCCCCCCCCCCCCACCCCCCCCCCCCCCCTCCCCCCCTCCCCCCACTCCCCCCCCCCCCCCCCCCCCTGCCCCCCCCCCCCCCCCCCCCCCCCCCCCCCCCCCCCCCCCCGCCCCCCCCCTGATGCGCCTGCTGGCACCGCCCCGTCTGGCGGTGCCCAGCCTGGCGCCGCCAGCGCGGGCCTCCCTTCGGGATGCGGCCTCGCGGCAGCAGGGGCAGCGGGTGCAGGGCAGCCTGCGCCGCCTACTGCAGCTCCTGTGGGTGGCGCTGACCCTGATGAGCGTGCCCTTGCATGGGCAGCCCGCAACGAGCAGAAGCTGCTCGAGGCCTGCGCCAGCGCAGTCGGCGACGACGATGACATGGACCTCGACGAGGGCGCCAAGCGGGTCATCAAGCAGCGTGCCATCCAGCTGTTCGGCCAGGCGCTCAAGAAGATGCGGTCCACCTACTCCGTCCCACCGCAGTTGGGGTGGCCCGCAGTGCCGCCCGTTGACTGTTCGCACGGCGAATGTTACGAGCATGCCTGGGCTTGAGCTGCTCAGGCAATCTGATGAATGGTATCATTGTGACTTGGCGCTTGTGCAAGAGCACAAAGTGCCGCAGCGCCAGCGTGACGCGCAGGAGCAGGCGCTGCGCAAGGCAGGCTGGAAGGCAGCCATCAATCCTGCCGTCCGCGCTAGTGCTGCTGATGGCGCCTCAGACAGCTTGGCGGGTTTGACTGGTGGCACCATGATTGCCACGCCTGTTCGCTATGGGCTCAGCCAGCTAGAAGGCCTCTCGCATTGCGTGTGCCCAGCCAGAGCCTCACTGCTGCATCTGAGCCATGATCCGAAAGGAGGTTTGCTTGTTGGCACCATGTACCTGCACGACTCTGAAGACCTCAGTGAGGGGAACTGGCGCATCCTCTGCGACATGGGCCAGGCCGTCAAGTGCTCAGGCCTTCCTTTCATCCTCAGTGCGGACTGGCAAGTTACGCCCGAGGAGCTCATGGAGAGTGGCTGGGTGGCAGGCATTGGTGGCGTCGCGGTAGCCCCCAAGCTGGGCACGGTCAGGCCTTCGGAGCGCGTCATCGACTAGTTCGTGATGTCGCCCTTTTTGGCGGCAGGAGCTCAGCTGACAGTTCTGGAGCACATCGCGATCAGTCCGCATCGTGCAGTTCAGGTTCGGCTACAGGTGCCACGTCGGCCCCCAGAAGTTCGTGTCGTTCAGCAGCCGCGCAAGTTTCCAGCTCAAGCTCCCATTGGCTGCTGCAGGGAGTTCGAGGAGCCCGACTGGGAGCAGCTTGCAGGCGACATGCGACAGCCCGACGTCACTGTTGACACAGCCTGGGCTGCGTTCATCGAGGCTGCGGAAGCTAAATGGTTGAATGCGTTTGATGTGGAGCCTCGGCAGGCCGAGTACTATCGAGGACGTGGAGACCCACCTCGTCTAAAGACCCTTCGACCTCCGCGGCCATGCTCGGTACCCTTTCCGCAGACCAATGCTGAAGCTACCTGGTGGCGAGGTTTGGCACATGCGCTGCTGGACTACGGCAACCTGCAGGGCGGCTGGGATGCTGTGACTCGTAGGCGCCGTCTCACTCGCCATTGCCGAGCCATTTCGTTGCCGCGCCAGTGTCAGCTAGCGGTCAATGTTGCTAGACTCGTCCTCCATAGCCCCCCGCCCCCCGCGCCCCACCTGCTAGTTTTAAAAATGTTTGCGCAGCAGCAAGCTGAGCTCGCTGTTCGAGCCAGCCAGCGAGCCAAGCAGCGGGGGTGGGAGGACTGGGTTCACAAGCATATCACTGAGCAGGGCGCATCTGCTCTTTTCAGTTTCTCCAAGGTGCCTACAGGATGAACGCCTGACGACACGACGGTCGATCACGTCCCCCTAGGCTCAGCCGAACAAATTGAGCAGCTCAGGGTTGGATGGGAGTCATGGTGGTGCGTCTCAGTGCCCCACCCTGTGCTTCCCTGGCCGGATCTCTCCCTCCTCGTGCCTCCTCCTCGTCCGTCTGTCCCTGAGCTGCTAGCAGTCCTCAAAAGCTACAAGCCCACCACGGGCCAAGGTTATGATTGTATAAACCCGCGGCATTTTTTGCACCTAGGCCTCGAGGGCCTGGACACGCTCTGTGAGCTTTTGCATTTGATTGAGCTGAGGCTAGACTGGCCCGCCGCGTGGGTCAAAGTGTTCTTCTTGGCCAAGCGTCTGGGTGGTTTTCGGCCGATTGCTCTCTTGCCTGTGCTCGCGAGGGTCTTGACTCGCTTACGGAAGTCCGAGATCCAAGATTGGCAGAGAAGAAACTTTAGAAGCTTTTCTTGGGGGACCCGCGGCAAGGCCGCAGATAAGTGCGTCTGGGTGCAGGCCGCGTGGGCCGAGTGGGCTCATGGCCAAGGGATGGCGTCTGTGACGGTGTTGGTGGACCTCAAAAAGGCCTTTGAGCTCATTCGGCACCATCACCTCGTGGCCGCCGCAGAGCGCACTGGATTCCCGATGAGACTTCTGTACCTCCTTATCAAGCTGTATCGTCAGCCGCTGATTTTAGACATGGGCATTTTTGTGTCGGAGCCCATACTGTCTGAACAGAGTGTCCTGCCAGGTTGCGTTTTCGCAACAATGATGCTACAGCTCGTCTTGCTACAGCCCTTAGATGAGGTGCGCAAAGTTGCTCGTGCAGTTTCGCTCTCTACGGTTGTCGATGATATAGGTCTGCAGCGCTTCGGTGAAGAGGAGCGATCCCATGCAGATCTCACTGCAGCAGGCTGTGAGCTAGCCCGTCAGTTGGAAAAAGTTGATTTGTTGGTGGCGAAAGATAAGACGCGCTTCATGAGCAGTGTGGCCCCTCTCAGGACGTCTTTAGAGGCCAGCCTTAAATGCCTGGGAGGGCAGCGCTCTCGCTCTGAGAGGAACCTGGGGGTTGACTTTGGGTCTGGGCGGAGGTTGGGTCGCGCCACTAAGCGAGAGCGTTTGGCTGCTGCCGTCGTCCGCTCGAGGCGTTCAAAGATTTTGCAAAGAGCTAAACGTCGCCGACTCGTCGCTCGCATGGTCAAAACCACCGTGGAAACCAGCGTTTCATATGGCACTAGCGTCACTGGGACCAATGGGCAAGAGCTCCAGAGGCTTAGGCAGTTGGTAGGCAATCAGGGTCCCACCAGCTCCGCTTCCCTCACGCTCCGTCTCCTGCTCACCCCTGGCTGTCGGGTGGACCCTATTTTCAAGGCTTCCGCCGACCTGCTTTGCGCCATGTTGGCCGCGTGGAAGCAGCAGTGGGTCCCCCAGCACATAATAACGCAAGGAATTCGGCAGGCCCAACAGCGAGCTCGATCCAGCAAAGGCAGTCCGTGGCAGTCTGTTGCGGGACCCTTCACGGCCTACCTGGCCACGCTCGATCGGTTGGGAATTCTGGCCGATGGTTTTAGTTCTTGGACTTCCCCCTGGGGCCTCACTATACAGCCGGCCACCCTTTGCGTCCATGGGCTAAGAAAGCTCATCGACTTGGCCTGTGAGGCCTGGCAGTGGAAGCAGATCAGCACCACGCTTGACTGCCCCGAGCTCAAGTCAGGCATCTTGCTCGAGCCAGTCCTCAGTTTGCTCGGTCGCCCTTCGCCGCTGTCACCTGACGAAAAGGCCTATCTTCGTTCTGTCGTCATCGGTGCCCAGTGGACGTAGCAGCGCATGTTCGAGGCAAAATATGTGCAGTCCCCGCTCTGCTGTATCTGTCATAGTTTCTCGGGCACGTTGTATCACCGTCATCTGTTGTGTGATGGGTTGGTCTCTGCCAGCTTGCAGCCCGCGGGCCCTCTCCGTCGTGCCCTGCCGCAGGAATCCACAGAGCTCGTGAATTTGCTTGGCAGCCGTGTGCTGCTTCCTTTCGACAGGTTCCCGCAGCGGCCAGAGCCCGCGCCAGAGCAGTTCTACCTTGGTGAGCGTAGCTTGCTCACTGGGGACATATTCGTAGACGGCTCCATGCATGATCATGATGTGCCAAATGCTGTTGTCACGGGTTGGGCTGTCATTGCCATGCATCCTGATCCTCCTCCTCCGAGGGCGCTCGACGATTTTCGTGTTTCGGTTGTCTTCGGAGGCGGAGTCGAGGGCCCGATTCAGTGCATCGATCGTGCTGAGCTGGTGGCGGTTTTGAACACTCTCAGAGTTGCCATGCCACCAGTCACCATCCATACTGACAGTGATTTTGTTTTCTCAGGCGTTGTCAAGCGTGGGCGGGAGGCATGCTGTGCTTTGCTCTCTGCCCATGCTGACGTCTGGGAGCTCCTCTGGACAAAGCTGGAGGACTGGGGTGGGGTGGGGCCCGCTTCCGTCACGTTTGTCAAGGTTAGGGCCCACCCCACCCCAGAGCAGCGCCGCTCCATCGACCCGCGTCTTCTCGCGGGCAATCGATTTGCCGACGAGTGGGCGAAGAAGATAGCGAGTCTGGGGCGCTTAGATTTCGAGCTTCGTGTTCGGTGTCAGAAGTTGTCGAGGCTTGTGTGCGCGGTGGGTGAGCAGGTAGGCAGGGCCGCTCCCCTCGCGGCCACCGACACCGAGCGCCTCACGGCGTCCCAGTTGAAGGCGGCTCGCGCCGCGCGGCGCCAGGCCAGCGAGCTGGCCGCCGCCGCCGCCGCCGCCACCGCCGCCCTCGCCCCACCTCCGAGTGCTCCCCCCCGTCGTGTCGTTCTCGCTGGGGGGCACGCTCTGAGAAGGTGGGTCAGCGAGGAGCGTGGCGACAATTCGGGCGGTGTTGTCTGTGTTAACTGTGGGGCCATCTGCACCACACACGTTGTAAAGCTGGGCCAGGTCTGTGGGCACCCCTCGGCTTGGGGCAAGAGGGTTCTCAGAGGCCTGGACCAGAGGAAACTGTTGTTTCGTGGCCGCTGGATTTCGGTTCAGCTTGGTCCCCTTGTTCCTGAGAGCCCGGAGGTGATCTGATCTCGAGCTGTGTACAGCGGTAGGGGGCAGGCTCACTGACCCCCCGTTGTTGGCAATCTGTGTCGCAGGAGGAGGATCAGTGTAAACCCAAGGGTCATCAACGATGTTGGAGTAAACCCTCCCTCCAAGCTCCCTCTTCATAGGCCCATACAACTGTTCATCTCCAGTGAGGGAGCTGCCTCGTTGGAGGACACCCGCTTGAAGACCCTGAAGCATGCCAAAACATTGTTCTCGGGATTCCAACGACACGGATCAACCTGACTGTTGCGTCTGGACGATCCTGGAAAGGTGCCAAAACGCCATTCCTAGGACTCCTGCAGAGAGAATTCACGTAACTGTTCCACCCGCATAATCACTCGTCCCTCCAAAACACCATTTCTGCTACGTTGATGATGGGAATCCGTGAAACCCTTGAACATATTGTGAACGAATGTGCGCGGCGCTAAGGCGGGAGCACCCGTTATTCAAAAGAACCGCCTTAGTCCGTGAAACTCTTACAGATGTTTAACACGAATGTGCGCCGCGCTAAAGAGAGAGCCACACATTGAAAATCACTCGCCCTCAATCCTTAAAACTCTTGCAGAAGTTTAACACGAATGTGCGCCGCGCCAATGCGAGAGCCACATATTGCAAGCCACTCGCCCTCAATCCTTGGAGCTCTTGCAGATGCTTAACACGAATGTGCGCCGCGCCAAGACGAGAGACACATGTTGAAAACCACCCACCCACCCTCAATCCGTGAAACCCTTGCAAATTGGTAAACAGAATGTGCGCCGCGATAAGGCGAGAGCCACATTTTGAAAACGATCCGCCCTCCGTCAATGAAACTGCTGCCATTCTTTAACCTTCAGGATCATAAAGGGTGAGGAAGTCTTAGGCGAAACGCCCGGCCCGCCCTAAAAACTGACCTCGGGGTGCGACGGGGAAAGATTAGTTATAGGGAAAACGATTGGAGGAGGAGGAGGAGGAGAAGAGGAAGAAGAGGAGGAGGAGGAGAACAAGGATAACGAGGAGAACGAGGAGGAGGAGGAGGAGGAGGAGGGGAAGGAGGAGGACGAGGAGGAGGAGGAAGAGTAGGGGGAGGAGAAGGAGGGGAGGAGGACAAGAGAGATGAGCTCGCGTCATATCTGCCACCCTACCCCTCCCTCCCATCCCTTACCTTGGCGTAGATGTCCTCTCCATTCGCACAGTTGGATGTCGAGCAGGGCAATGATCCCTAGAGGGTGCGTGATGCATCGTAGAGTACGATATCGCAGGGCGCAGGAGAGCACGACAGAACGTAGTATGTCATAGCATGGTGTGGCGCTGATAGTAAATAATTGTATCATAAAGCACTACAACGCAAATAGTGGCATCGCACAGCGGCAAAGAACACAGCATGGCATAGCATAGCATGCATGGCTTAAGCGTAGAATAGCATAGGCGTTGAAGATCAAGCGTTAAGCATGCATGCATTTGTCGCACAGGCGTTGAATATCAAAGCGTAGTATAGCATAGCATGGCTTGGCAATGCGTAGTCAAGCACTGCATATCCTAGCATTGCAACTGAAGGCATGGCATCGCACAGCAGAAGACCACATAGAATTGCATTGCATGCCGTGACATGGCACTGAAACTAATGAGGCCAGCGCTGCAGCGGGAGCACGATTCGAAACGAGCGTAAGCGCGGAAATGAGGCCAGCGCTGCAGCGGGAGCACGATTCGGAACGAACGTAAGCGCGAAAATTAGGCCAGCGCCTCAGCGGGAGCAGCATGTTGAAAAGAAGTGGGCGAAAACACACAACTCCCAGAAATCCAATGTGTAAGAAACACAGCACGCGGAGGGCGGCCGAACATCTTCCGGCCGTGATGAAGGGAGAGGAAAAGGAGGACGACGACGAGGAGGAGGAGGAGGAGGGGGAGGAGGAGGAGGAGGATGAGGAGGGTAGGTTCGTAGGAGACGGACACTGGTTCGTAGGAGGACACCCAGGCCGCCCAGCCGAGCCACCCGCGCTGGGCGGAGGCCCGACGGCGTGCAGCCGCACACACCACGAGCCGGAGCCCGCGGATCCCTCGGCCTCGCCATCAGGCTGCGAGGGCTTCCACGAAAGGGGAACGGAGAATAACGACAACAAAAACAGCAACAACAACAACAACAACAACAACAACAACAACAACAACAACAACAAGAACAACCAACAACAGCAGCAGCAACAACAACAGCAATCATTTTAAGACCGTTCGCCCTTATCTGCTCGAGTGTCCAATAACGCGAATTTCCCAAACCCTCTATACCCGCCCGGTTCGTCTTCGATCGAACCCCTTTTGGGGGGTATACCTTTCTTCCCTGCAGGCCGGGCCCCGGCAAGCGGCGGGGCGGCCGCGGACCGTCGGCCTGGCCAGCGGCAGCGCTGATCGGCGGGGCGGCCGCGGACCGTCGACCCGACCCCAAGGAGGGACGGACAGGGGACCGACCACGGCGACGACGACGACGTCGACGACGACGGCGACGACGACAGCGACGACGAACGAAAGCGAGAGCGAGAGAGAACGACAGCAGGGCCACGAAGGGCATGCACATGGGGCCACAAAGGGCGCGACTCCTGGGTGCCTGGGTGTCAAAAGAGCGGCGCTTCAGCAAATTGCCAGAAATTCCAACGCAAGGGCGCTTTTCTTCAGTAGATTGCAAACAAGTCTCCAGCGAGAGCGCGACTCCAGAGCGCCGGGAGAGCGATTCCGGAATAAATTGCAAGGTGAAAGCGCGACTCCTGAATAAAATGCCAGGACGTCTCGGGCGGGAGCGGGGGTCCTGGCTAAATTGTCAAGAAATCTCAAGCGGGAGCCGTTGTTGTTGTAACCCGGGGGCCAAGGGCCCAGTTTGAACATCAAGACTTTCCATGTCAAAAAACTGGGTGCGAGCGTCGAAGGGCACACTTTGATCGAGAAAAAACAATATGCATCGGCTGGGGGGGACAACAATAATCATTCTTCAGAAATGATTGCTCAACAACAACAACAACAACAACAACAACAACAACAACAACAACAACAGCAACAACAACAACAATTACTAGCACGTGGGGACACACCGTTCTCACCAGTGCCAGGGTTTTCATAGGAGGCGGGCAATACCCCCACTTTGTGGGGGGGCCGGTTCAAGCTCTACCAAATTTCCAAACGACTCTTCGCCACCACCCACACCCAGCTTCCCGCCCTATGACGCTCGGACACTTTCACTTCGTGGCATGCGGACGACCGTGGCTACTATTCAGGGCCCCGCGGCAGACGACGACGGCGTGCGCGCGCGAAGAAAAAACGAATGGTCGCATTTGGATATTTTTTTTTTTATTTTTTTATTCTTTATATGATAGTGATGAGGCCCTGGCAAAGTGCGCAAACCGTTGTTGCAGAAGTCTGAAAAAGTTGCTCGCAAAGCCCGTTTGACAGAAAAATGATTAAAAAGTGTTGGGTTTCCTACCAAATCCGCAAGAGCGTCGTCGGGATGAAATTGTGAACATTTGTTTTTGAAAAAACCATTTGTTTTTTGATGCTTTTATGTTAAAATCGCTACGAAAACTAAGGTTTTGGAAGGATTTCGTCTTGCGCGCCTCGAATGTCCACTTTGACCTTATTTGTTTGTTTACAAGGGAATCTTGAAGTTTTGGTTATGTCTAGAACAAGAAATTTCACTTTGGCTTATTTTATTTGCAAGGGAAAAACGTTCGTAACAACACAACCGGATCCGGACTCCCCCGTTTTGCTTGAGACTTCCTCACGAAAATGATGAAAATGAGGCTGCGGCCTAGGCGCGGCGGGGGGGTCGCGCACCAGGGGCCCCAACAATAATTATTCTTAAGAAGAAATAATGTTCAACAATAACTTAAGACCGTTCGCCCTTATCTGCTCGAGTGTCCAATAACGCGAATTTCCCAAACCCTCTATACCCGCCCGGTTCGTTTTCGATCGAACCCCTTTTGGGGGGTATACCTTTCTTCCCTGCAGGCCGGGCCCCGGCAAGCGGCGGGGCGACCGCGGACCGTCGGCCCGGCCAGCGGCAGCGCTGATCGGCGGGGCGGCCGCGGACCGTCGACCCGACCCCAAGAGGGACGGACAGGGGACCGACCACGGCGACGACGACGACGACGTCGACGACGACGGCAACGATGGCGACGGCGGCGACGACGACGAGCGAAAGCGAAAGCGAGAGAGAACGACAGCAGAGCCACGAAGGACACGAAGTAGGCCACGAAGGGCGACAGCGGGGACACGAAGGGAATGCGTATGGGGCCACGAAGAGCGCGAACGAGCGCGGGCCACGAAATGCAGATAATGCGGGGCCACAGAAGGCAAAGATGGGGCCACTAAGGGTAGCACCTGGGCCACGTAGGACAATGAGGGGGCCACAAACGGCGACGGCGGGGCCACGAAGGGCACGCACATGGGACCACAACGGGCGCGAACGAGCGGGGGCCACGAAGGGCATAGGTATGTTGGGCCGCGGAGGGCACGGACGGGGCCACTGAGGGCAGCAACGGGGACGCGAAGGGCAACGAGGGGGCTTCGAAGGGCGACAACGGGGCAACGAAGGGCATGCATATGGGGCCACCACGGGCGCGAACGAGCGGGGGCCACGAAGGGCATACATATATGGGGCCACGAAACAAAGCGAGGGGGCCACAAAGGGCTGCAACGGAGCAGCGAAGGGCAGCGAGGGGGCCACGAAGGGCTGCAACGGGGCCACGAAGGGCAGCGAGGGGGCCACGAAGGGCTGCAACGGGGCCACGAAACAAGCGACGGGGGCCACGAAGGGCTGCAAACGAAGCACGAGCGGCAACGAGGTGGCACGAGGGGCTGCAACGGGGCCACGAAACAAAGCGAGGGGGCCACGAAGGGCTGCAACGGGGCCACGAAACAAAGCGAGGGGGCCACGAAGGGCTGCAACGAAGCCACGAAGGGCAATGAGGAGGCCAAGAGGGGCTGCAACGGGGCCACGAACCAAAGCGAGGGGGCCACGAAGGGCTGCAACGAAGCCACGAAACAAAGCGAGGGGGCCACGAAGGGCTGCCACGGGGCCACGAAGGGCAGCGAGATCCCGATTCCTAGGTAAGTTGTGAAGGAGTCCTAAGCGGGAACGCGACTCCCGGGTGCCTGGGTGTCGGGAGTGCGGCGCTGGAGTAAATTGCAAGAAATTCCAACGCAAGGGCGCGATTCTTCAGTAAATTGCAAGCAAATCTCCAGCGAGAGCGCGAAACCAGAACGCAGGAGGAGCGATTCTTGAATAATTTGTAAGGACGTCCCACGCGAGAGCGCGATTCTTGAATCATTCACTGCGTGGGGATCCCCATATGTGCATCTCCTTGCTGGCGCCCCCTTGGTGGTGGGACTCGGTGAGGACGAATCTGGATTTAAGTGTGACTGAGCTGCCTCTCTCTCTGCTCTCTCTGCTCTCTCTGCTCTCTCTGTCTCTCTCTCTCTCTCTCTGCCCTCTCTCTGTCTCTGCCTCTCTTTCCCTGCCTCTCTCTCTCTCTCTCTGCCTCTCTCTCTGCCTCTGTCTCTCTGCCTCTCTCTCTCTCTCTCTCTCTCTCTGCCTCTCTCTCTGTGCCTCTCTCTCTCTGCCTCTATCTCTGCCTCTCTCTCTCTCTCTTTCTCTCTCTCCTCTCTCTCTTCTCTCTATTCTCTCTCTGCTCTCTCCTCTCTCTCTCACTCTCCCTCTCTCTCTCTCTCTCGCTCTCTCTCTTCTCTTCGCTTCTCTTCTCTTCTCTCTCTCTCTATCTCTCTCTCTCTCTTTCTCTCTCTCTATCTCTCTCTCTCTTTCTCTCTCTCACTCTCTTCCCTCGCTCTCTATCTCTCTCTCTCTCTCTCTCTCTCTTCTCTCTCTCTCTCTCTTTCGCTCTCTCGCTCTCTCTTGCTCTCTCTCGCTCTCTGTCGCTCTCTCTCGCTCTCTCTCTCTCTCTCGCTCTCACTCGCTCTCTCTCGCTCTCTCTCGCTCTCCCTCGCTCTCTCCCGCTCTCTCTCTAGTCTCGGCTCGTGAGTGCCCTGCACTCAGACCGCAGCCGCGACGCGAAGCGCCCCGCCTCGGAGTCAGACTCCCAGGCCTCGCGAGACCGGAGGGGTCCCAGCAGGACCCTACTGATTCGCGTCACCTCTCCCCCCCCCCACCAGAGCGCCCGCCGCAATGGCCCCCGCCAAGCCGGAGCGCCGTCGCTCTTCCAAGCAGCCGCCGAGCTCACGTCCTGCAGCTGAAGGTTCTCTCCTCCAACGCAAGCAGGACTGCGTTGCAGCTTTCAAAGCAAGCGGGGTCTGACCGCCCCACGGCCGCATACAACGGGCTCGCCGAGCTGAACGCGGACGAGCTGCAGGCCACGTACGACATGCACAAGACCAACACAAAGAAGCTCGGCAGTGCCTTGATCCGCATGTGCGCCGCCAACCAGATCAGCTACACGCTGGATCACCACCAGCGCAGCAAGCCTAAGCGCATTGGTGATGACACATCACACCCACCAGCTGCGTCCGCACGTCTTCAGGCTGCGGACGCCCAATTCATTGCCTTGGACCCGGCCTTCTGGAAGGTCCCAGTCCTCGCCGAACCCACATCACTTGACGACGGCAAGACGTACAAGCCCGGTATCAGCCTCCACGACTACGAGAGCGGTGAACGGCTGCTGCAACACCACCTCGAGCAGGGTAAGCGTTCCACGGGTCAGCTTGCGATTGCTGTCATGGGCCCAAAAAACGATAACTACGTCGGTACCGAGCTCGCCGTCCCCGTGCTGAAGCGTCAACCCAAGGCGCCCAAAGTGGTCCACACGCACGTCCCCGTGACCGTGTACCAGCTGGGCACCAAGGAAGTCGCCTGCACGGAAAAAGTAGCCGTCGCACCATCGATCCTGCCGACCACGTATGCTGGATTCGGGTGACCATACATGAAACCGAGGCCATCGCCGCAGTCCCGTCCATGCATCAGGCCTTCGAGGATCAGTTCTCGGGAGGTGCCCCCGTGAACGGTGGTCCACGCGCCAAGGGTCCTTTCCGAAGGGACTCCGCTCACAGGACAAGGCGCGCCAAAACCAAAAGCACAGGGAGTCCAAGAAAGACGCTCGCCGCCAGGAGCTCGATAGTCAGCTCCAGGACACCTTCAAGGCCCTCTTCCACGGCAACTTTAAAGCCGTCACCATCCTCGAACCCTGCAAAAGCCTAGGCAGGTATGGATCGGGCGTCGGAAAGAGGTCCCTGGCTGCCACCTTCGGCGTCAGTCTTCAAGAGGTTGACAAGGTCTTGGCGGGTTCAGGGCAACTCGGCGCCACCTACGACCTCAGCAACGTAGGTGCAGACGAGCCCACTGCAGACAAGTACCAGACCGTGTGGTTCCCTGAGGACCAGCCCATCACGATGGCAGATGCGGTCCAGAAGTCGGTGGACTTCAAGGCCCTAGGAGTCGTCAGGCACGGCAAGTCAGGCTTATTGGGGATCCGTGTTGCACGAGGGTCAGACGCCGCCAAGGCTGCTGCCGTCAGCATCCGTGGCTGTGAAGCCACCCTCGCCAAGACGCGATACCGCATCACTGGCATTGCGGCACGCCACGCCACGCTGACCCAGCTCGCTAAGACTCTCACGGGCCCGTCCGTCAAATGGGACTGTGAGGTCTACCACGCCGCCTGGGACCCAGCCACTTCGGCTCAGTTTGCCTTAGTGCGCGCCCATCGTCCCCACCCACATATACGGTACAGGTCGCAGGGTGCCCCATCCCGTGGAGCATCACCGAGGCCCCGTTGGCTGAGGTGGTGCCGAAGAGGGACTACGTTACCATTGTCACCCCTACCACTATCACAGAGCCTGTGACGCCGCCAGCCCGTGGTGGCGGCTTCAGCCCCGCCACGGGCACACTCCTAACCAAAGCGGCCCAGAGCCCTTACCTCCATGACCTCATGACTGCCACGCCCAAAGGCAAGGGCGTCGCACCGCTCCCGATCCCCAAGGAGGAGCCTCTTGCCAAGCGCCACCGATCCTCCAGTGGGAAACGCGACGCCACGCCGCACGCAAGACCACACGGCGCCCCAGGCCGCAGCTCCTCTGCACCCCCGCACGGCACGGATGGAGCTGCCGAGCAGACGGCCGTCCAAGGACCAGGTGGTCATGACCCGCAACTTGGCACGGTGGCGGCTGAAGGCGGGGGCCACGCGGAAGGGGACGCTGCCACAGCCGCCGAGGTACCAGGCGACGCTGACGACGTTGAGATCCTCTCATCAGGGGATGAATTCAGCGTGGCATCTCGCGAACTGAACACCCTCGGCGAACGCTTCGCAACGCCCCCTAAACTGTCAGATGCCGCCACGACCCGCATCCAACACATGGAACAACAGCACGAGCTGCTTGCCAACACGGTGGATAACATGCAGGTTCAGCTTGCGGGCGTTCTCTCATCCCCGGCCACACTCACGGAGCACGTTTCAGGTTTGGAACGAGGGCTTGCCACCGTCGTCACCCAGCAACAGACGGCAACTACCGAAGCTGCTGCACTGCGTGGCGACATCCAGGCCCTCCTCGGGCACCTCACGGGGGGCACCATCCACCTGCCACAGGTGGCCACCCTCGAAACCAAAAAGGAGGAAGCTGCATCAGTTGCCGATCCCGTGGCTGTCTGCGGGTGGATTGACCAGCCAGGCAGGTCACCCCAGGGACGGGGCCCCCAGGGGCTGACAAAGGCAAAGACAAGGGTCGGGCCACTCAGGAACCCTATTGAAGGTGCCTCAGAGAGCCTGCCTCAGCCCTCCGAGGAAGCGCATTCAGAGGCATCTCTTCTCTCTTCGCGTCGTACCTCTTTCTTGTCATATCATGTCAGTTTTGGCAGCAGCACGAGCAAGCTATCTGGTGTAGGGACACCTGTCATCTTGCTGTGGGTGTGTTTGTTGCTATGTACATGAGCATGCAGGGGTATCCGAGGATGCGTGCTGACATGCAGCTTGTGGCTCATCGCTCGCGCCGCCCGCCAGGCCTCGCCATCATGTGGCGCCTTGCCTGCAGCCTGGCTCTCCCCTCGCTCGCTGGAGCACACCCGTCTTCAGGCGGTGCGCCCCAGCATGGAGGTGAGGTTTTCCTGCGACACGCTGAACGTGGGACCCTTTTCTACCTCTACGATGACAGCATCTACAAGTACGATCACTGCACCATTTTGGACCCGATCGTGAACGGCACCGTTGCCGCGGGTCCGTGCGGCACAGGCCAGGCACACAGTGGCGGCTTCAGCCCCGCTGTTGTGCCCCGCTATTGCCCTACGGGTCTCACCACTCCCCTGTGCGATAGGGGCGAACCCGAGGAGGACCCTGCTTTCTGGCACCTGATGATGATCCGCGGCCGGCTCATACCGTGTGCTGCGGCGTGGGCACCAGGTGAGGACAACCAGGACATGTTCTGGGCATGGCTCGAGGACTGCGTCCCGTACATCCTGGCGACGCTTCATCTGCCACAGTACGATCACCTCTTTCAGGAGGAGTCCGAGGACACAACCGACGCCCTGCGTCAGCGCACCGCGGTCGACATGTGCGAGGACATCGGGCGCAGAGCGGGCCCCGACAGGCAGCGCACCAACCGCAACCTCACTCATATCCAGAGCAGCCGCGAGTACGCCACCCGCTACTTTGGCCTCCTTCTGGAATACCAGGGCGCTCGTGCCACGCTCGTCGGCCCTGAGGCTTTCACGGCACCTTTGCCGCCATACCTCTCACGGGCCCATGCTCTGCTGCCAAGAGGCCTCCCTCCACCCGACCAAGACGCCATGGCGTACCTCGCCGACGTGATCCTGCACCAACCGCCAGACATGCTGCCGCTCGTCGAGGCGGAGCTCGCCGCGGCGCCGATGGACGGCACCGATCAGGCCGCAGATGATCCCGTATCATGGCTGCTACAGCACATCGCGGCCAGCGATATCGGCAACATATCCATGGACTCGTTCCACGCGTCGGACGATAGCCAGGACGGCATCGATACCCAGGATCGAGACGGCACGACACCACCAGGCGACTCGGCCCAGCGTGACCGCGACAGTGAACCCTACTTTGGGCACACCTCGTTGCACAGCAGTCCGCCCCACAACTCAGCTCAGGCCGACCCCAGCGCACAGCTCACCGACGCTGAAGGCGTCACTGCCGCTGACGCGACAAGCCATTCCACTGCATCGCCAGCTCATGCCAGCCCGTGCAGTGGCGGCTTCAGCCCCGCTGCACCACTGGCTAGACCTGGACATCCCCAGACCGCAGGTGGCAACACCACGCCCTTCACCTCCGTACACCGTGACAACGTGATTGACTCCAACCCCAGTGCCATTGACCACTGGCAGGCCGACATCGACAACGACCCCATCGATGATGAGTACCCAGATGCCAGCGGTTCCCACGAGCCACAGCACAGCGCAGCGGCATCACGACATTGTGGCTGCCTCATCTGCCTCTTTGTGGCCACGCACGCCATCGCGATAGCAATGCCGTACAAGGACCAGATCGATGGGTACTTGCCGACACCGAGCCGAGACCCCAGCTACCGACAACGACGACGACGCAAAGCGACGGCACCAGGCCCACCGGTGCCCACCACATCCCGACGCACAACGACATACAACGTCACGTCCACATTGTGGGCCACTCTCAAATGGACCAGCGTCAAACTCAGAGATAGCGTCTCGGGCGGAGCCACCGCAGTCGGGGTCGGCCTCGGGGGTGTCCTGAAATGGGCAGCGGCAAGCTAGGGGCTATTGCCACGGGTGGAGTCGTGTGTGGTCTTCTACTCGTCGGTGCCAAACTTCTTGCCCAGGGAGCTGTCGGACACGTAGGAGCCCGCATCTGTGCGCGGGCCCTGGACTCATCCACAGCCCAGTGGTGCCTCCGCTGTTGCCATCCGAGCAGGAGGCCGCGGGATGAGGCCACATACAAAATGCCGTGCACGCTCGCCGACGAACACGACGACCAGCATGTGCACGCACTCCGACATCCGCTGCTTCAGGAACACTACGCCGCAGCAGTTGCCGCCGCAGTCGCCGATGTCACTACCGCCACCACCGCCGCCATCGTCGAAGTCACTGCCGCCGTATCGCGAGCCTCGTCTGTCACACCAAGATCGACCAGCCCGTCTCCACGA
>CAUYUJ010021733.1:108874-134418 GCA_963575745.1 Prorocentrum cordatum | reverse complement strand
CTCCCTCCTCCCTCCCTCCCTCCCCAGAGGGCCGCCAGGATGGCCCGCGACGCCCTCCAGACAGCCCCGCGAGGCTCCCAAGAGTCGGGGGCGGACTGACCTCCTACGCTGACACGTCGATTGAGGAATTGGCCGTTTTCGGTTCGCGAGGGGGCGTCGCGGCCGTCATTTTTGCGGGTCCAGGTCCGTCGGTTTCGGTCCCAGGTCGTTTTCATTAGGGGGAGGTCTACTAAAGGGAGGTTTGTCCACCGCCGAAAGAGGGCCCCGAGGGGCCAGGGCCGTGCGTTTTCCGACGGCTTCTGGGGGACTTTGGCGTGCTCGCCCTCTTTGTGGCATCTGACGCTCCAGGGGGGGAGGGCCAGGAGGGCAGGGGGGGCCGATCGACGGCTCGATGGCTAGATGCACTGCAGGCAGAAGTCTGCTGAGTGAGCACGTCTGCAAATGTACATCTGCATAATTGGTTGTTCAGTCCGCTCTTTCTGATTCGCAACCAACCTGTTTTTGGGTCCTTGTTTCCAACCATCCTGTGGTGTTGGGTCCTCGTTTTGAAGAGACGGTGCCCCGCGTCTCCTCCTCCCGCTGCCCCCTCCCTCCTCCCTCCCCCTCCTTGCCACTGCCCTCGGCACACCTCTCACGCGTTTCGTAGCCCCATAGGGAGCTCCACCGAAGGCCCCAGTGGGGGTGTTCGCATGCGGTTCCCCCACCCAGGGCAGCGTTTCGTGGCCCCATAGGGAGCTCCACCGAAGGCCCCAGTGGGGGTGTTCGCATGCGGTTCCCCCACCCAGGGCAGCGTTTCGTGGCCCCATAGGGAGCTCCACCGAAGGCCCCAGTGGCTGCTCTCGCATGCGGTTCCCCCACCCAGGGCAGCGTTTCGTGGCCCCATAGGGAGCTCACCGAAGGCCCAAGTGGCTGCTATCGCATGTCGGTTCCCCACCAAGGGGCAGCGTTTCGAGCAGCCCATGGAGGAGCTCACGAAGGCCCCTTGGCGCGTTCGCAAGCGGTTCCCCCACCCAGGGCAGCGCTTCGTGGCCCCATAGGGAGCTCCACCGATGGCCCCCGTGGCGCAGTTCGCATGCGGTTCCCCCGCCCAGGGCAGCGTTTCGTGGCCCCATAGGGAGCTCCACCGAAGTCCCGCCCCAGTGGCTGCTCTCGCATGCGGTTCCCCCACCCAAGGCAGCGTTTCGTGGCCCCATAGGGAGCCCAACCGAAAGCGGCACCCACAACGCGTTACGAACAATTGCTTATGGTTGGGTCCTTCGCCAGGATAAATTTCAAGAGACAGCGCCCGCGTCCTCACCTCACCTCACCTTCCTCCTACCTTCTCTTCCCACCTCCTCCCATCATCAACCCATCATCCCATCATTATTATCGTCATCTTCATCTTGCCCACAATCAACATCATCGTCATCGTCACAATCATCGGCATCATCATCGCCGTTATTGTCACCATCATAGCCGCTCATGTCGGCACACCCCTCGCACGTTTCGTGGTCCCAAAAGGAGCTCCACCGAAGGCTCCAGTAGCTGCACTCGCATGCGTCCGCGCCGCCCATTTCGGTACACCCCTCACACCGTTCGTGGCCCATAGGGAGCTCCACCGAAGGCCCCAGTGGCAGGATTCGCATGCAGTTCGACCCTCATTTCGGCGCACCCCTCACACGGCTCGTGGCTCCACAGGGAGCTCTACCGAAGGCCCCAAGTGGCAAGGTTCGCATGCAGCTCCACCTTCATTTCGGCCCCTCCCTCACACGGTTCGTGGCCCCATAGGGAGCTCCACCGAAGGCCCAAGCGGCAGGGATTGCATGCAGTTCCACCCTCATTTCGGCCCCCACTCCACGGTTCGTGGCCCTCTTGGGAGCTCCACCGAAGGCCTCAGTGGTAGGGTTCGCATGCAGTTCCACCCTCATTTCGGCACACCCCTCACACGTTTAGTGGCACCATAGGGAGCAGGGTTCGCATGCAGTTCCACACCCGTTTCGGCACGCCCCTCAGGCGTCTCGTGGCCCCACAGAGAGCTCCACCAAAGGCCACGTTTCGGGGTTGGATGAGGAGGAGAAATGCAGAAAAGGAATATGATGCCCCCACGACGGACATCCAACCACAGGATGCAACAACCCTTTCCTCCCGGCGCACCTTCCTCATCGCTTCTGTACCCCTTTTTCATGCCTCTCCCAATCCCTGCAGTAGACAATTGACCTCCTGAGCTAACCTGTCTGCGTGGACGGTCGTCTTGTAGTCAAGCAGTAGTTTCTCGCTAACTTCACCCATTGCGCTGTATTGTACGCAGTCCCATCCAATTGCGCAAGCTTCAGGCGTTCGGGGGGGGGTCCCCAGAGGGTCCCCATCTTGATGCGCATGACGGGTCCACGATGGCACCATGCAGGCCCACGTTGGCGACCCCCTCTCTCTTCTCTCGCTCTCTGTCTGTCTCTCTATATTTTTCGCTCTTTCAGTCTTTTTGTTTTGTTTTCTTTATTTCTTTCTTTTTCTCTCTCTTTCTCTCTCTCTCTCTTTTTTTTTGTTTCTTTCTCTCCTTTCTTTTTAAAGTTGATTTTACATGTAGGAGGGGGAGGAGCTATATGACACTGTGTAAGTTGATATCATCTGGCATGCTCTGATTTGTTATGACATGGTACTGTTACTACGCTTGAATGTGCTCGGGCGCGCGCTTCGGGGGCAATGCAATCACCCGGGGCCTCGAAACAGACCCGTTCGGGCGACGCGCGTGCATTTCAGGATTGCGGAATCGAGGCAGCGTCTCATTTGTATACAGCGCGCATTCAACGCAGGACTGCCTTCTCCGTGCCCCGAGACAGCCTCAACATTGCATTATCACCCTCATCGCCCGTTAATTGAGTGATGCTTCGGTAGGAAATGTAGGAAAGGAGGGTGAGGGGGACATGAGGACGAGAACTTGGTGCCTCTTATTGGCCGCTTACATTGAAGGAGAGGCTCGGGCACCCTCATTGACCACACCGACTCGCAAAACAACAGCAGCAACTCTACTCTTGTTTTAAACACTTAGAAGTCGATCTACCAGAGCTCTAAACATGCGTTCAAGCCCGAGTGAATAGTTTTGTGCACTCCTGGTCACGGGATTCACTCTTCTCCCCGGTTAGAACACCGGAGGCCTCACAATCCACCGCGCCATGCCTTGCCATGACCTCCGGCGACTTCCTCTTCGGCCGGCGCTCGCCTCTCCCCTCCTCTGTCCGTCCTCCCCTCCCGCCCCGCGCATTCCACCCCCATTTTTCCCTCCTCCCTCCCTCCCTCCCTCCCTCCCACCCCCTCCTCCCTCCTCCCTCCCTCGCTCCCTCCCTCCTCTGTCCCTCCTCCCCTCCCTCCTCCCTCCCTCCCCTCCTCCCTCCTCTGTCCCTCCATCCCCATTTTTCCCTCCTCCCTCCGTCTCTCCCCCCTCCCCCATCCCTCCCCTTTTTCTCTTCCCGACGGCACCGAAGCACAAAAGCCGCAGAGAGACACTGAATTAAGAGGAGGAAGAGGAGGAGGAAGAGGAGGAGGAGGAGGAGGATAATAGGAATAACAATAGACATTGATACTGCGAGCGTCGGTTAGGTGTCACGCACACCCTCCTCCCCCCTCTCCCGCCTCCTCCTCCCCCAATGTCTTTTTTTTCTGGCACATGGGCCGAGAGCGCCCACCCAGTGAAGCATACCCGACCTGGAACAAAGCATACCCGACCTGGAACAAAAGGATGGCAGTGAGGCAAACCCGACCTGGGACACGAGGATGAGGAACGGGAGCGCCACAAAGACGGGTGCCAGGAAAGTCAGAGACACTCCTCGACGGCCACTCCTAAAAGTACAGTTTGTCTCTGGACAGGAATCAGGAGGGGAAAACACACACACACAGACACAATTGGGAAACTATTGGAAGTGGGGGGAAGACAAAAACCCAGAAACTAGGGAACAATGTGGGGAGTCTTTTGATTTGTGTGTGTATTCATTTGTGTGTCCCAGGGCCCCTTGAAGGAAGTCGGAGCAGGCAAAGACGGCGAGGGATGGTGGCCAAACGAGCAGGGCGCGAGTGCCGCGAGGCGGCGCCGCCTCGGGGTGGCGCTCGGCTGCCACTTCCGCCACCCGCGCGGCCCCTCTCGGTTCGCCCCCACGCCTCGCTTTGTCCAGGGTTAGCACGGAGAAAACGCATCCTCAACCTCCTCCTCCTCCTCCTCCTCCTCCTCCTCCTCCTCCTGCTCCTCCTCCTGGCATGAACAGCATCCCACCCCCATACCTGACCAGGCGGCTACGCTTCCACTAGCTACAACATGTAGCGGTTCATTCTGCGGATGCAGTCCTCAGCCGCTACGGCTAATCCTCGAAGGTGGGGCTTTGCCACGAATATGAGGTGCTCGAAGCTGATGTGCAGCTCGTAGCAGGCCCCCGCGAGCCCGACCTGTTAGACATGTAAGGACATCGCCGCAGTTCTGAAAGGCGAGCCGAACAGAGCCTCGACATTGATTTGGCCTTCGAACCCCTCCCTTTCTGCCCCTCCCTCCCTCCCTCCCTCCAAGCCGCTCGCGACCGCCTGCGCCCTTCACGCGCACAGGCGGAGCTGCCGCCCAGGCTGCCCTGCAGCGTCCCGGGCGCCGCCGACTGCGGCGCCCTTGCCGTGGGGGGGGGGTCGGGGGCCCCCAATCGGGGTGGTGACCACACCGCGCGGTGAGCCGGTGGGGATTCGGGGTCACTGCACGGTTTTGTGACTCGAGTCCCTCTCCGAGGACGTCTCGGGCGACAGGGGCCTCCAGGGCCCCAAGACCGTGCGGTGGCGGACCGTGCGGTGAGGCCTCTCTTGGGGTTCCGAGGTCACCGCACGGTCTGGCACCGCACCGTCTCGGAGCTGCAGAGAGGGGGCGAGATGCAGCGGTTCCCCAACGGTGTGGTGACCGCACCGCGTGGTGAGGCAGCGGGGAGCCGGGGTCACCGTACAAGGCCGGCCTCCGCGGGGACGCTTCGGGAGGCCTCAGGGCCGTGCGCGGACGGGCCGTGCGGGGGGGGATCCTCGGGGAGCTCGAGGTCGCCGCGCGGCCCGTCACCGCACCGTCTCGGGGAGACCCCAAGAGACCTCGAGGATCGAGGTGGTTTTTCATAGGGGCCACATGCGAACCCCACCCCTACCCCCCACGGTTTCTGAGGGGGAGGGTGGGGTTTCCTTCGCGCGGGAGCTCCCGAGGGAAGTGAACCCCAGCCTCCCCCTCAGAAATCGTGGGGGGTAGGGGTAGGGTTCGCAAGTGGCCCCCTATGTCAAGCTTTCGCTTAGCTCCCAGATCTCCACTGCTGCGTGTCTGCCCAAGCTGTCGCATGGCGTGTCTGCCCGTTTGCCCGTCTCGCTCGGTCTGCTCAGGCGCTCTCTGTGCGCCATCAGGGGCCTGGCTTGGCTTTGACTTCCCAGATCTCCGATGATCTGATTCTTTCCATCCCCGCGATCTGATTTGGCCCGTGGGACTCGTTATCGGGCCCGGTGGCCATCAAGAACGGATCCGTGACGAAAAATTGTCCCCAGGGAAGTGGTCATGATTTCTTGGGGCGCGGTTGGGAAAAATAATCAAATCGTCGGACGTTCGGTTTTGAACCTCTGCAGAAGTCCTCGTCGCTACGGCTGGATGTTACTCGAAATTCTGGCAAGAGCGCAGCCCAGATCTCCCTCGCGCTGGATGGAAAACATAAACGTGACGGAAGCGTTGGGGCAGTTCTCGGTTTCTGCAGATTGGGGAAGGTTTCTGCTCTCGATGTTGTTGGCCATACGCTCGGAATTCGACAGCGTCGGATCATTGGGTCCCGCAACCACTGCTCGATGGCAACCATCACCGCCGCACGGCAAAATACGAACATCCAGAACGAAACACAGGAACATCGAAAGATGAAGCCTCCCTCGTCTGTGGAGGCCGTCTCCGGGCTCTTGGGGCCCGCAAAAGCCAAGCTCAGTCGGGATGAGGTGGCCGAGGTGCCCAGGCGCCCACGAGCCAAGAATGTCGTGCCGTGCGAGCTCCGCGGAGGGCATGCCGCGGTGGACTGCGAGGCCCCGTGCCTCCCAGCGCGGGAGAGGAGAGACTCCGACCTCCTCGCTCCGCCCACGCGTGGCCACGGGAGGCGGCTCCGCCCTCGCGTCCTCGGGGGGCCGCCCTCGGCCCCCGGGAGCTCCCGGCAGCGCCGCAGGGCAAGGAGGAGGAGGAGAGGAGGAGGAGGAGGAGGAGGAGGAGGAGGAGGAGGAGGAGGAGGAGGAGGAGGGGGAGGAGGAGGAGGAGGGGAGGAGGAGAGAGGGAGGGGAGGAGGTGGGAGGAGGAGGAGGAGGAGGAGGAGGAGGAGGAGGAGGAGGAGGAGGAGGAGGAGGAGGAGGAGTAGGAGGAGAGAGAGGGGGGGAGGAGAGGTGGAGGGGGGATGGGAGGAGGGAGGAGGAGGTCAGGCTCCGGGGGTCTCACGACGGGACGGGGAGCACCGCGCCGCAGGCCTGGGGCAGGCCCGGGGCGCAGGCGGCCAGCCCTGCGCCGGGCGGAGGCCCACAGGGGCGCAGGAGGCCCGCGCGCCGGGCCCGCCGACCCGCTCGCCCGCCGCGCCGCTGCGCCGGCGGCGGGGCTCGCGCGAGCGGGGCGGGCTCGCGCGAGGGGCTGCGTGCGCCGGCGGGCTGCGGGCGGGCGGGCGGGGCGCGGGCGGGCGGGCGGGCAGGCGCGCCGCGCCGGCGCCGCAGCGGCCCGTCGGCGGAGCCGTGCGTGAGCGGGGGCGGCCCCTGGGCTTAGGTCGGGCCTGTCTTCCTACAGGGGCATTTTGGACGAAGAATGAAAGATACTCAGGAAATACCCCCAGATGGTCAGAAAATACTCCAAAAATAGTCCCCGGGCTATTGTTTGACTATTTTGGGATATCCCCCCTGTAGAGGGACAAGCCCGACTTAACCATGGGCGGGGAGCGGTCCCGTGGGCGGCGCGATGCGTCGGCGGAGCGGTCCCGTGGGCGGCGCGCGGTGCCTCGGCGGAGCGGTCCCGCGGCGCGGCCCCTCGGCGGAGTGGTGCCGCCCCGCCGGGGGCATCCGGAGAGGCCTGTGCTCACCGAGCGCGCTCCACGAGGCGCAAAGTGCCCGCTCGCAGACGTTCGAAGATCGCACGCCCGCCTGGATGCAATGGATCGTAGATCCCCCGCGGCGGATCCAGGCCATCTGCGAGTAGTTACCTTGCGAGTCGGGGAACGCGCTTGTCCATTTTCGGCGGCGAGCGAGGGGGGGAAGTGAGGAGGACAAGGCCTTCGCAGAAGGCGGTGGGACTGCTCAGAAGCCTTTGCACCGTCTGCGAAGTTTTTGTGTCTTCGGGGAAGGCTCAGGAAACTCCTCAGAAGGCCGGGGGACTTCCGAGCCTTCTGAGAAGGCCCGCCCCTTGTCACTTCCCCCCCTCTCGCTCGCCGCCGATATTTGCGGAAGAGAGGCTGTGGCGGCGCGGGCGTGTTGCGGGCTGCCAGAGCGCCGCTGTTGTGCATGCTGGCGCGGTCGATCCGATTCGGCCTCGGTCCCGCACCGATGTGGACCAGTCCAACGCACATTCCAGCTTGATCCAGTTTTACGAGTCGATGTTTCGGGGGCGGCAAAGATGGGGCTGATGACTGGGGGGGGTGGATGTCATGGCGGGGGCCCCTCTGGAGCCATGATATCTCCCCAGATTTCATAGCGCCCCTTCTTATTGCAATACGTCCCAGCCCCCCTCTGGGCCGCGCACATGCCGCCGGCCATGATCCGCGCCCCCCCCTTTTGGACGCCCCCCTCCTGGACGCCCCCAAATGTTGGTTGATCCTGCCTCGGCTAGCGCTGGTCGTGGGACGGCGCGCCCACGAGAAGTCGGTGGCGCGCAGAAGGGGCGGGAGGGGCTTCTGAGGAGGCAGGGGTCCTCTCGGAAGCCCTCCCGCCTCGACGTTTTGTCTCGCTGCGAGCAGGCCCGCCGTTCCGTTGGATTTTCATGGGGCTGCGTTCTCTTACTTTGTTGCCTTTCGCCTCGCCTCGCGCCCACTCTTACTCGTTGGCAGAAGCTGCGCCGACGCGTGGCCTGCTCGCTGGCTCGCTCAGCGGCGAGGACAGTGCAAACACCGAAGAAATGATGAAGAATGGGAAGATGACAGAGTTGGCTCTCCATGTCATCCACCCTGTTCACCTTCTCGCCTCACCTCACCGACCTGCCCTGCCCTACCTCTGCCTCCTCCTCTGCGCCTTCTCCGCCTCTCCTCCTTATCCATTGCCTCCTCATTCCTCTTTCTCTCGTTGTCCTACACATATCGCTTATTTTTCTTTCTCCTTTTTGATGGATGAATGAAGGCACTTGCTCGGAATGTAGTGTCCGCTGCACGTGCTTAGGCCCACCCGATGCAGGCCAACAAGGGGGTAGAAAGGGCTCAAGACGGGGTCCGTCCACGAGGGGTTCTGGGCGTTTGAGGTTTTGCCTCACGGCGCGTTTCCTCGTACCCAGCATGCAGCGACATGCCCAGACGACGGCGACGGCTTCGACGATCGCGACGACATCGACGATCTCGACGACGACGACGACAGGGGATCGGAGGATCGAGGATCGAGGCTTTCGGCCGGATTCGGAGGCTCTGGGGGTTTTCGGGAGCTTTGAGACGGGGGTCGATGCAAACGGGGGTCAGCCAAAGCGCCGGATCTTGCAGGATCCGGCAGGGCCAGGGTCGCATTGACCCGGGTTTGGGTGCAGGGTCCTGCGGGATCTTGCAGGTCCCTTCGCACTGACCCGGGTTTGGGTGCAGGATCTTGTGCAAGGCCTGGCTGACCCGGGGCTGGACTGACCCGGGGCAGAAGAGCCCCGAGATTTTGGGGGGCAGGCGGAGCCGTGTGCCTCTGCGGGTGCCTTGCCGGGCGGGTGCCGACGGCGGTGCGCACAGCGCCACCCGACGCGCGAGCGGCAGCACAGCCCAGACGCCGAGACGAGCACGGCTTCTGGCTCGGGAGGCGGGCAGCAGAGCCCCTTCGCTCCTCGCCCAGGCTCCTCCCCCTCCTCCTCCTCCTCCTCCTCATCCCCTCCTCCTCCTCCTCTCCTCGTCCTCGTCCTCGTCCTCCTCCTCCTCCTCCTCCTCTCCTCGTCCTCGCCTCCTCCTCCTCCTCCTCCTCCTCCCTCCTCCTCTCCTCTCCTCCTCTCGCCTCCTCCTCCTCCTCCTCCTCCTCCTCCTCCTCCTCCTCCTCCTCCTCCAGATACCCCTCCTCCTCCTCCTCCTCATCCTCCTCCATTCCTTCTTCTTATAGATAACTCCTCCCTGTCGCACCCCGAGGCCAGTTTTTAGGGCGGGTTGGGCGTTTCGCCGGAGATTTCCTCACCATTTATGAACCTGAAGCTTACACAGTGACAACAGTTGCACAGATGGAGGGCGGGTCGCTTTCGAAATGTCGCTCTCGCCTTAGCGCCGCGGACATTCGTTGTAATCACTTGCAAGAATTTCACGGATTGAGGGCGGGTGGTTTTCAACATGTGGCTCTCGCTTTAGCGCCGCGCACATTCGTTTTTTTTTGTCCCTCTCTCTCATATATATATATATATACATATATATAAACATATACATATCAATTTGTAGTAAGATATTTTTTGTCATTGTTATTATTTGTAAAAATGCAAGAGTTTCACGGATTGAGGGCGGGTGGTTTTCAACATGTGGCTCTCGCCTGAGCGCCGCGCACATACGTTTTCAAAACATGCAAGAGTTTTATGGATTGAGGGTGGTGCCTTTTTTAAAATGCGGCTCTCGCCTTAGCGCCGCGCACATTCTCCTTTTTTCATTCTGAAATTTGCAAGAGTTTCACGGGTTCCCATGATCAACGCACCAGATATTGTCTTTTGGAAGGATTCATGATTAGGCGCAACAGTTATGTTGACTCGCTGTGTCGAAGTCCCAAAAATGGCGTTCTGGTACGATTCTGGGTCGTCAAGACGCAGCAGTCAGGTTGATACGTGGCGTTGAAATCCCGATATCAATTTTTCGGCACGCTTCAGGATTTTCAAACTGTTGTCTTCCAACGAGGCAGTTGACTCAATGGAAATGAACCGTTGTAGGGGCCTGTGAAGATGGAGGTTGGAGGGAGGGTTGATTCCAACATCGTTGATGACTCTTGGGCTTCCACTGGTCCTCCTCCTCCTCCTCCTCCTCCTCCTCCTCCTCCTCCTCCCCCTTCTCTCCCGCAGCTCCCTGGGAGCGTGTTGGGGGCCCGGAGAGGCGGCGGCACCTTCCACTGGGCCACCCACCCCGATCGCAGGAGCGCACCCCCACCTCTCACTGCCTCTCTCCCACCCCCCTCCGACTCTCTCCCTTCTTGCCTTATTGGCGCCAACTTCGCAGAGCGGATTTCGTTCTGAAAGCATTGGGGTTGGCCCGGACAGTCCTGGAGAATCTCGCTCCGGACTTCGGAGTGCATTTGGTGCGGATGTGTTGTGGGCCAGGAATGAAGACCACAAGAGATCCACGTGACATTCACGTCGTTTTTCGCTCGCCGTTTCAGGGCGTTGCATTAGCAGAAATCCACGCAGCAATGCGCTGCATCACGTCTGCAAGGTCGGTGCAGGTAGCACCATCGGCTTCGCTAGCAAATCATGGGAGCGTTGTGTACCCTCGTAATTTTGTCTTCAGCGTCGATTAGCGTCGATTAGCGTCTGGGAGTCGATGAGACGGCGCCGATCTAGCGTCGGTCAGCGTCGATTCAGCGCCGAGTCGCGCCGACTTGGCGTCGACTGGCGTCGACTCGCAAGCGCCGACGAGATGACGCGGGAGGCTCCCACGAGCTGCCACCGAGATCGGCAGCGCAGCACCGCAGCCTCCGAGGCAGCAGCAGCAGCAGCAGCAGCAGCAGCAGCAGCAGCAGCAGCAGCAGCAGCAGCAGCCGGCGCGGCGCGTGTCGCGGCGCGTTCCGCGGGCCCGCCGCGCGCCCGACGCCCCGAGGCGGGCGCCCCCGCCCGCAGCGGCCGCCCGGGCCTGCCGCGCCCGCCGCCGCCGCGCCCGCCGCCCCCAGCGGCGGCGGCCCGCGGGCGCCTGGGGCGGCGCGCAGGAGCGGCCTGCCGCCACCTCCGGGGGCGTCGGGGGCAAGCTGTCCGCGGCGGCCATCTGTCCGCAGCCGCCGCCCGGGGGATCGATCGTCGCGGACCTTCTCCTCCTCCTCCTCCTCCTCCTCCTCCTCCACAGGCGGTGGATCTGGATGTATTCGGGCCCCCGAGGGGCCAAGACATAGCCATTTCCCGCGCCCGCTGGGGCACCAGGACGTCGGTTCCCAGGCGGTGGATAGGGATGAATCCCCGCTTCGCAACCTTCGAGCGGGGGATCGACTGCAGAACTGATCTGCCCCAAAATTGAGGTGCTAGTCCAGTCTACGAAAGCATACGCGGAATATCCCGCAGATCTACAGGCATTCTTCGTGTGTTCCGTCACTTCGACGAGAAAATCAATGTTCGGGTAAATCTATTGTGTAGTCGATCCCCTACCCGAAACCTCAGGGGGGGCGGGCTCGGGGAGGGCAGGGTTCATTTCGGTTCCCCCGATCCGATCCGATTTCGATGGAGGCCGATTCCGGTTCGACCTCGACTTGGGCTCCTCTGGGCTCGGGACGATCGAAACGGTTACGGACAGAACGGGTGCGAAAACCGGCAGCAGGTTCTGCGCACTTTGAACAGGACTCGCTGTCGGCGCCGCCGCGGACGGTGTCCATCTGAGACAGGAGGCCGCCTGCTCCACAGCGGCTGCTGTCGGTTTGGGACAGCATTTGTTGTTGGGCACTGAACGGTGGGGGCCCGTTCCCAGAAACTCCCTGCCTGCCTCCAGGGTGCCCTGGGCTTCTTGGGCCTCGACGCCTTTTGCCGTGGAGGGTGTGGCGCTCCCGCACCGGCAGTCCACGGGCGCCCTGGGGTCTCAGGGTTTGGGTTTCTCGTGGGAGGTTTCTCGTGGCCGAGCTGCTACTGTGCTCAAGCTCCTCCGAGAGATCCCGCGCTCTGGAAAGATGGGAGCGGGCGGTCTTGGGCTGCTTTTCCGGCCTGCGGGGGCCTCGCCGGGGCTCGGGGCCGCCAGACCACGACGCGGGACGAAGGACCAGCCCCGGGGCACTGGCCCATACCTCCAGGGCCCGCGCATCGAGAAAGAGACGAGCCGTCGGAGGTCTGGGCCCCGACCGGCGCCCAGCCTCTCCTCCTCCTCCTCCTCCTCCTCCTCCTCCTCCTCCTGCTCCTCCTCCTCCTCCTCCTCCTCCTCCTCCTGCTCCTCCTCCACCTATTGTTTCCCGCACCCCACCTCGGGCGTCCAGAGGGGCGTCGGGGGCAGCCTCGGGGGGGGGGGGGAGGGGCAGGCTCGAGGAGTGCAGGGCTCCCTTCGATTCCCTCGCCGGTCGACGCGGCTCGACCGCGTTGGCGTCCGATGCCGACGCGACCTCGCCTTCGGGTGCCGAGTCGGATGCCGACGTTGCTCGGCGGCGAGCGAGGGGGGGAGATGAGAAGGAGCAGGCCTTCTCAGAAGGCGGCGGGACTTCTCAGAAGCTCTCGCGCGTTCTGGGAAGTGTTTTGTGCCTTCGGGGGAGGCTTAGAAGACCTCTCAGAAGGCCGGGAGACCTCCGAACCTTCTTCTCCTTCTCGCTTCCCCTCCTCGCTCGCCGCCGACTACCAGCCTACCGAGTTCTGCCGATTCGGCTTCTCCCGACTCGGCCGCCGATTTCCGCCGATCCGATCCGTTTCGATCGCCGATCCGACTCATCGATTCGATTCTGGGCTCTCTTGGGAGGGGGGTCGGAGGTTTTCGTGAATGCTCGGAAGCTCCCGAAGCCCAGGGTGGTTTCCACCAGTTGCGCCTCGTCGAGGGCGTTCCGGGGGTGCCAGGATCCTTGCTCGTTGAGATGGTCACGGAGGGTTTCGTCGAACAGTGGAACAGCCAAAACCATGAGGTGGAGGTCAGGACCGGTGATTATCTGGTGCAGGTGAACGAGGTCGAGGGCAGCTCGAGGCAAATCATCGTAGAGCATGAGGAGTAGCAGCAACAACAGCAGTTGTAGGGTCCGCAAATCGGGAGTGACTGCGAGTTCCCAGGGTGCAAGTAGCGCGGAAAGTATTGAGCTCCCTTGACGTCCCTGTCTAGGCACCCCTTGGGAGGTCTTGGGGCTGCTTTGAGGGTCATCTGGAGGAGTCTTGGAGCCGTCTTGGGGTGGTCTTGGGCCGTTTTGGAGCTGTCCTGGAGCCGTCTAGGAGGCCAGCCACGACCACCTCGAGCAATCATAGAGGCCCAGGATGCTTTCCAGGAGCGTCCGGCTTGGACGTCGCCGACACAGCATAGGCAGCAAGGCCACAATCACGGCGGAAAATCCCCCCATTGTTTTTGTTCAAAAAATGCGTTGTACCCTGAGATCCGACGTTTCGAGCAAAATTGCAACATCGCGCGAAATCACGACTGGAGCCTCAGACGTATTTGTCTGCGGCACTGCTCGAGCTAGACCGATCTTTGAGGGTCCTGGGGCCGAAAACCTGGCAAGAACGCCCGGTGCGAAAAAATGCTGCGCCAGGGTCTTGGGTCGATTGCACGTAAGAGTGACCCTTCGCTAGAGTGACCTTTGGGGCGGGCTCACCGGTGCCCCCCCGATCGCTGAGCGCGATGCGATAATGGCTGCCTGCGTGCTTGGATTTGGCCCCAATGCGCGGATGGAGCTTAACCCGCGCTCTAAACCGGTATCGTTTAACTGATCCCCATGCCCGTCCCCTTCGAGACCCCCACCAAATTAACATCCCAGTTGGGGACACACCCCTCGAAACTTCGAAACCCGTAGGGAACGACCTATATCCCCATCCAGGGGGGTAAATCGGCCAGTGGGGCCCAGGCTACGCCGCTGTTGATGGGGATCGGTTAACCGATACTCACTAGAGGTCTCTCTTGCCCAGGGTCACTCCTGCGTGGGGCCGATGGGGGCTGTGGGGGCCCCAGGACCCCAGGGGGGCCGGGATGGCCAGGGGGGCCTCGGCCTGGCCCGCGAGGCCGGTCGCAGCATGACCGGCCGACGCGCGCCGACCTCGGGGGATGCTCGGGGGCGCACCGCTCAGACGAGACGGCGCTGGCGGCGCCCCCCTTGTCGGGGGTGGACAGAACTCAGGAGGAGAAAAATCACACAGACACAATTCATCGTGGATTTCCCAGAAAGTATGGGAAAATATGGGAGGTGGGGGGGAAGACAAAAACTTAGAAAATATGGGAAAATATGGAGAATCCTGTTATTTGTGTCTATTTATTTGTGTGTCCCAGGGCCCCTTCAAGAACCCCCCCCCCCTGACACGTCGATTGGTGAATTGTCCGTTTTCGGTTCGCGAGAGGGCGCCTTGGCCGTCATTTTCCAGGCTCTCGCCCGCCCGATGTGGGCCCGAGGTCGTTTTCACTAAACCACGTTTTACTCAAGGGGGGTCTGTCCATCCCCGGCCTTGTCGTGTTGTGTTGTTTGAGCAGTCGCGAAGCGTCCTGGCTCGCCTTAGGCCCACCAGGCCCACCAGAAGAATTCTCTGAGAACCCTCTGTGGTTTGCACGGGATGCTCTTAGAACACGTTTGGTCGAGACTGTCTTGTTTTCACACGTCGGCCTTATGCAGTGAGAACATTGTTCTCGTTCTAAGAGAATCTCTTTGTTCTAGGAACGGCTCTTGGTAGGCCTATAGGCATGCCGGGACGGTCGGTCCCTGCTCGAGCCGTTCTGGGCACCGCTGCGGTCGGAGGAGGGGGGCCGAGGTTTTCGGACGTCTCCGGCTTCGGGGTGCTCTCCAGCAGCTGCGCCTCGCCAGATGCGCTCCGGGGGTGCCCAGATCGTCCCGGACGGCCGCCAGAGACCCAAATCACGATCCGAACGACGGACGATGCGTGTCGACTGGGTCGGACGAGGGGGGGGATGGGAAAAGGCTGGTTTACGAAGTCTGCTGCATGCAGCTTGTTTCGGCCCCGCCGCCGGACCCTTTTCTCGATGCACTGGCGCCTCCTGGCGCCAGCCGGTTCGCTAGCCACCCCCTTTGCTATCCCCCGTCTTTGGCCGACTCGACCAGCGCAAGGGCGAGGCTTGGCTATGTGGCCGGGGGGGAGCCCTTGGGGGCCCAGGGTCCTATCGACGCAGGCCCCAGGTCGGTACGAGTTGAAAAGGCACGGGAAGACAGGAGAGGAAGAAGACCGACAGCGGTTCTGATCCAATTTGGACAGGATCCTGTCGGTATCGGCGAGAACGTTGTCTGCTTGAGACCCCCCAGAAACGATCGCCTGTCCACCAGCAGCCGCTGTCGATTTTGGGGGCAACCATTTGCTATTGGTCATTGTGCACATGTTTCCCATACCCGTTTCGGGTGGGCCAGCCCAGCATGGGGCTTTGGCGTCTGGAGCGTGCAGAAGCGCATTGATTGAGAACATCGGCGTGCGCGACGATTGTTTCCCCCGACAGCGCTTGCCCTCGGAGGTTCTTGCTCAGCTGCTCAGCTGTTGAGGCACTGCGTGAGCTTCCCAGGTTTTCGCCCGATGGCCGCCTCGTGGCCGCCCCGAGCATTGGTTGGCTTTTCCAGGTTTCGCGCTCTGGCCGCCTCGTGGCCGCCCCGTGCACTTGGTGTTTTTGTTCAGGCTTTCGACTGGTGGCCGCACATGGCTGCCTCATGCAATGGCTGGCGTTTCGATTGCACCGCTTCGAACCCTCTCCATTGCAAGAATTCGAACCTACCCCCATGCCGAGTCCTTACTTCACAGTGCCCTTGAGGGTACTGTTCTTCGCATCATATTGATCGTGCAAGCTCGCTATTCCGACATACAACATAATACAACCCCTGGCCAACTGAAGCACTCCCTGGCATCCCTGGCAACAAACACGATGCGGTGCAAATGCGTTGACCTAAGATGTGCGCTGTGCAACAACCCGTAACACATTACACTTCCCATGCGAGCCCCACGCGCGCACCGCCGCGCGCGCATGACGAAATCGGCTCAACACCAATGAACGTCCAGCATGTCAACGCAGAATTGTTCAAAACATGAACGTCCAGCGTATGTCATTTGAAGAAGGTCGAGGACTGTGACTTGTTGCGCGCACGCACTTCCTCATCAGCACCATCGTTGTCGCCGTCGACAGCGTCATCATTGCCATCGCCGTTGATGATCACCATCGTCGTCACCGATGTCGTCATCATCGTAATCGTCGATGTCTTCGCCCTGGTCATCATCACCTTCAGCATCATCATCATCGTCGTCGTCGCCGCTGGTTTCGCGTCAACGTCACCCCTCGCCTGCCAGAGTCCTGGATCTGCATACGCAGAATTCACGCGTCACTGCGCCACTGTAGATTCGCAAGCAAGTTCCGACGGGGACCTGTACACTTCTTCCGTCGGCGGGCGAGGCAGAGGCGGTCCGCTCCAGCGTGTGGCAATTCGGGGCAACCGAATGGCTCATTGGCCGGCATGCAAGAGAGGGACAAGGAGACAGACAGGGCGGCCGCGAAGGACAGGAGGAGGCGGAGGGCACTCAGACGCGGAAGAGTTCCACGCAGAGCGCGTCTGCGCGGCCAGCAGCGGCAGCGGGGGCCGTGGCAGCAGCCAGGCAGCGGCGTCGGTGTACCCACAGGCGCTGCCGACGCACAGTCCGAGGTAGCACAAGTAGAGTGAAAACGGAGTCCATTCGCATGAGTTTTGCCACGACATTGCGGGTGGGTAGACCACGGCGCAAGTCGTCACGGCACAAATTCACAGTAGTCTAGGCCTTCCAGATGGTATCCGAGTAGATGTGGCTTGAAGATCGCGCCGCATCCCCAATGCATCGGCGATGCGGCACGATGTGGAGTCGTGCTTTTGTCCAGGCATCGCCGACAACGCCGATGCATCGCCGTTGCGTCGGCGACGTATGGGGAATTCGGCGCGATCCTCGGACCGCACCTATTCCGACCGCATCTGAGCGACACAAGAAAACATGGTCGTCTGCGCCGACAGTGGCGCGGAAGGCCAGAATTTTCATCGTCGCTCATGTGGGAGGTTTCGAGACACGAGCTTGCAGCAGGGACACTCCTGCGTGCAGCCTACCTGTTGGCGGCGGCGCCAGCGGTGACGGCCGTGCGCGCGATCGTCCGCCGCGGCGCACCGCGCAGGGCGCCGCCGCGGGACGGTCCGCCCACAGGCGGCGGCGCCCAAGCGGCAGGCGGCCTGGCGGCCAGCAAAACCCTCCGCCGCCGCATCGCCAGCTGCTTAGTTTTTTGTTTGGAGTCGATCTCTGAGTTTTGGTGGTGGGTCACTAAGGCTTCCGTTCGTCATGCGTCGAATGCATCTGCCGACGAATTGCGCCCAGTAGTGCCCAATGGCGCGCGCATCGTGCCCAGTAACGCCCCCAACAGCGCCGAATAACGCCAAAAACGGTACCCAATGGCGCCTCATGACGCCATATGAGGAGATGCATCACGCCCGCTTTGAGCGATATTGGACGCGCTAGTGGGCGCCATGTGGACGACTAACGGCTTCCGTGAATTAATTTCCAGCCCGTTGGTGGATAGGCTCAGGGACAAATTGCCTGGCGGGGAGGTTTTCGGACGTGTTCATCGTTTCTCGTCGGCTTTCCAGCCTCGGGATGCCCTCCGGCAGCTGAGCCTCCCCAGGAGCCTTCCAGGGATGCCTGAATCGTCCCCAAGGGCCGTTGAAGGCCCGAGCTTTTATGGCCCGAAAGCCAGACGACGACCTTTGGGGGGGGCAGGGGCAACGTCAGGGAGGGCTGTGCTCACGGAGGAGGGGTGCATCGACCCCCCGTCGCCCACTCCTCGCCGATGGTCGGCCACGCGCGGAGGGGGGTAGCGGAAAGGGGGAATGCTTCTTAGAAACACCCCTGCTTCTTAAAAGGCGTGGGGTTTTTCTGTAGATGCAAGGCCAACGCCTTTTAAGAAGCAGCCTCCTTCTAAGAAGCCTTCCCCGCTCCCCCGATCCCCTTGTGCGCGCCGCCAAGATGGGGCCCTGGTGGCCAGTCCCGCCGAGGAACGTGCAGATCTGCTCTCCAGGGCATATCGCCGATATATCGGCGATATATCGCTGATTCCAGGTCGGTGCTTCCTCCTCCCTCCTCCTCCTCCTCCTCCTCCTCCTCCTCCTCCTCCTCCTCCTCCTCCTTCTCTTTCTCCTTCTCCTTCTCCTTCTCCTCCTCCTCCTCCTCCTTCTCCTCCTCCTCCCCCTCCTCCTCCCTCCTCCTCCTCCTCCTCCTCCTCCTCTTCCTCCTCCTCCTCCTCCTCCTCCTCGGCCGTGTTTTTGCTTCCCCTGGCCCCTCCCCGACAGATGTGCGTCGGTGGGGGGCCAATCCCCCTCGCTAGGTCAGCCCCCCGGGGCCCCGAAGACAGCCGCGCTTCGCGTGCTCTGGTCTGGGCCAGAGCATAAGCAGAAGTGTTCAGAGTTCCGCGCAGATTTTTGGGATCTGCGCTGGACACCCCTGGCGGCGCCTCCGGCGCCGCCCCTGGCACACTCCGCGCGCCAGGGAAGTGGGCCCAGCGCCGGTCCAAGAAATTTGTGCGGACTTCCGAAAGTTTTTATTGGCCCAGGGCTCGGCTTCCAAGAGAACGCAATCCTCTAAAGCCGACTCCAGTGCAGCGCTGAGGGAGGGTGGCAGCAATCGTCGCCGTCGTGGCCGCCGCGCCGTCGTCGCCGCCAGTGGCATCGCCATCGGCGTCGCCGCAGCTTCGCCGAAGGAATTTGTGCCGGCAGTGGCCGCAGAAGGTCGGGGCGGGCTGGGCAGGCTGAAGCGGCCCAGCAATGGCATCGGCCGGCAGAGCCCCTCGTCGCCACGGCTGGACGTGGCTCGGAAAAGTTGTCAGTTCCGACCCCTGGAGGGGTCCAGGGACCGATCTTGAGCGGATTTGCGCTCGTTCCCTCCTGACCCCTTTGCTCAGGGCCCATGCAGCGCAGACCTCCTCGGCCGCCTCCAGGGAGGAGGGTCGCCGTGAAGCAAGCGTGTCCTGAGGGAGGCGGGTCCTGATATTTCCCCGCGTGTTCTGGCCCCCCTGGGCCTTCCTGCGAGCTGGGGCCGCCAAGAGGGCAGACTCGGGATGAAGACTCGGCCTCTGGGGGCCCGTTTCCCTGCAGTCCCGTCCGGCCCACGGCAAGGGTGGGGATGGGGAGGGGGAGGAGGAACGAGAGGCAAGATTGAGGAGGTAAGGCTTGGTCAGTACAGCCCATCCAGGGAGGCCTTTGAGGCTCCCGTCCTTGCTCATGATCTCTATATAGCGCACTGCATGTTCTTCCTTTGTCGCCCGACGGCACAGTTACAATGGCTCGTGTGAAGGAGACACTTCTGACCTTTCCCTACCAGGTTCAGCGGTCCCGAGCTGAGCATGAAGGCTTGACCCGCGGCGCGCTTCGGCTACGCTCGAGGAAGAACGGATTAACCAGCAAACGAATCACCACTGCGGACAATCGTCCGGGCCCAGCTGAGACCAGGTGGGGCAGGCCATGGTCTCTCGGGGAAAATCAAACGTGCAGCGCGACTGGCAAACTAATGAAAAGTGAATCCAGAGGGGGGAAGAGGAACAAATCCTGCTTGTGGCTGCTGGCGCAGTGCTTTCGTGAACCGGTTGTGTGTAAAGTCTTGACCCGATTGGACCCAGGTGAGGTTGTTTGGACCCAGGTGAGGTTGTTAGATTTGACATTTGGGCTGCTTTGTGTTGGCGTGGGGTGCAGGCTGGGTCTTTGATGTTTAAGGTATGTGGTGACGTCGTCGTTCCACCGCTTTCGCTGGCTGCCTTGTTGTCGTGGTCCTCGTTGTCGTTGTTTCTACTTTGGGTGCCAGCGCAGTGCTCTCCACGTCCCCATTGCGGGCCCGTGGTTGGCAACCCTTGGAGCCATGTGCTATGACTTCTGCCTGTGAATTATCGACCAGCTGATCATCCCGCGATGTTTCATGAGATGCCATGGGGCCCACTCAGCGCGCTAAGATTAATCGACTCAGGGCTCAGTATCCACCTCGATATCCACATTCAGTGACGTCGACGTATCCGTCGCCGTTTTTGTCTGGAATTGTATTTGTGTCGTGTGGTGGTGAGTTCTCATATGTGTCGTCGTTGGTGCTGTCGGTGCAGAGGTCATTGCCTAATGTTTTGCCGTTCGTGCCGTCGACCGCCTTGGTTTCGTGGCTGCCGCGGGGCCCGCGTGGCGGATGGTGCGTCGTCGGGGTGTCCTGATGAGCATGCAGAGCATACGTCGTCGTGAGCGCCGCAGGTGTTGTCGGAGAGGTTATGTGAGCAGGCACGTCTTTGCTCCGTGGAGCGTTGTCGGGTTTTCTGTGTTGAAGAGCCAAGGTCGGTGCGCCAGTGTGTAATACTTGCTGGTCAGTTCTTGCTTCCGTGAAGTGAACGGCGCCCATGCAGTTCTCGCGCGGATGTGGAAATCCGTTTCCATCGCGTCATGAAAATTCATGAGTTGACCGAAGTATTTGAAGCTGCGTTCGTGTGGAAGGATGTCGATGTCCACGCCTTGGACGCGTGTTGCGCGTGAGCTCGCTTTGCCGATCCGCTTCGTCTGGTTGTTTCATATATCGGTTCCTGGATGGGTGCAGCTCGACGCCGCGTGGTTGTGTTGCGCGCGAGATATCGTCGAACACTGTCGTCAGACGTGGAACATTGTGGCTGGCCAAGAGCACGTCGACGCCGAAGCGAAGGTTGGGGAGCGCCGTGGCGGTGGCGAACCCCAGCTGGACCCCCTGGCCCTTCTTATGCTATTCGGCCATCAGCGGCGCAATAATGCACTCCAGAAGAGCGTTGAATAGGAGGGAATGAAGAGGGTGGCCTTGTTTCGTGCCCAAGAAAATGGTTGACAGACAGATTGGTTACGTCAGTCCTGACCGACCTTTGCCATTTGCCCCTCGCATAATTACTGCAGTCGTGAAATGTATCCTGGCTGGGCGCCTTGCGTCCTGAGTGTTGCCCATCGGCCCGTGTGTTCGATTGTGCCAGCGGCCTTCTGTTGAACCGGGGTTTGCAACCCGTGGTTCTGGTTCCATTCGCGCGCTCGCTTTCTGAGGAGTGTGGAGCGTGAACAAATGGTCAATTGCCCAATGTCCCAGTCTGAAGCCTGGGTCAGCCGTCCGTCGAGGGTCAAGTGCTGGGTGGAGTTGATCGTGGGGCAGTAAGTTTGCCGAAAAAAAGCTTGTGGCGCGGTGGCGTCGTGGTGTGGGGCGGTAGTTTTGAGGAAGTGCGGAATCGTCGCGTTTGGGGGTCGCCGCGACAACGGTGCTCTTCCGGCTGGCTGGCGGCGGGGCGTTGAACTGTGATGGTCGTGTTGTAGACGTGAAGTAGTGCGCGGTTGAGTTTTTCCGTGTCCAGTTTCTGCACCTCGTTCCGGAGGTTTTTGGCGTCGGGGTCTTTGCCGAGGCGGCGCCTTCTTATCGCCGTGTCCAATTCTGTCATCTGAAAGGTGGGAGGTCGTTGTCGACCTGTTCCTGCCGCGTCGGTTCTCTCGTCGAGTCGCAGGGGCGCTCGTAGAATTCGGCGGTAATGTTTGCAACTCCCTGGCGAGTCGCGCGTTTGACGCCGTCCTTGTTTGTTATGTGCGCGATGAGGGTCCGCTTCTTGCGTGTCTTGATGCGCGCGATGCTCCTCGAGTCCCTGAACTGTTCAAGCGCGTTTCATATATTGTGGGCTCGGAGCGTCCTCCGCTCCTGTGCGCGGATCTTTTGTTGTGTGAATTTGCTCAGATGCTTGCGGGTCTGTGGGCTGCCATTCGGAGCCTGGCGTGCCTCCATCAGTCTGTCGGTCTGTTCGTGCCTCTCTGGCACCGCTGACGCCAGCGGTGTCGATGGATATTTTGGGAGGCGTTCGTTCTCAGATCGTGGTTCGGATGGCTGTTCCTTCGGGCGCAGTCGTGGACTTCGGCGCTCGTGGCACGCGCCCGCGTGAATAGTGCTTTCTGGTCAGCGGTCGAGGTTGCGAGGGTCGGCGCTGTCGTCGTTAATCGTCGCGTCGCGGCCGTCTGGGCGCCATGGGCGCTGGCGCGTGCGAGGCGATTGTAGTGGCCTTTCGGTCGGATCGCAAATCGGTCGCGTTGCGAGCCTTGGCGCCCCAGCAATGCCGGGGGAGTTTGCGGCCCAGCAAGATGTAATCGAGTTGTTCTGATTGTCGCCGCTGGTGGCGCGCGATTTGAACGCAGGCGCGCGGCAATGAGTGTTCGCCGCTACAAGGGCCTCTGAGGTAGCCGAATGTCGTAGCCAGGCGCCTCTCGAATTTGAGATCCCGTTCCCATGGCGTCAGCGATGCTGGAGGTGGCGCGGTCGTCGTCGCGACGGCGGGCCAGAGCTGGCGGGCCGGGCCTGCGGGGGCGGGGCCGCGACGCACGCGTCGGAGACGCAGGAGGTGGAGGCAGATTGGCTGCGACCGGAAAGTTCCCCGCGGGTGAGCGATCAGGACATGGGGGGCGACGTCGAATGCCCGTTCCAGGACCTCTGGCCGGGAGCGCCTCCAGCGGAGCGGCCTGGTCGACGCCTGCCCCGAGAGGCCGCGCGGGGGCTGCCAAAGGCCCGGCAAAGGTCCCCAGCTCAGCCGACGTGGTTTACCCGCGCAGGCGCGACCCAGGAGCCGAGCGCGCGATGGGGTGACGCGGCCCAAGCGTGGTGGCGCCAGGTCCAGGATGGCGCCAAGCACTGCGCGCTAACGGGCGCGCGCCTCGACGGGTGCGCGGCCGCCTTCAAGGGCGTCGCCCAGATGCCGCTGGTTTTGCCCGGCGGCGCTCGGCGATGGGCGCGTGTAAGAGCGCATGGCGAGTGCGCTTCGTGCATCGCCGTTCTCTTTTTGAGCGGGCTTCGACGCCGCTCGTGAGGTCGCGTGCTGTGGTGCGCGTCGGGGCATTCTGCTCCCAGGGAAGAGTGCCGTTGCGACGGCGTGTGCCGCCGCGGCTGGTGTCATCTCGACGGAAAGCGCCCATCGAAGAGTGGGTCCATCCGCAGTTGCCCACGGCTCCGTGGCCATCGCCGCCCCATACTTCGCCGACGAGGGCCACAGCTCAGTGGCCAGCGCCAAGTTCAGGGATCACGTAGCTCATGCGCCCAATGGTCTGTCGTAAGTGCCCTGGCGTTTTTGCGGATGACCGTCAAGCGCATGCGTTGGTGGTGCTCGTGGTTGGTCGGTGTTGATCGTTGTCTCGTGGTGGTCGGTGCTGGGCGAGATTGGTTGGTGCTGTTTTTTGTGGCGGTCAGTGATGCAGTCGGTGCTGGTGGTGGTGGGGGCTTGTCGGTAGCTGTGGTCTCCGTGCGTTTCGTTTGTGCTCCTGGTCCTTGGTGGTTGGTGCCGCTGCTGTTTGTCGGTTCTTTTCGGTGCTGGTTGGCGGCGGTTGGTGGCAGTCTGGCGGCGTCGGTGGTGCTGCTGGTGGCGCTGGTCGTGGCTGGTATCCTGCGTGCTCGTCTTGGTCCGCTTTGCTGGTGCTGCTGGTCGGTGGTCGATGGTGTTGGTGCTGCTGGTTGGTGTTGATTGGTGCTTGCTTGTTGGTGCTAGTCGGTGTTGCTGTCGCTGGTGGTCGGGGCTTGTCGGTGGCGGTGGTTTGCGTCGACGTTCTCGTTGGCCGGTGGTCGGTGTTGCTGGTGGTGCTGGTTGATTTAGGTCGTTGCTCGCCGGTAGTGAGTGCTAGTGGCTGGAGTCGGTGCTAGTCGGTGGTGCTGCTGGTATGTGTCTCTGTTTGTCGGTAGAGTTGGCGGTGTGCGTGCGTCTCGCTGGTGCTGTTGGTGTTGCTGTTGTGCCGAGGGTTGATGCGCGAGCTGCTCGTGGCATGCTGGCGGCGTTGGTGCTGGCCGGTGGTGGTCTGCGCTGCTCGGCGCCGCGTGCCCGCGCAACGCTGTTCCTGCCGCCTCCTGTGCTGGACGCCGGCGCCGTCGCTGCAGATGGTCGCGATGTCGGCCTCGATGACGTTGGGCATGGGGGCTGGTTTCCTTGAGAGGTGGGGTTGAAAAGTCGACTGCCGATTTCGCCCTGTAGATCTTCCTGGAAAGTCTCGGCGGTCCTGGGAATAGACGTCTGGTTCCTGCTGGGAGCGATGGAGACAGGGAGATGAGACACCGAGTGCCTCTGTAAACGAATTCAAGCTGAGGGATGAGAATCAGAATCGGCTTTCAGATTGGCCCCAGGATCCCCCGAAGGGGGGGCATTCCTTCACTCAATTTCGGTCGTTGGTTCAGGGTCCACCTTTTTGCGCCACGTGTCCACGGGCAGCTTCACGTCCCTCACGACCTGCTGTTCATTGCCCGTAGCGCGCCAGACCCAGGTCTCGTGGATCCAGGCCACTCTCTGGCCTTGAACGCCGCCCAGGCTTTTTCGCCATATGATCTGTCAGGGGGAGGCAGAGGCGGAGGCGGAGGAAGGAGGAGCAGGAAAGCGGGCCTCTTGATTCGGCGCGTCCTGTACAGTCGCGCGGAGAGGGTCGGGTGCGCCCAGGGATCGGGATATCCTTGCTTTCTCCGACTCCGGGGGGCGCCAAGGAGTGCTGCGAGAACCGTCCGAAACCCGCGGGAACCGCAGGGGCCTGCAAGGGCGCTTCTTCCCCCCGAGTTTGCCCGTCCTCCTGCTTGCGTGCGGACTTGTGGTGCGCAAATTTGGGCGGCGCTTTGGAATTGAATACGGTGAGCTTTGCTTTTGGCAGGCCGTTTGGTGTACGTTTCCCGGGTCGCCTGGCGGTCTTTCGATGATAGTTGCAGTTGCTGCGTCGCCGATTCGAGCAGGGATGGTCGCACTCCCGTCGTCGACGGCCTCGACTGGTATTGTCATTACGGTTGCGACTACAACTATGAATGAAACTGCTACTGCGGCTATTACCACAGCTGCTACAACTACTACTGTTATAGTTACTACACTACCACTACTACGACTACGACTACGACTACTACTACTACTTACTACTGCTGTTACTGTTACTACTACTACTACTACTACTACTACTACTACTACTACTACTACTACTACTACTACTACTACTACTACTACTACTACTGCTACCACTACTACCACTACTACTACTACTACTACTACTACTACTACTACTACTACTACTACTACTACTACTACGACGACTACCACTGTTCTTATTATTGCTACTACTACTAGTACGTTCACTACTACGGCTACGACGCTATCACTATTTTTACTAACGCAGCTGCTATAATTACTACCACTACTAGTCGTGCTGCTACGATTGTTACTGCACTTGCTATTATTACCAGTTCTACTCCTACTACAACTACTCTTACTTTTCTCGTATTCCTTGTCCCACTTCCACTACGTGTGCTACTAATACGTTTACCACTACGACTACTATTACTATTACTACACTACTACTACTACTACCACTACTACTACTACCACTACTACTACTACTACTACTACTACTACCACTACTACTACTACTACTCCTGCTGCTGCTGCTGCTACTACTACTACTAATACTACTATCACCACTACTACTACTACTACTACTACTACTATTATTAGAGCTACTATCACGAAGACTGCTACTATTATTACCATTACCATTATTACTACTCCTACTACCACTTCTGCTACTACCACTAAGACAGCGACGACTACTACGCTTGCTGT
>CAUYUJ010021733.1:91374-98874 GCA_963575745.1 Prorocentrum cordatum | reverse complement strand
TGTGGCGCTCAGGACACTCATGGACACTCCACATCATTCTCCTCCTCGTCCTCGTCCTCGTCCTCCTCCTCCTCCTTCTCCTCCTCCTCCTCCTCCTCCTCATCCAGGGCCTCTTTCGACCCGACTGGTCCGAGTCGATATCGGTGTTTGGCCGGCTCCCACCCGATCCTAGATTCCAACGACCTAGATATCCGACGATCCGATTTTTCAATCTTGGCGTTTTTCCTAGGTTTCGGCGTCTGGGACCATTCAAAAAGGATTTTGGACGAAAAGTGAGCCCCGATGAATCGGTTGCGACTTCTGCGGCCGCGGGTTGAAAAATTGGCGGATGTCAGGGCTTAGTCCGACCGATCCGCTCCGATGCGGCATTCCGACGGTGCGGTGCGGCCCGGTGTTTGCATGGCGGCGTTGTGCATCCTGGCGCAGCTGGTCCGAGTCAGCGTCGGCTTCGTGCCGGTGCGGCCCGCTTCGATGCACGTGTGTCGGCTAGACGTAAGAGTGACCTTTCGTCGGAGTGACCTTCGGTGCGGGCCCAAATGGGTCCCCCAATCGCCGAACGCGCTGCGATATAAGCGGCTTGCGCGCTTGGGTTTGGCTCTCCCGCGCCCCCCCTAATGCCGCGCACCAAAGGTCACTCTTACCCAGGGTCACTCTTGCGTATAGCCGAGTGTGTATCTGGTCTAGTTTTCCAGTTCGCTATTGATTGATCCCATCTGACCTTGCCCTCCCGTCCTGAGTTTCCTCCTTCGGAGGGGGCCTAGGGCGAGGATGAGTCCGTTCCAGAGCGTTCCGGAACGCTCTCAGAGCCTTCCGGAGCGCTCCGAGAAGGCTGCGGCGCCCGAGACATCCTCCAGAGCCGCCGGATCTTGGAGAGTCTCGATTCATCCGTTTCGGATGTAACTCTTGGGAGGTCAAATTCTGAATTTGCCCTTGTCCGATTTCCGGATTTAATCAGATTGAATCCTGCTCGTTTTTGGCTTAACCCCGTTTAATCCGGCTTGATTCCGCTTTATCCTGCTTAATTTGCGGCCCAATTTTGCGCAGCAGCCCCCCAATGGGGCTTAATGCTCCTCAATTTTTCCGACGAAGACCTCCCAGTAGTTGCCTCCTAGCGATCGAGTCCTCGTCCTGGCTTCGTCTTACTGACCTTGCGCTCCCGTCCAGAGTTCCTTCCTCTCTGGCTCCTTGCGAGTTTTCCTTGTCACTGCAGGGGGCGTCGGCGCCCCGATGGTACTGCCCGAGCCCCAGCCCGAAGCGGAACCATCTTCCGTCTCTGCACATGCATGCCAATCCGAGGTCTCTGTAGGATTAAGTCGGGCGTGCCCCCCTACGGGGGGATTTTCGACGGAAAATAAGAAATACTGAAAAAATTGCCCCGAAGTCCAAAAATAGTCCCCAGACTATTTTTCCTGACTGTTTTTGGATATTCCCACTGTAGAAGGACGGACGGGCCCGATTTACTTGTAGGATGAGGCGGAGAGCAGAGAGCAGAGAGCAGGCGCCGTCTATAAAGGCCCGCGCGGGGCGGCGCCTGGAAATCGCACCTACTGCTCCGTGGCCCAGTCGACAAAATTCACCGTGTACTGCTCTGTGGCCCAGTCGACAAAATTCGCCGTGTACTCGTACCACAGAGTCCGGTCCTGCGCCACAGCCTGCCACTCTCAAATACCGCAAGCGAAGCAAGACTTCTTCATTGATGATTCGAACTTCATCCAAGGCCAGCGCGATGGTCCGAGTGGCCTCTGACAGTCGTTCCCGACAGATGCCTGCTACGACGGATCTCGCCATCTCGTGACTTTCCCCGCCCATTCTTGATGATGCATGTGGCCGAGGTGGCCAGCCCACCGCCACTTTGGCCAGAAATGTGTCGCCACCCAGTCTTGTATTGCGGAATGTCTTGATGATGATCAGGCCTTCCTGGTCGTGCGTTGGATCCACTCTACCCATGGCTATACGGGCTTGCGGCTACACCCCACAATCCGCCTCACCATTGCGTTCTGCGTTGCTTTGATCCGTCTGAGCTCCTCCACTCGCGGGGGCCACGATTCGGATGCCGATAAGACAGTGCCAGCAACGGTGCTGCTGAAGAGGCGCAACCTCTTGTTCACGGAGTATGAGTGATTCAAGAGCAGTTTCTTCAACGCCCAAAACTTCCTCCAACCTGCGGCGATGCGGTTGCTTTTTCCCGCTCCGGTCACATCCGCCAGCGACAAATGAGCGCCCAGAACTTCCAAGCACTGGCCTTGTTCCAAAACTTCAACAGAAAATCCTGGCTCCAGCGCCACATTGCCCCTTTGCACGTGCGCAAACAGCGTCGTCTGCACTTTGCATTTTTAGGATGTAGCGACAATCCTCTTTTCGAGAGCTACTCCTTCAGAGACATATCCTCTTGATCGAAAGCCAACTTCTTACGAAGAGCGTCTGGTCGTCGGCAATCGCAATATGAGGCAGACGGGAGCCCCAGAGAGAGTGCCCGACTGGCGTGCCACACCCCCGTCTCTGCCACATGTTCTTCACTGTGCTAAAGCCCCGTCAAGAACCAAGTTGAATAGAACTGGGGACATATAGTCACCTTGTCGCGCACCCCGGCACACAGCAAAACATTTGCTGTCTTGCCCTGGCCAGAGGTCGCCGCGCGCGTTCCACTACTCGCAAAATGCCTACTCGCAAACGTCCGAAAAACACATGTCTGCTTCGATGTAATTTATCGTAGATCCTTCGCGGCGGATCCAGGCCTTTTGCGAGTAGTGACTTTGCGAGTAGTGGAACGCGCTCGTCTAAGAGGGACACGTAACCTTTGACTCCAAAGTACAGCCTGCGAAGTACCCCGACGGTAGACGCCTCCACGCCGAGCTGCAGAAGAGCATCGAAAAGAGCGGCATGGTGCACTCGATCGAACGCCTTGTCCACCAGCGTTGCTATCCAAAGCTCTTCCGCTCCATTCCAAAGATTCCTCCACTACTGTTCGAGCAATGTGAATCGCGTCCGCACAACCGCGCCCCGGGCGGAATCCGAATTGTTCCCTCGAGAGCTTCTTGTATAGTGGGAGCGAGTCTGTTGTACAATTCTGTGCTGAACAACTTTGCCATTACAGGGAGGACGGCGATGGGTCTGCAATTTTTTCGTAATGCAGGGTCCCCCTTTTTGAACAGCACTCTGAAATTTGGTCATGATCCATTATTCTGGCGGCATCAGGCGACCTTGAATGATTTGCGTGAAGAACTCAGCGATGACATCCACCAGCTTCTCGTGCCCGGCTTGCAAGATTTCAGCAACGAGGTCATCGTTTCCGCCGCTTTTGCCTCGCTTCAGTTTCCGGAGCGCCTCCTGCAGTTCGTGCTTTGTTGCAGTGTCATCGTTGATGATCCCCTGGGGTAGCCATTTTTCCCTTCCATCGCTCTCACGGTATAGGCCCTCGCAGAACATGTAAAACATTTTTGCAATCGATGACGGTTCTCATTGAGAAGTGCCCTCTTTGTCGATGATGCTCGTGATGCGATCGGTCCCCAAGCGTTTCTGTTCTTGACGTCTCAGAGCTTCATGTCCAGATCCTCGGGGGCGGCAAAGAGGGGGGTGATGACTGGGGGGGGGGGGGGTGGATACCATGGCGTGGTCCATGATGTTCCCTCAGCTTTCATGGCGCCCCTTCTTCCTTCATTACGTCCCTGGCCCCCCCGCTGGGCCGCGCACGTGCCGCCAGCCATGATTTGCGCCCCCCCCCTCTTGGAGACCCCCTCTCTTGGCCGCCCCCGAGATCCTTTCAGCAACAGGATCTCCAGCTCCTCCTCTTCTTCCCTGGGAGGCGGCGCGAGAGCGCGAAGTTGTTCGCACTTCGCGCTCCGCGCAGCGCGAAGCGCGAAGCTGGGAGCCCCTGTTGACGCCCCAGAGCTTCGTGTCCAGCTCCCTTCCGCAACAGGGCCTCGAGCTCCCCGTCCTGCCTCCGACGGCGCTCCCGCCGCAGGGCTCTCCAGAGATCTGTCTGGACGGGCGCTTCCTGGCTTCAAGTCGGGCCTGTCCCTCTACAGGGGGACTGCTCAAGAATAGTCAAAGAATAGTCTGGGGACTATTTTTTGACCAGTTTTGAGTATTTTTAGAGTAGTTTTTTGGTATTTTGAATTTTTCGTCCGAAATCGGCCTGTAGGGGGACAGGCCAGACTTAATCCTAGCTGCCGGGTCCGCTTCGTGCCGGCGGGCCTCCATGAGATGGTGTGCCTCTTGGCTGTGGCCGTGGCGAGGTTTTTTCCTGCTTCCTTCGGAGGTGGATCGACCTCCTGCCCTGACACGTCGATTAAGGAGTTGGCCGTCTTCGGTTCACGAGAGGGCGTCGCGGCCGTCATTTTCGCGGGTCCAGGTCCGTCGGTAAAGGGAGGTTTGTCCATCGCCGATTCCTCCTGTCCGCGAGGCTGCCTGGGCAACTACTGCAGAAGGATCAACGGATATGTCATGCTCGCTCAAGGCTTCGTCAAGGGCCAGGTGGAAGCTGCTTGGGTTCCCCTCTGGATCTACCTCTGGGGCCCATCCGATAATCGTCCTGGCTTGTCTTGTTCTCCGCCTCCGTGGTCTTCTTTTGAAGAGGAATTCGGCGATGAATGCACGATGATCTGCTTTTCCATCCATTTGCCCGCACACAGACCAGTCGATAAATGTATCCGCAACGATCTCGTCAGTAAACGTGTGATCGATTTGCCGCCGGAGCCCTGTGCTCCAGAGCTCGTGTGTCCATGTGTCGGGAGGTCCCTCCTTGATGCGCGTGGTCGCTGCAGACAGCCGCAACCCACGCAGCCACTCGACCAAGACGTCTCCTCTCGGGCACCTGCGCCCCAGACCATGCAACCCTACAGTGCCGTTTTTAATACATGCTCTGCGTGCGGATCGTGTATTAAAAGTGCAGGGCTTTAGTATTAAAATCAACGATGAGTTCATGCATACATTGATTCATCAACTAATCATGTGTTAAAACTCTTTTTTTTACACATCCTATGCGTTAAACAACTTCCCTGTACCGTGTTTGGGCTGTCTGTGGCAGTTCTCTGTCCCATCGTGGCGTTGGATTCGACGCCCCCCACACACGTGTGTACCCGCGCCTCCGTCCCTCTTCCACGGCCTGGCCAACCAGCATCAAATGGTCCATATACTCCGACCCCAGATCTGCAGAGTTCGGAAAATGCGACTTGATCAGACGCAGCTTCAAAGACCCTCAGCTCAAGTCAAGCCATCCTCCGCCCAGCCGCTGTGAACTTTAGTTGGACTTCCCTTTCCAGCCAACGTTTGTGTATCAGTATGGGCGTGCCCTGTCTCCCTAATCAGAGCTGTGCGTAGCCCGCCTAGCTTTTACCGGAAGAGGTTCACTCTCGCCCCGCAGATGGAAAATTGTGTATCAGTATGGCCACGCTGCGATTCCACTGCTGGCAAGCCCCTGCGAAGAAAGCATGCCCGCCTTCCAATATCTTATACGTGTCTTTCTCAGCATAGGGGCCTTCCTGTAAGAACACTGCATCCCACGCCGTACCCGTATCTAACAAGTCAGTCATGTCCCCGACTGCCCCCTCTTCCATCTCACTGGCGTTCCAACAACATACTCTGAAAAATAATGCCCGTCCTACTTCAGGGGGTTCCTTCTCCCTTCGCTGACGCGCCTAACAGGGAGTACAAAGTTAGCTGGAACATCATCGTCTACCTTGACATACTTTCCTCTTCCCCCTCCGTACCTGGTTCGCCCGGCCTCTCCCGGAGGGCACTGTGTGCCCTATTCCTCCGCCATGAGCTCGTCGAAGTGTTTCTTCCGCCGCTCCCATCAGCCGCATCTTACCCTGACGAGCATCCCACTCTGCCACTCGACTGTTTTCCCACACTACTCTTTTAGAATAGTTCGTGTCGATCTGCTTCTTGGTTTAGGAACTTTCCCCCTCCCCCTTCTCGATGATCACCCGCACCGCTTTTCTCACAGCCTTCGTCTTGCCAGGGTCAGGATCGTGCATCGCGTCCGGGTTGGCGTATATGGTGACCCCCATCACCTTGTGTTGCAAGTTGCCCCGGTTGTTTGCGAAGTAGTCCCACATAGCTGCCTGTCCTTTTCCCCGTCCGCGCCCCTCTTCGCCGAGTTCCTGCTTCCGCTGCTCCTCCACCACCTCCTCCATCTGCTGCTTCACCCCTTCCCCACTGATCCTGCGAGAATTTTTCCTTCCCCTTCTCCTTCACGATGGCCTTGACGATATCTTTGGTCACCATCAGCTCCATATCCTCCCGCAAATTCGTGACATCGACTTCCAAATCATCAATCGTCTCTTCGACAATCATTGCAATCTCTTTCGCCTCCTCCGCCTCCTTCCTCACCTCTTTGATCATCGGTTTAAGCTTCCCCATCTTCTTCGTGACTTTACTGAATCTTTTCTCTTGCCTCGCCTCAAGCTGTTGAGACCGTTCCGGTGCTCCTGAACCCACCACGGCCTCGCGGACCGACACGTCGCACCCGCTCGAGGCGTCCCGGAGAGCTGCTGCGCGTGCCCTCTGCCGTTCCGGTGTCGAGCCAGGTCGCCGGCGGGGGGTAGGCGGCGGGCCGTCTGCGGGCAAGAGACTGTCGGGTGGGGGGTCCCAATGAACAGAGCTCCCACGGGGTGGGGATTGCAGGCCAGGTCGACGGCGGGGGTGGGCGGCGGGGAGAAGTCGGGCGAGAAATTGTCGAGTAGCGGGGCCCCAAGAGCAGAGCTCCCGTAGCGGGGATGTGTGTGGGCCAGGTCGACGGCGGGGTTAGGCGGCGGGGCGTTTTCGAGCCCGTGGGGTGGGGGATCGTGGGCCAGGTCGACGGCGGGGGGTAGGCGGCGGGGCGTTTTCGGGCGAGAAATTGTCGAGGGGGGTTCCCCAGGAACAATGCTCCCGTTGAGTTGGGATTGGGGACAAGGTCGACGGCGGGGGTCGACGGCGGTGTGTTTTCGGGCGAGACATTGTCGAGTTGGGGGCCCCAGGAGCAGAGCTCCCGTTGGGCGGGGGGATTGTGGGCCAGGTCGACGGCGGGTGTAGGCGGCGGTGCGTATTCGGGTGAGTAATTGTCGAGTGGGGGGTTCCAAGGACAGGGCTCCCGTGGGCCGTGGGATGGGTGGCGAATGTGGGCCAGGTCGACGGCGGGGGTAGGCGGCGGGGCGTTCTCGGGCGAGAAATTGTCGAGCGGGAGGCCCCGAGAACACAGCTCTCGTGGGGTGGGGATTGTGGGCCAGGTCGACGGCGGGTGCAGGCGGCAGGGCGTTGTCGGGCGAGAACTTGTCGAGTGTGGGGCCCCGAGAGCAGAGCCCCCGTGGGGTGGCCATTGCGGGCCAGGTCGACGGCCGGGGTCGGCGGCAGGGTGCTTTCAGGGAAGGTATTGTCGAGTGGGGAATCCCGAGAACAGAGCTTCCGTGGAGTGGGGGCTGCGGGCCAGATCGACGGCGGGGGTAGGCGGCAGGGTGCTTTCAGGGAAGATGATGTCGAGTGGGGAATCCCGAGAACAGAAAACCCGTGGGGTGGGCA
>CAUYUJ010021733.1:56178-86274 GCA_963575745.1 Prorocentrum cordatum | reverse complement strand
AGGAGGAGGAGGAGGAGGAGGAGAAGGAGGAGGAGGAGGAGGAGGAGGAATGTAGACCTAAGAGCAGGGGCAACGATATGGGGGATAGGCATACGGGGGATGCATCGACCCCCAATCGCCCACTGATCGCCGATAGGGGCCCGATAGCCCCAACCTGCTTAGAAAGGTGCGGATTCACGATCGGAGACTTATCGCCGATCTATTGGCGATGTATCACCGATGTCAAGTCGATGCATCCCCCCTTTATGCCAGTCTCCCATATCGTTGTCCCTCACAAGACGCATCAACGATGTTGCAATAAACCCTCGGACGTTCTCTACCATAATTTTTTTGATCGCTTCGCTCATTCAGCTGGCCCACATTGTCGCACCGCTGACGATTGCCCGAGTGATCGTTGTCAATGCGATGCGGCTGGGCTGGGGCTGTTTTCCTGCAGAGGTGCGTGGGGTGCACTGGAGGTGACGCAGTGACTGTGGAGTTGGTTTCGGGGGTTCGTCGCAGACTCCTACGGTGTTGTCTGGGCAATCGTTTTTGGCAGGCTTGTTGGGATTTCTGGGGAGGCCTTGTGACGGCATTTTTGGCTTCTTGGGGGCCTCTCGGGGCCTCTTGGGGGCCTCTTAGGGGCCTTTTGGGGGCCTTTGGAGCGCTTCTTGGGGGCCTCTTGGGGCCTCCTGGGGGCATCCTGGGGCAGAAAGCTCGAAATGTTGATTCGGGTGCGCAATCCTCTCTCATGGAGCTGTCTTGGAGGCATCGTGGCCCGTTGGAGGCCGCGTGGGCGGCCTTGTGGCCCTTTTGGGCCGTTGTGGGGCCCGCTTCGAGAGCTGTTAAGCCGTCTTGGGGCGGTCTTGGGAGCGGTAAGGCGAGAATGCTGAAATCCTTCAAATACTTATCCTCTTGGGGCCCTCTTAGGACGCCTCTTGGAGGCGTCTTGGGGCGTGCTGGGGGCATCTTGGGCCACCTTCTGGCCGTACAGGGCCGTCCTGGAGCGCTTTTGGCCGCAGGCCGTGGGGCCTGCCACCTATCTGGGCGGCCCCTCGGGCCGCTCCCGGATCGCTCCCGAGGCCCAGGAGGTCTGGCACCTCTGGCGAGATCCTGCCGGGGCTGTGCCGAGGACCTGCCGGGGGATCTGCCAGGACCTGCCCGGGGTGCTTTCCGCTCCGGGGCTCCCATGGGGCGGCCGCGCGCGCGCGATCTAGAATATTGCTAGAAAGCTTGTGGCCGGAGATCTTAGCACGCCTCTGGCCCGTTTGGCCGGCGAATGTTCACTGCGGTAAGTGCCCCATTGAAGACGACCGTCTGAAAATCTTCAGTCGCGCAAGAAGACCATTCTTGGGATTCCTACGCCGCGAAGTTGTAGGACTGCTGCGTCCTGACAACCCGAAATCGTGCCAGAACATCATCCTCGGCATTTCAACACTGTGAGTCACCACGATTGTTGCGTCCTGACCATCCAAGATCGTGCCAGAACGCCTTATCTGGAACTTCAACCATACGAATTCTTGAAACAATTGCAAACTTACGAATGTGCGCGGCTGTAGGGCGATAGTCACATTTTGAGAAGGAGCCGGCCTCTATTCTTGAAGCTGTTCCAAACTTTTCAGGCGACTGTGCGCGGCTTTCAGGTGAAAGCCACATTTTGAAAACGACCCGCCGTCCATCCGTGAAGTTGCTGGTGCCCATGAAACGACTGCAAGCTTTTCAGACAACTGCGCGCGGCGCTGAGGCGAGAGCCACATCTTGAAAACCACCCGACCTCCACTCGTGAAGCTGTGGCAGATGTCGAACTTCAGGGTCAGAAGTGGCGAGGGTCAGGCATGGCGCGCGGCTCGCCCTAATGACACGTCTGGGGGTGCGACAGGCGGAAAAGGAGATGGAGGACCGGTATGAACCCAAGACGCATCAACGATGTTGCAGTAAGCCCTCCTCCCAAGTTCCTTCCACATGTCCTTGCAATCATGTATTTTCATTGCGGGGATTGCCTTTGTAAGACAAGCGTCTGATAATGTTCCATCTTCTCAGAACGCCATCAGTGGGATTCCAACCCCGCGGAACAATGTGACTCTTGCGTCCTGACAATCCTAAGCCGTGCTTGAACAACGTTCTTGGCATCTCAATACCGCGAATCATCATGACTGCTTCGTCCTGACTATCCAAAATCGTGCCAGAACGCCGCTTCTGGTATTTTAACCATACGATTCGTTCAGCATGTTGTTACCTTTTAGCGCGAATGTGCCCGGCATTAAGGCGAGAGCCACGATTCGAAAAGGAACCCGCCTCCATCTTTGAAATTGCTGCAATCGTTACGACGAGTGTGTGCGGCACTAAGACGAGAACCACCTTCTGAAAATTCACCTCCACTTCGAAAGTGTTGCGAACTTGTACGACACATGTGCGCGGGGCTAATGCGAAAGCCAGATATTGCAAACGGCCCGCCCGCCATCCGTGAAACCGTTGCTGATTTATGCGACGAATGTGCGCGGTGTTTCTAGGCGAGAACCACAGTTTGAAAACGATTCGGTCTCCATCTTCGAAACTGCTGCACACTTTTCAGACGAATGTGCGCGGAGCTGAGGCGAGAGCCACATTGAATTTTGAAAATGACTCCCCCTCCAAGCGCGGACTTGCTGCAATTGTTCATGATCACAAATGGCCAGGCAATTTCATATAAAACGCCCTTCCCGCCCTACCGACACGTCTGTGGATGCGACAGGGAAGAGTGATTGATATGTAAAATTGATGGAGGAGGAAGAGGGGCGGAGAATAATCCAAGATGTCTGATTTTATGTTTTTTTCAATCGGGGCGCCTTCCCTGCGATTTCGGCCTCCGTGTCTTTGGGGTCATCAGAAACGGATCTGGGGTTAGTGCATTGATTTTGGGGCTTCGCCTCGCAAATGAATCTACAAAAGTTGAGACATGAAAGCCCGAACTTCGGATTGACAAACTGAATATCAGCCAGCGTTGACCCCAAACAGTGTGGTCTGGCATACGGCGACGTGCAGATCGTGTGGTGCAAGCTATTTTAAGTAATATTTGTGGCGCGCGCTATGCGGTGCAAACTATATGGTACAATATATGTGGGGCAATCTACGTGGTGCAATCAGTGCGGTGTAACCTATGTGATGTGAGCTACGTGGTGCAATCTACGTGTTGCAATTCACTCTGCCGAGCTTGAAGATATCAACTCCACTGCTCGCGCAATCCTCCCACCCACCCACCCACCCACCCGCAACTTGGTTTGCATAAGCTCGTGCGCTGGCCATTGCGACGGGTGCTTGGTGTTGGCTGGTGCATCTCTGCGCCCGCGTTAGACCGCGCATGCTTGCGCGCGCAGCGGCCAGCTAGCTGCCGCGGTGGCGCTGACCGCTGGGCACTTCCCACTGGGCACCTCTGTACGAGTCGGCGACCTTGGCGGGCATGTTATCATAACAACGTCGACAACGGTAGTCACGATGATGATAGTAGCGGTGCAGGCGGTGATGATGACAACGATGACAGCAAGGCCGGTGACGGCGGCGCCGATGCTGATCACGCCGACGACGATGACGAGGTCTTCGCGTCGGTAATGAAGGTCTTGGAAGGAGTTCGACATGCGCGCGCGGCCGACGCGCGAGAGTGGCCCGCATGGTATCATCTGACACGGATCGTGCGACCTAAGCGCGCGCGTTCGAATAATTTCGACATGCGGCGCGGGAGCCCCGTCTGGCAGAATTTCATGATCATGTTGAAAACGGATGGCTCTCCTACGAATTCACAATAGCGCGAGCACAGGTCTTTTTGAACATTAGCGTTGCAGAACCATGTGTTTGACAAGTTTTCGGGACGCTCGATTTTGAAATCCGTGAGAAACCATGGTTTTTGAGGATTTCGGCGTGCGCGCGCGTGACGCGCGCGGGTGCACTTCGCCCGTTTTTTTTGCAAGGGATTCTTGCGACAGCACGCGCGCAGGGGCGCTCGAACGATTTCGATATGCTCGCGCGAGAGACCCGCTTGGTAGCATGTTATGAAAAAAAGGTTTACCAAACACCCATCAATTTGTAAAACATCGCAAGAGCGCGGGCGAGCGTCGTGTGTGTATATATGCTATATATATATATCCAATATATATATTATATATATATATATATATATATCTATATTGATATAATAAAAAAGAACGCTTGTTACAAAGCCGTGCGTTCTGATTACATGTGCTCGGGACATTCGATTGTGAAATTTGCGCGAAACGCATTTTTTTGCGCGCGACGACGCGCGCGTGTTCACCTCGTCCCCTATTTTGCCCAGGGTTTCTGGAAGCGGATGATTTTTGACAAGCCAGTGCGCGCATATTTTTGCTGCAAAGGAGGCGGCGATACCAGCCTGCCTGGGATGGTGCGAAGTCAGTTTTAGGATGGACGATGTGGAGGAATTTTCTGTACATTACAATCCGGAACAAATGGTACTGTTAGTTCTGGGGGTGTGGGGGGGAGTTCTAAGTATTCTTGTAGAAAGGATAAGGTAGGAGGAACACTCGATGTGATGTAAGTGCAAGCTCTCTTCAGCAGTGAACGTGATGCGATCCATGTGATGCAATCGATGCAGTGCAATCGATGTGGCGCAATCTACGCACAATCAGAATTGCGACCGCAATGCGCCAGCGACGGTCTGCGGCTACGGGCGGCCACAGGCGCGGCGACCACCACCCAGCCCCAGAAGCAGTATGGTGGCGATGGGCGGCCACAAGCGCGTCGACCGACACCCAGGCCCAGAAGCAGCGGCGGCGGACGGCGGCGATGGGCGGCGACGGGCGGCGACGGGCGGCGACGGTGACAACAAGCGCGGCGACCGACGCCCAGGGCCAGAAGCAGAGCTGACGGGTGATCCCAGCCCGAGGGGTGGAACATTCAATTGTCGTGTCGAGTCTTTCCCGAGCACGATCGGGCGACGCGGGGCAAGTGGAACAGGGCGAGTCGGGCGGGCGGGACATGAAAGTGCAGGGCTGCCTCGAAGCAGGGCCAGCGGGGCAGGGCGGACACGGCGGCCGCGGTGCACGACGAGGGAGGACAGATCCTGGGCCCGTTTGCCTGGGAGCGCACGTGGGCGCTCCGCGCGGACAGGGGGGGGGGGCCAGGGACCGCTGAGGCCCTGGACGCTCCGAGGGAGGGGCCCCAGGGCTGGGAGGCTTCCCTGGGCGGGGAGCCGCGGTCAGCTTCGGGGTTGGCCTCATCGTTCTCCTGCACTGCTGGGCCCCCAAGCAGGGGGCCCGACGGTCGCGTTTCCGAAGAAGGAGGTCCCAGGATCCCTGGGAGGCTCGCTCGTGTCCGGGCGGCGCTCGGACTCGCCGTGCGTTTTGTAATGCGCGCTGGCCCCCAGGCGGAACACGCTGGCAGACATCAGCCAGTGCCCGTCCGCGAACTCTCCCGTGGCCCCCTCCGCGACCCTCCCTCCTCTCCTGGGGCGGTGGGTGGTCCTGCGTGCTGGTTGAGGCCGGCAGCCTGCCACTCGCTCGCCGTCCCCTATTCGGAGGGCGCCAACTATACACCAACACCGATCCTGGCCCAGGATCACCCTGGGCCCAGGATCGGTGTGTATGCCTTCTTGCGCAAGGCAGGAGGGCGTATACACCGATCCTGGGCCCAGGGTGATCCTGGCCAGGATCGGTGTTGGTGTATAGTTGGTGCCTTCCTATCCCTTTCTTTCCCCCAGGGCCGGCCGCCCTCCCGCGCGGAGCCCGGCGCCTCGGGGGTGCTCGGGCGGGGTGCCCGCGGGAGGCCCAGGGGCGGCCAGGTGCAGCAGCGCCGGCGCGCGGCGGGGGCGCGCGCGCGGTGGCGCCCGCGGGGGCCGGGCGGCCTTGCGTGCGTCAGGAGGAAAAGAAACACACAGACACAATGAATCCTCGATTCCCCAGAAAATATGGGAGAATATAGGGAGTGGGGGGGAAGACAGAAGCCCAGCAAATGTGTGAAAATATGGGGAAGATTTTTGTTTGTGTGTATTTATTTGTGTGTCCCAGGGCCCCTTTATTGCGTACGGGCGCCCCCTTTGGTTGCGGGAGACCCCGAGTGGGGCCCGCTTGCGGCTTGAGCGGGAGGCCTGAGCCAAGGGGGTGCGGACCCTGCGACAACAACGCACGATACCGAAAAGTGCACGTGGAATGGACGTCCGAGCGATGACAGGTTCACGGTTTTGGGGTGCGTTCCCTGCATCCATCATCCATGTTAGCACGCACCCGGCCAGGGCGCAAAGACTGCCCCAGAGGCCGACATGTTGGGAAAAAACGCCAGGAAAATCAAAATGACACTCCGCCAGAAGATGCCCAGGGCTTCCCTCCGCTCAATGATCAACTCCAGGACGTCTCCTGGGCACGTCCCAGACAGGATTGCGAGGAAGATCTGGCCGTGGCGACGAGGGCCCCCCCCCGCGAGCCCATGAGAAAACACCGAAAGGGCTGCCCCAGAAACGCGACCTTCGATCCCAGACATGCTCCTATCTGATTCTTCGATGAGCGGCCCAGGGGTCCCGACCCCTTCCCTGGGGCCTGTTGGAACAATGCCCCCGTTGGAAAAACCGTACCGTCGGAGATTTGGGACCTTGGTACGGGACTTGCAAACGACCACAGCCACTGCTTTTCTTTTGTTGCCGCCTTCCAGCCAACAGAAACAAAGCAGTGGTTGTGGCCATTTTCCTTAAGCTTGGCACCAGGGAAATGACCACAACCACTGCTTCTTTTTCGGCCGGCTGGAAGGCGGCGCAAACAAGAAGCAGTGGCTGTGGTCATTTTCCCATCCCGCACTTGGACATGCGCTCCCCACCTCGAAGAGCGTTGCGCCGAGGACGCGAGATGCTGGATGCACCCCCCCGCGGCGCGGGCCGCCCCCGGCGGCGTGGGGTGCGCGCCGGCGCGGGATGCCCTGGCGCTCGAGGCGCTGAGCCGCCAGGACCTCTTGGGTCGTCGTCCCTCCTCCTCTGGCTGTGCGTTTTGGCGGCAATAGTTTGGGAAAACACAGTATGACGTCAGCTTGTGATTAACATATGAGGCCGTCCCCCAGGGGCTGATGAAGATACTCCGCGGGGCGCGAAACATTTTTTTCGTCGCGCGCGCCATGGGTCGCAGCCTCAAATCGATTGCCCTGTGTGTATCGGTTGTTGTTGGGATCGTATACATCCGTGGCGAAGTTAACCCCCTCCCATGATGATTACTGACGTGCCGCAGTCGTGGTCGTGGTCGTGGTCGTGGTCGTGGTCGTGGTCGTGGTCGTCGTCGTCGTCGTCGTCGTCGTCGTCGTCGTCGTCGTCGTCGTCGTGGTCGTCGTCGTCGTGGTCGTCGTCGTCGTCGTCGTCGTCGTCGTAGACTACACGGCGGGCCGAAGCAGCCCCCCCGCATGGGTGATCTGCAGTGCGTCGTCGTCGCCGTCACCGTCCGTCGTCCGCGTCCCAGTCCTCGTGCTCGCCGTCGTCATCGTCGTCGTTGTCGGCGCTGTCGTCGTCGTCGGGTGGAGGGAAAATGAGAAGGAGGAACCCTTTCCGCTTGCCTTTTCCGCGTTTTCCCTTTTGCTTCCCCTTCTAGCTTATACCAGTGTCGGCACCGCCCGCCAGCCGGGGCGCCTCATTTCCCTCGCCTCCTCCTCTCCTGTATGTAGCCTCTTCGGCCCAAGCGCCCCGCTATATCGGCGGCGTTGCTGTGCCCCTCCGTTACAGCGGTGCCGCTTGCGTCGCGCTTGTCGCCCTTCAGCAGTCGGCTGGGCGTCGGTGCTAATCACCGCCGCCGCCGCCGTCTGTTTCAACTTGGCGGGCGCCCCAGCCACCGCGTCGATTTGCGAGTCCCCGTCGCGGTCCAGACGGGTGGCTCCCTCCATGGCGGTGGCGTGGGCGTGCCTATTGGCATGAAAGGGGCCCAGGTCGTCGCGTCTTCCATTTTGCCTCCCCTAGGTGAATCCACTGCATGTTGATGTCCCCTCCCCAGTGTGTGGGAATGTCGTCTGCAGGCGGCGGGGCCAGCGGCGGCTCGCCGAGTGTCTCTGCGCGCCTGTCAGGAGGGAAGTAGACCAACGCGAAGCGCACGTTCTCCGCCCCTTGCGGCCCGAACGCGCGGACGCAGCGGGCGCATGAACACCCCAAGAAGTTCGATATTGAAACAACTATAAACATCAGAGTGAGGGGGCCGAACGGTCATTCACTGTCCCTGGGTGCGTGGCTGATGTGGAATTCCGCGGTGCGGATTCTTGTTGTTGTTGTTGTTGTTTGTTTGTTGTTGTTGTTTGTTGTCGTCGTCCCACCCGCAACCCGCCCCGCGACCCACCCGCGACCCACCCCGCGACCCACCCCGCGACCCACCCGCGACCCACCCGCGACCCACCCGCGACCCACCCCGCGACCCACCCCGCGACCCACCCCGCGACCCACCCCGCGACCCAACCCGCGACCCACCCCGCGACCCCCCCGCGGCCCACCCCGCGACCCACCCGCGACCCACCCGCGACCCACCCGCGACCCACCCGCGACCCACCCGCGACCTACCCCGCGACCCACCCGCGACCCACCTTCGACCCAAACCACGTTCAAGGTACAAACCACAATTTTCGGCGCCTGCGGCGGGCTTTTTTTGCATTCCTTCCAAGTGGAGAGCCCGCGACACATCCCGTGACCAACTCGCGACCAACCCGCGACCCAAACCACGTTCAGGGTACAAACCACATTTTTCGGCGCCTGCGGCGGGCATATTTTGCATTCGTTTCAGGTGGAGAGCCCGCGGCCCACCCGCGACCACGTTCAGGGTACAAACCACATTTTCGGCGCCTGCGGCGGGCATCCTTTGCATTCGTTCCCTGTGGAGAACCCGCGGCCCACCCGCGGCCCAAACCTCGTTCCGTGTACGAACCATTTTTTTGGCGTTTGCGGCGGGCTGCTTTTGCATTCCTTCCAGGTGGAGGTGGAGAGCCCGCGACCCACCCGCGACCTAAACCACGTTCACTGAACAAACCAATGCCGCACAAGCGCGGCGGCGGATTCTTGCATGCCGTCTGAGCCCGCAAGGACCTCTTCACGCCCCGCACATCCACGCCAGCCCGTCCAGCAACTTTGCCCTGGCGAGTTGCCTTGATCAGAGAAGGCGGGGAGCATAAAGTGGGAAAAAAGATTGCGTTGCAGTTATCTTGGGAAAGGAGGGGGAGGCAGGATGAGTAAACAGGGGACGAGGAGAACGTGGAAGAAGAGAGGATGTAAGGAGAACGTGGAAAAAAGAAAAGGAGGAGGAGCAGGAGGACGAGGGGGAGGAGGGGGAGGAGGGGGAGGAGGAGGACGAGGAGGGGGAGGATGGGGAGGATGATGATGATGGGACGACAATGGGAGGACGATGATGGAGGCCGATGAGGGGGAGGACGACAATGGGAGGACCATGATGAAAAGACGAGGGGGGGAGAGGGAGGACGAGGAAGAAGAGGAGGAGGAGGAGGAGGACGAGGTGGAGGAGGAGGATGACGATGACGATGAGGACGAGGAAGAGGAGGAGGAGAAGGAGGAGGAAGAGGAGGAGGAGGAGGAGGAGGAGGTGGAGGAGAGCGCCATCGACAAGGAAGGTGGGGGCCACGAGGTCCGCCGGCTCGACGACGCCCGCGTCGCCCGCGCCCGCCCCCTCACTCTTATCCGCAATTGCGGGGTGCTACGTATTTCTAATACAACAGCGAGTTCTTTTTCTACAAGTCTGTATTGCTAATTGGGGTGATTGGGGCCTCTGTCAGCTTTACTTAGCGTCGCTTGGTGATTGTGGGCGGTCGGAGTAACGCTGCGAATAAACCAAGGCCTCAAATCTTGCACGGTCGCCTTGGAGACACCATGAATGGGTCCTCGTTTTGAAGAGACAGCGCCCCGCGTCCTCCTTCCTTCTCCTCCTCCACCCCTCCTTCCTCCTCTCACCCGTCATCATCACCATCGTCATCATCATCGCCGTCATCAGCACCATCACCCCTCACACGTTTCGTGGCCCCATAGGGGGCTCCACCGGAGGCCCCAGTGCTGCCGGCCGCATACGTCCCGCACATCCAATTCGGCACACCCCTCACACGTTTCGGGGTCCCATAGGGAGCTCCACCGAAGGCCCCAGTGCTGCCGGCCGCATGCGTCCCGCACACATCCAAGTCGGCACACCCCTCACACGTTTCGTGGCTCCATAGGGAGCTCCACCGAAGACCCCAGTGCTGCCGGCCGCATGCGTCCCGCACACCCAATTCGGCACACCCCTCACGTTTCGTGGCCCCGTGGCGAACTCCACAGGAAGCCCCAGTGCCGCCAGCCGCATGCGTCACCCGCACACCCAACTCGGCACACCCGTCACACGTTTCGTGGCCCCATAGGGAGCTCCACCGAAGGCCCCAGTGCTGCCAGCCGCATGCGTCCCGCACACCTAATTCGGCACACCCCTAACACGATTTGGTGGCCCCATAGGGAGCTCCACCGAAGGCCCCAGTGCTCCCGTCCGCATGCGTCCCGCGCACCCAATTCGGCACACCCCTCACACGTTTCGTGGCCCCAAAGGGGGGCTCCACCGAAGGCCCCGGTGCTGCTGGCCGCATGCGTCACCAGCACACCCAATTCGGCACAGTCGTCACACGTTTCGGGGTCCCATAGGGAGCTCCACCAAAGGCCCCAGTGCCGCCGGCCGCATGCGTTTCGCGCACCCAATTTGGTACACCCCTCATACGTTTCGCGGCCCCATAGGTAGCTCCACCGAAGGCCCCAGTGCCGCCGGCCGCATGCGTCCCGCATGCCCAATTCTGCACACCCCTCACACGTTTCGTGGCCCCATAGGGAGCTCCACCGAAGGCCCCAGTGCCGCCGGCCGCATGCGTCCCGCACCCAATTCGGCACACCCCTCACACGTTTCGTGGCCGAATAGGGAGCTGCACCGAGGGCCGCAGTTGCGGCGCGCACATGCGCATGCGTCACCCACACCCAATTCGGCACACCCCTCACACGTTTCGTGGCCCCATAGGGAGCTCCACCGGAGGCCCTAGTGGCGGCGCTCACATGCGTCACCCACACCCACCCAATTCGGCACACCCCTCACAGGTTTCGTAACCCTATAGGGGGCTCCACCGAAGGCCCCAGTGCTGCCGGCCGCGTGCGTCCCCACCACCCATCCCGGCACTCCCCTCACAGGTTTCGTGGCCCCATAGGGAGCTCCACCGAAGGCCCCAGTGCCGCCGGCCGCATGCGTCCCGCCCCAATTCCGGTGGGCTACAAGGTGCTGGCCTGGATGATCCAGAAACGACTTCAACGGGGAGGGGCCGAGAGCAGAATCCGACCAACTCAATTTGGTTTCAGACCAGGGCGCAGTACTATAGATGCAATTTCAATAGCACGCCGAATGATAGACGCCGCTCAGTGCGCGAAAGAGCCTGGTTTGATCGCTGTCCTTCTTGATTGGGCCAAGGCTTTCGACCGCATCAAACACGACGCGCTGATACGGGCAGTGGCGAGATTTGGTATTCCTGGGCCTCTATTATCCCTTATTGCAAGTATATATATAGGACGCGGCGTGTTTTCTATTAAAAGATCCGGCGGGGGATTCCACTACGAGGCAACAGCGGGCAGGAATAGCACAAGGATGCCCTCTTTCTCCTTACCTGTTCATCATCATGCAGACGGTAATGTTCTTCGACGTTGACAAGCTGTACAAGGCAATGTCAATGGATGTTCAAGAGCCGGCGTATGTGGTATGCAATGACATACTGTACGCAGACGACACGATGCTCATGAGCGCGCATCCGCTGAAGCTGCAGGTCCTTCTGGATCTTACGATTCGGGTGGGTAAACAATGCGGCCTTGACTTAAACTGGGACAAAACCGTCGCAATGACTGTGAACAATCAGGGCGTGGTGCGCGACCCTCACATGCAGCCGATCAAGAATGTTCAGCAAGCCGTCTACTTGGGTGGTTTATTGCACAGCGGTGCGGAGAGCAAGCCTGAGGTTACGAGACGTTTAGGCGAAGCCAGGAGGACATTCAAATTGTTGCACAAGTGTTGGGCCCATGCTGGTATCAGTAAGTCCCGGAAGCTCCGATTATTTGACGGTATTGTGGTGCCTAAACTCTTGTACAACTTGGAATCTTTATGGATATTGCAAGCAGACCGCAACATAATTAACAGTTTCCAAGCATCGTGTTTCCGACAAATCTTGCGGATCCAGCATGCTTACTATTCTCGGGTGTCCAACGCCGAAGTTATATCACTTGCTCAAGCTGATCTCCTGAGTGAGACATTACGTACCAGGCAAGTGCAAGCCTACGACAAGATCTCCAGCCTGCCCGACGATAACTTTTTGAAGCAGTTGGTTTGCCAGCCAGGGAGCACTGCGCCAAGACAGTGGCACTTGGTCCGGAAGCGCGGTCGCCCTAAGCTGCAATGGGCTCAGTGTGTGTACAAGTTGGCCCACTAATCGTATACGCGTTGGTGTCCCGGGGGCCCGCTAAAGCGCAGGCCGCGTGCAGACCTCAAGTTATGCGTATCATAATATCCACCCTCTCCTCCCCTCCCCTCTCCTTTCCTCCCCCCAGCGCTTCCGTTTGGCAGGCATGCAGGTCATCGTGCGAATTTATGTGCGTGCGCCGGGCCGGCCCTAATAGAGTGTAGGTCTGCAGTGCTGTTGCATTTCCTGCTAATCTGTTTCATGGAATCTGTGAGCCAATCGTGCTCCTGTCGATTCTTTGCCGATGCGCCGCTGCCTGGCGCCTGGCTTACTGACTGACTCACGCGTTTCGTGACCCCATAGGGAGCTGCACAGAGGGCCGCAGTTGCGGCGCGCACATGCGCATGCGTCACCCACACCCAATTCGGCACACCCCTCACACGTTTCGTGGCCCCATAGGGAGCTCCACCGAAGGCCCCAGTGGCGGCGCTCACATGCGTCACCCACACCCACCCAATTCGGCACACCCCTCACAGGTTTCGTAACCCTATAAGGGGCTCCACCGAAGGCCCCAGTGCTGCCGGCCGCGTGCGTCCCCACCACCCATCCCGGCACTCCCCTCACAGGTTTCGTGGCCCCATAGGGAGCTCCACCGAAGGCCCCAGTGCCGCCGGCCGCATGCGCCACCCGCACACCCAATTCGGCGCACCCCTCACGTTTCGTGGCCCCATAGGGCAATGCACCGAAGGCCCCAGTTGCGGCGCTCACATGCGTCCCCGCCACGCATCTGGTACACCCCTCACACGTTTCGTGGCCCCATAGGGAGCTCCACCGAAGGCCCCAGTGGCGGCACTTACATGCGTCTCCGCCACCCATCCTGGCCCCCCCCCCGCATGTTTCGTGGCCCCATAGGGAGCTCCACTGGAGGCCCCAGTGGCGGCCCCCACATGCGTTTCCGCCACCCATGTCGGCAGGCCCCGCACATGTTTCATGGCCCCATAGGGAGCTCCACCGAAAACCCCAGTGGTATCATCTCGGCTCACCCCTCACGCGTTACGTGTTTCTGGGGATTTCCATTGACGATGAAACCCACAGCTGCAGTGCTTCCGGCCGCATGCGTCCCGCACACCCATTTCGGCACACCCCTAACACGTTTCGTGGCCCCATAGGGAGTTCCACCGAAGGCCCCAGTGCTGCCGGCCGCATACGTCCCGCACATCAAATTCGGCACACCCCTCACACGTTTCGTGGCCCCAAAGGGGGGCTCCACCGAAGGCCCCGGTGCTGCTGGCCGCATGCGTCACCCGCACACCCAATTCGGCACAGTCGTCACACGTTTCGGGGTCCCATAGGGAGCTCCACCAAAGGCCCCAGTGCCGCCGGCCGCATGTGTTTCGCGCACCCAATTTGGTACACCCCTCATACGTTTCGCGGCCCCATAGGTAGCTCCACCGAAGGCCCCAGTGCCGCCGGCCGCATGCGTCCCGCATACCCAATTCTGCACACCCCTCACACGTTTCGTGGCCCCATAGGGAACTCCACCGAAGGCCCCAGTGCCGCCGGCCGCATGCGTCCCGCACCCGATTCGGCACACCCCTCACACGTTTCGTGGCCCCATAGGGAGCTCCACCGAAGGCCCCAGAGCCGCCGGCCGCATGCGTCCCGCACATCCAATTCGGCACACCCCTCAAACGTTTCGTGGCCCCATAGGTAGCTGCACCGAAGGCCCCAGTGCCGCCGGCCGCATGCGTCTCGCACACTCAATTCGGCACACCCCTCAGACTTTTCGTGGCCCCGTAGGGAGCTCCACCGAAGGCCCCAGAGCCGCCGCCCCCATGCGTCCCGCATACCGAATTCGGCAACCGAAGGCCCCAGTGCCGCCCCGCCGCCCGCATGCGTCCCGCACACCCAAGTCGGCACACCCCTCACACGTTTCGTGGCCCCATAGGGAGCTGCACCGAAGGCCCCAGTGCCGCCGGCCGCATGCGTCCCGCACACCCAATTCGGCACACCCCTCATTCACTTCGTGGCCCCATGGAGAGCTGGTGGTCCCGACAGCTTCCCTAGGGCCGATTTCTTCGTCGTCGTCGTCGTGGTCCGTCGTCGACGTCCGACCTGCGCGTAGCGCGGCGCCCCGCAGCCTTGAACTTTGGAGTGCGCGGGCAAAGAGGAAGGAAAAGGAGGGGAGGAAGCGGGCGCGATCCTCGTGTGGGGCGTGCCGACATGGGCGTCGCGGGGCGCGGGCGCTGCCGTCGGGGTTCCCAGGAAAACTCTTTGCGGAGGCTACGCTTACTGTCACGAGTTCTGATCACTCGGGCAGACCCAAACCGTTCACAATCGTATGCATGTGCATTCGGCGACTCCATGCTCGCAGTCATGCAAATAGATTCAATCGCGCGCATATTCATTCATAATCAGACTCACTCGCGCTTAGACTCGCCCGCGCTCAAGCTTTCATACTCAGACCTATCGTATTCGTTCGTGTTGTGTACCCTATCACACTATTCGGCACACCCTCATACGGATTGTGACCCCATAGGGAGCGCCACCGAATAATATATTCACAATTGCGGTATTCACAGCTGCGTATGGTTGGGTCCTTCGCCACGCTATTTTTAACCACGCGCCCCCATGTTTCTGTTGATAATAATCTGACATCGCTTCACTCACGCATGCCGAGACACTCCTCGATTCGTAGAGGAGGAGGGCGAAAGCATGCGTGATGGGGTGCGACGAGTGTTTGACCAAGTGGTTGCGGATAAAGAGGAGGACGCAAGTAAGGTTTCGAACAACTGACGTTACACATGTGTAACACGCCGTTCATGGGTTGGCAAAGGTTTTGCTTGATGCATTGGAATACTGTCGAGGTTGATCAAAACGCCCTTTCCAAAGCCAGTCTATCCATTGCGTTCAAGCGCGTGATCCTAAAATTTCGCTCGCTCTGTTTCAGGGTGAGATCCTTCGTTCCCCGCCGTGGTATGCCCACCAAGGATTCGCCAGCTGGCGTGCCTCCAGACGTGTATGTTACCAGCCTGGAACATATCCCTATCCCTATGTTCGACATCACCTCACCTCGATGCCGATCTTAAGGATTCCCTCAGTTTTTGAGGGCCTATCCCTAAGATTGTCCTCGCTTTTTGCTCGCCCATCTTAGGGATCGGGGTACGTTCGAGGCTGGTGAGCATGGGCATAGATTTGCCCCGATCGTGATGCAGTGGGTCAAGGCCCGCAGGGACGCACGCGGAACGGCGAACCGCCATGGCCGTGCTTCCTTCCACTCCTCGGCCATCGAGCGCAGCCTGGCATCGCTCGGACATGTGCATTTTTTCTCGGCGAGGGTCATCGAGGAGCATCGTTGATCATTTGGCAAAAAAACACGCACGAAACCGACAAAAACACAGGGAATGGACGTCCGAGCGATGGCCAGGCAGAGTCTGTCTGCGCGCCCGCCGAGGAGTTCCACGTGCTCGTGCGCTCCAGGCAGTCCATGAGGCGAGCCGGGCTTGGGAAGCAGCGAGGATGCAAGCGGTTGGGCGAGTGAATCCGTCCATCCGCCTTTGTCCATCAAGAGACACATCTGGCACCCGACGGCCGGGAGGACTCGTGGTGCTTTTCTGGGGTTCGGCGGGTGCACACGGGAGCCGCCTTTGCGCTTTTCTCTCATTGTCCTCTTGGCCGTCCCTTGCCCTATTTGTTCCCAGCCATCCTGTGTTGATGAGTTAGGTCTTCGTTTTGAAAAGACGGTGCCCCGCGTCCTCCTCTCTTCTTCTTCCCGCTCCTCCAGCTTCTCCCTCCTCCCTCTTCCCATCCTTGCCTCTGCCAATCCCAATCGGCACACCCTTCCACGTTTCGTGGCCCCGTAGGGAGCTCCACCGAGGGCCCCAATGGCTACGTTTGCATGGCGCCCCCCCTCCACTTTGGCAGACCCTTCGCACGTTTTGTGGCCCCATAGGGAGCTCCACCGAAGGCCCCGGTGGCTGCGTTCGCGTGCCGCCCCCCTTTGCTTTGGCGCGCTCCTCGCGCGCTTCGTGGGGAGCTCCGCGGGGGGCCCTGGTGGCTGCGTTCGCGTGCCGCCCCTCGTACACTTTTGCGCACCCCTCGCGCGTGCCGTGGCCCCATGGGGAGCTCCACCGAAGGCCCCAATGGCTGCGTTTGCATGCCGCCCCCCGTCTACTTTGGCACCTCTCGCACGTTCCGTGGCCCCATAGGGAACTCCACCGAAGGCCCAGTGGCTGCGTTCGCTTGCCGCCCCCGTTCCACTTTGGTCCCTCCCCCACAGGTTTCGTGGCCCCGTGGGGAGCTCCGCCGGGGGCCCCGGTGGCGTGGTTCGCATGCCGCCCCCCTTGCATTTTCGGCGCACCCCTCACGCTCTGTGGCCTCATAGGGAGCTCCACCGAAGGGCCAGTGGCATGGTTCGCGTGCCGCCCCCTTGAGCGCACCCCTTACACGTTTCGTGGCTCCATAGGGAGCTTCATCGAAGGCCCCGAGGGGTATGGTTCGCATGCCGCCCCCCCTCCACTTTGGCAGACTCCCAACAGGTTTCGTGGCCCCATAGGGAGCCCCAACGAAGGTCCCAGTGGCATGATTCGCATGCCGCCCCCTTTGCACTTTGGCGCACCCCTCACATTTTTTTGTGGCCCCATAGGGAGTTCTACCGAAGGGCCCCGTGGCATGGTTTGCATGCCGCCCCCCTTGCACTTTGGCACACCCCTCATACGTTTCGTGGCCCCATAGGCTAATAGGGAGCTCCACCGAAGGCCCCTTTGGCAGTGTCCGCATGCGTTTCCCCCACCCAGTACAACGTACTATGGCCCCATGTGGAGCTCCACCAAAGGCCCCAGTGGCGGTGTCCGCATGCGTTTCCCTGGTTCCCCCACCCAGAACAGCGCTTCGTGGCCGCATGGGGAGCTCCACCAAAGGCCCCAGTAGCGGCGTCCGCATTCGTTCCCCCATCCAGTACATCGTTCGTGGCTCCACAGGGAGCTCCACCGAAAGCCCCAATTGCGGTGCCCGCATGCGGTTCCCCCACACTCAGTACAGTGCTTCGTGGCCCCATGGGGAGCTCCACCGCAGGCCCCAGTGGTGGTGGCCGCATGCGATTCTCCCACCCACTACACCGTTCCGTGGCCCCATGGGGAGCCCCACCGAAGGCCCCATTGGCGGAGTCTGCATGCGTTTCCCCCCACTCAGTACAGCGTTTTGTGGCACCATTGGACGCTCCACCAAAGGCCCCAGTGGCAATGTCCGCATGCGTTTCCACATCATCATTAGTACTATTACTTTTATTTTAACTTTTACTACTACCACTACTACTACTACTACTACTACTACTACTACTACTACTACTACTACTACTACTACTACTACTACTGCTACCACTACTAGTACTAGTACTAGTACTAGTACTACTAGTACTAGTACTAGTACTACTAACTACTACTAGTACTAGTACTACTACTACTACTACTATTACTACTACACTACTATACTACTACTACTACTACTACTACGACTACTACTACTACTATGGCTACGATGGCTACTACTACTACTACTACTACTATTACTACTGCTACTACTACTACTACTACTAGTACTCCTACTAGTAGTAGTAGTAGTACTACTACTACTACTACTAGTACAACTATTTCGACTACTTCGAATATCGTTACTATCGCGCTGCTACGTCTACTATTACAAGTACTACTGCGATCACGACTGCGACTACTATTAGTACTATTATTTTTATTCTTGGGATGATTTTTGCCACTACTGCGACTACTACTACTTCTTCCACGCCTTCTATTTTTGTTTTTGTTATACTTGTTGTTACTACTACTGCTACTACTACTACTGCTACTACTACTACTACTACTACTACTACTACTACTACTACTACTACTAACACTACTATGGCTACTACTACTACTACTACTACTAGTACTACCTACTACTACCTACTACTACCTACTACTACCTACTACTACTACTACTACTACTACTACTACTACTACTACTACTACTACTACTACTACTACTACTACTACTACTACTACTACTACTACTACTACTACTACTACTACTACTACTACTACTACTACTACTACTACTACTACTACTACGACTACTACTACTACTACTACTACTACTACTACTACTACCTACTACTACCTACTACTACTACTACTACTACTACTACTACTACTACCACTACCACTACCACTGCTACTACTCCAATTCTTGCTACTGTTACCACTACCACTACCATTACGACTACTAGTACAACGATGACTACTACGACTACTACTACTACTATTACTACTACTACTACTACTGCTACTACGACTACTACTACTACTACTACTACTACTACTGCTACTACTTTTATTGCTAGTACTCGTACGGCTACGGCTACGACTACTACTACTACTGCCATTTCTTCTTATACACCTTCCTCCTACTGCTACTATCACTACTCCTACCAGTACTTCTACCATTGCCACTACTCCTACTACTCTTACCACCCCTACAATTTTCTAGTGCTACTAGTTTTCTTTTAATGGTTACTACGGCTATTCCTATGACTACTAATTCAACTGCGACTCTTACTACTATTTCTAATTCAACTTCGTACTTCTACTCATACTCCTACTACTCTTCATACGTCTACTAATGCTGCTACTACTAATCGTTCCACTCTTCCTCCCGCTCCTGCTACTACTACTACTACTACTACGCCTACTACGGCTACTACTGCTACTACCTACTACTACTGCGGCGACTACTACTACTACTACTACTACTACTACTACTACTGCTGCTATTACTACTACTACGACTACGACTACTACTACTACTACTACTACTACTACTACTACTACTACTACTACTACTACTACTACTACTACTACTACTACTACTACTACTACTACTACTACTACTACTACTTAAGTCCTCGTGACGAAGATTCTGTTCCTTCTACTGTTTGGTGGGCTGTGTAATGTTCGGGGCTCTCTTCTCCCGCGGAAAACTCCAGTGTGGGTTGGATTACAATAGGAATCAGTAGTTGTGATTCTAGTTCTGTTTGTAGTCGCGATTGTAGGTGTCATCGTCGTCGTTGTTGTAGTCGTAACCGCAATCGTGAACTTAGTTGTAGTCGTAAGTTTCGTCGTCATCGCGGCGGAGATTATCTTCACTCTTTTGTTGGGTGGTCTTCATAATATTGCGAAGGCCTGACGGCCGGTGCCGCCGACCCTGTTCGCAATGCGCAGCAAGAGGCACGGGCTGTGGGATGGTTTGGGGGAACGGGGAGAAGGACGAGAAGGTGGGGGAGGGAGGTGTCGTATCTGACCCGGGACTTCCCCGGGACTCCCCCGGGACCCCCCCCGGGACCTCCTCTCCCCCCCCCGTCGGGGAAGGGAAAGGGAAGGGGCTTCCCTTCGACTCAATGACGACGTTGCTCAAGGTCGGTACGGGGGGGGGGCGTCGTATCTGACTCGGGGGGGGGTCGCTACCCCCCCCGCTACCCCCCCCCCCCTCCCGGCGGGGGAGGAATGAAAGGGAAGGGGCTTCCCTTCGACTCAATTACGAGGTTGCTCAAGGTCGGCTTGGCTGGAGCCCAGGGGAAGAGGAGTCCCAGGGGGGGGCGTCGTATCTGACCCGGGGGGGGGGGTCGCTACCCCCCCCCCCTCCCGGCGGGGGAGGGATCAAAGGGAAGGGGCTTCCCTTCGACTCAATTACGAGGTTGCTCAAGGTCGGCTTGGCTGGAGCCCAGGGGAAGAGGAGTCCCAGGGGGGGGCGTCGTATCTGACCCGGGGGGGGGGTCGCTACCCCCCCCCCCCTCCCGGCGGGGGAGGGATCAAAGGGAAGGGGCTTCCCTTCGACTCAATTACGAGGTTGCTCAAGGTCGGCTTGGCTGGAGCCCAGGGGAAGAGGAGTCCCAGGGGGGGGCGTCGTATCTGACCCGGGGGGGGGGTCGCTACCCCCCCCCCCTCCCGGCGGGGGAGGGATCAAAGGGAAGGGGCTTCCCTTCGACTCAATTACGAGGTTGCTCAAGGTCGGCTTGGCTGGAGCCCAGGGGAAGAGGAGTCCCAGGGGGGGCGTCGTATCTGACCCGGGGGGGGGGTCGCTACCCCCCCCCCCTCCCGGCGGGGGAGGGATCAAAGGGAAGGGGCTTCCCTTCGACTCAATTACGAGGTTGCTCAAGGTCGGCTTGGCTGGAGCCCAGGGGAAGAGGAGTCCCAGGGGGGGCGTCGTATCTGACCCGGGGGGGGGGTCGCTACCCCCCCCCCCCTCCCGGCGGGGGAGGGATCAAAGGGAAGGGGCTTCCCTTCGACTCAATTACGAGGTTGCTCAAGGTCGGCTTGGCTGGAGCCCAGGGGAAGAGGAGTCCCAGGGGGGGGCGTCGTATCTGACCCGGGGGGGGGGTCGCTACCCTCCCCCCTCCCGGCGGGGGAGGGATCAAAGGGAAGGGGATTCCCTTCGACTCAAGTACGAGGTTGCTCAAGGTCGGCTTGGCTGGAGCCCAGGGGAAGAGGTCTCCCAGGGAAAGGGAAGGACAGAGACGACGAGTACAAAGAATGACGGAGATGACGGCTCGATCGGAAAAGCCCCTCACACACGCCGACAGGGTCGGCGGATTTGGGTTTTCATCCTCTGACTCATCCGATGCTCAACTCATCCGGTCAAACTCATCCGATGACATATTCTTCCGACATGATTAGTCAATGCTTGACTACAACACGCTGTGTAGTCAAGCAGATTTTCTCAAGACTGGGTGGCCCGAGTGAAGCGGGAGCTGAAACGCAACGCCAGGGAGCCGACTGCTGCTTCTGCTTCTGTAGCCTTTTGCCCAAGACTTTCTGGCCGAAGGCTGAGCCATGTGCTCGTCGTGCCGCCCTCCTTGCGCGAGCACCTGGCCAACTGAGCTGACCCAGCCCCAGCACGGGAGGAGGGCCCGCGGAGCAGACCCAGGCCGCTACCTGGCTTTTCTGTCCGCGTTGGCCTGCTGAACCAGTTGGGTGGCAGGAGCAGTTCCAGGGCAGGAGTTACAGCACCCCCAAGGATTGTTTCACCCCTTATCCCACGGCCGCAGGGCGCCGGCGCTGCGGCATCCTCGGCTTCCAACTCTGATCCCTCGCGTGGCGGTTGCCAGGTTGAGGGGTCTGGGTTGGGGGGATTGGTGGCTGCTCGCTCAACAAATTGGGAGTTACGCCACCTGATATGAAGCTAGTTGCGGCAGCAGTGCTCTCCCAGGGATAGAATACCCCAGAAACGCTGGCTGTCATCGGGGAGGGGAACGAGATTCTGGACAGTGTTGTTGAGATGGTCTTGAAGCCAGAACAACACGCTCGAGCAGTACAGATTTCGAAGGCGATGCTTCCCATCTCTAGGATGGCGTTGCCAGGCACAACAGCGTTGTGGCATAATCGGATCCACCGCGGTATCCCAGCTCACCGTTCTTTTGATGCACCAGGTCCTTCGGTCATACTCCGTGGGGCCGAACGGGTCCTCCGCAGTCCTCCAGCATCACCCCGTTTTAGCGCCGTCGCCTGCAGCAGCATCGGCCCTCCGGGGCGAGGCTCACAAAGGGGGGTTTTGCGCGCCCCGTCCTCGCCACTGCCAGACGCAGTCAAGTTGGCGGACTTGAGCTTGAAGGACCAACTCTGCCAATATTTATGATGTTCCAACCTACTCTAGCCTTGATCACGACAAATCATTTCGAGCACCCAACAAATACCGAAACTCAATGGTTTTCACGGGTCGGGCCCTGGGACACACTCGTCCAACACTGTTTCGGCACCGTTTCGACACTGTCTCGACACTTTTGCGGGAGCTCGAGATTATTTCTGGGATGTGGTGCTCAAGTACGACGGGGGCAACATAAGCCAAGATGTAGAAGGCAGTCGCAGCTTGCCTTGGGCCGGCTTGCCCTCGATCGTCGAGGCGTTTCGATGGGGATGTGGCCAGCCGGCAGGCGGCCCGCACCCTGCAGGCGAGTATCTTCCTCAGTAAGCTATCACCACCCCGCGGGGAATTCTCGAGTCTTTCGTCGCATGGTTTCGGGCCTTGGGCTGGGTGGGAACCAATGCTCCAATGCTCGCGACGGAGTGACAATGTGCAGCTTCAGTGCAGGACTAACGACGCAAACGAGTTGAACACCCTCGGAAAGTGGTGCGGACACTGGCATGGATGCGGGCTACTTCGGGTTTTCGCACCATGATTCCGACTTGGTCCAGGCCCAGGCCGCAGCCTCGAAAACGCAGGCGCCAGAAAAACCAATGCCGAAACCGGCCCGCACGGCAGCGGAGAGCATGCTGAAGCATGTTGAAGCATGTCGAGCCATTTGTATGGGTTGCTCCCCCCGAAGTTCTGCGGGCGTGGGCTGGCGCCCACGCGTGTCTGGGCCAATGGAGTACTACGTTGGTCAGATCTTCAGCGCAGTCGCGACATCACGTTGTCAAGAGACGCTGTCCTGGGGACTACTTGACGGATGAAGCGGCGCCAGGTCCAAGTGCCATGGGTTAATTTGCGCTTCGGATGGTCAGTGCAAGCCAGGGGAAGTGAATGGTTGCAGATTTTGGAGCGGAGCAACATGCCAGGCGATGACTTCGTCATGTTGGCTCACGCGGTGGACTTTTCAACGCTTCTCCCAGCGATTGCCAACTCCTACCACGCCCTGATTGCCATGCGTGCTCTTCTGTTGTTGCTAGACTTCGAAGATGCCGAGACCATGTCTTGCACGTGCCGCAGCCGGTGGCATTTGTACCCGACGGCGTCACGCAAATTGCGAATGGACGTAGATGGGTGCAATGATATGGGGCATGGGGCGCGCGGCAGCGGCGTGCCACAACGGTGCGACTCTACAACGTGCGTGTCGGAGCCCATCCACAAGGACCAAGGACACGGAACGCCAAGCCATAGCGTCAGGCTGGACGTTGGCAGAGCCGGGCTGCATTCCTGGAACTCCAGCGGTGGCGGCCGCGGACCCTGCGGCGGCGCCAGGGGCGCCGCTGGCCAGGGCGGCCCCGCCGCCGAAAAGATCAAGAACTCAGGGAGTTGCCCCTGGCACATCGAGCCCATGTTTGTCATGTTTACGGGCTCGCGACTCGGAACAGGCAGCTCTCGTAAACGGCGTCCGGCACTTTCGGTAACGGCGCGTGCACTTGTGGAAGTCAGGTATGTATTCTGTATGTTCCATGTGGAAGTGCGCGGTTCGCCTTTTGCCCCCCGAGCGCGCCGCGTTCGCGGGCGTGCCCAGCGTCGCCAATTTGAAGGGCGAGAACTGCAGGCGGTGCCGGGCTGGCGCCCTATCGTCGGTGCTACTTCTTAGCGATGCTAGGTGCCCGGAAGCCGAGGTTCCTGCCCGCCGGGGAGTGCCGTCCCTGGATAGGGGTGGCTGGGGTGCGGCAGTGGCCCGCTCCTCCTCTTCCTCCGCTTCGTCTCCCAGAATTGCGTCCGGCGCCTCAGGCCAGGCGATCGCAATCGTGGATCACGGGGGCGTGGATTACCGACGGGTAGGGGGGGGCCCCCGCGCCATCGGGCAACTCTGCGCCCCAGTTGCGCCTTGGTGCTCCAGTAGGGCGGCGTTGTGCCCGGCCCGGGCCAGGGCTGCGGCGACCCCCGTGTCTCGCCTACTTGGCAGCGCGCCCGCCATCGTGAGAGACTGGATGGGGGGGCGTCCGGCGCTCCAGGGCGCTTCAGTGCGCTTTCTCTACACTGGGGTAGGGTTTCCGCGGGTGCGCCGAAGCGCCGCGGTTTCCCCGTCCTTCGCCGGGCGGGGCGTTCGCGGGTGTCGGGGTAGTCGCGGGAGCTTCGGGGCGGCGCTGCGTCCCAGGGGGGCTTCCACGTACCCCGCGAACACCGCGGCACCCCTGACCGTCCGAGCGCGCGTGCTGAGCGGGGCTAGTGGGTTGGTCGGCGGGCTGCAGGTTCCGTCGGCGCAGAGGAAGGTGCGGTCCCGGAGGTTCAGGGGGGGGCGCGGCTGACCCCCCCTTGGCGCGGCGGGGTTTGGCCTGGATCCGCCGTGCCACCCGTGGCCCTTCGGGGCGCGAGTGCGAGGCAGCGCCTCGGGCTTTCCAGGGGGTCCACGGAGATTTTGAAACTGGGCTGACTCCTCCGGCGCCCGACTCGCCCGGTCAAACTCGGCATGGCCAAACTCATCCGATGGCGCTTTCATCCGAGGATGCTTCGTGGTCGAGCAATTTGTTTCAGGGCCGGGTGGCCTGAGTGAAGCCGGAACTGAGGCGCGGCGCCAGGGAAACGACTGCTGCCTCTGCTTTCCGTAGCCTTTTGCCCAACTTTTTTTGACTGAGGGCTGAGCCATCTGTTCGTCGCCGGCCCGTCGTCCGCGGATAGTGCCGCCCAGGGCTCCCGCCCGAACGTGGCAAACGTGCTCCAAGCGCCGTTGGACTGGATGGTTGCTTGCATCTATGGTGAGGCTTCACCGATCAAGACGTTCTTCGAGGCGCAGGGGTTTTGCGGCGCGTCCGACCTCGCCCTCGCTTGCGCTGCGAAGACAGACGTAGACGAGACTCTCGGCAGTGTGGCCAAATCAGGGGGGCGTTCGCGCGAGTCCCTCGCAGACAATGCCAAGGTGAATGGGCCGTGGGCTGCTTGCCGGCAGAGTTGCGCCAGCGGTCGCGGGCGCGCTGTCGGGGTCGCGCCCGGCGGGCCCGGTGGCCCGGGCCCTCTAGACGAGCTCGTCCCCTTGCCAGCCGAAGTGGAGACATCGAGCTTTGAGGGTCGGGCCGAGCAGCGCAACGGCGTAATCTCCCTCAGCTGGCTCCTCGTGGACTACCACATGAGAGGCATTTGGAAGGGCATCCACGCTTCGCCGCGCTGTTGCCCCGTTGGTCCTCTCGAGCGGACATTTTCTTTTCGATCATCCTGGGTCTTCTCATGGAGGGCAACGGGTGGGGTTGTTGCATGTAGCCCCTCCTCTTGGATCCTGCAGCATGCCGCGCAACCGCGGTCCTGTGTCCGCCGTGCGCTCGCCGCGTGGTCCGGCGGGCCGGCCAGACCCTGTTCGGAGATGGTGGTCAAGAGGTTCGGATGGAGAACCTGTTGGCCCAGCTGGTTTCCAAATTAGCCTGGGCGCAGCACCGAGCAACAGGCTCGTTGCGCCTTCGGCGACAGTCTCGTCTCACTCGTCCGTGGCGCCAATTTCACAACATTTTCGACGTCATCCGATGTACGGAAACATCATTGGTGGTGCGGTCGGTGTTCGTAGATGGAGTTCCGTGGGGGCAGGAGCTGACGTTGGCGGCCAATCATCGTTGTGTCTTGGAGCTTGCCGCTGCGTGCCCTTGTGGCCTCGGCCACGGGCATCGCGAGGGTCAGTTCGAGTGTGGCCAGACGTGGGCGTCCATTTCTTCAGCTTGCTGGCAGTCTTTTGCACCCGGGGTCTAAGAAGCGTGGCGGTGGGCCCAACAGATGCCGCTGGGGCAAGCTACGGCGCACCTGGCGGGAATCATTGCGCCGCCCAGGGGCGGAGTACTCAGGCTTTTCCCCATCTGGCGGGAGAACCACGACGAGCGTATCGTTTCGGACCGTGGCTGGGCTTCAACCGACTCGCCGGGTTTTGCCCCAGTTTCTACCTGAAGGTTTGCGGCCGGTATTCCACCTAAGCTGAGGCCTTGCAGTTCAACATCCTTTGCGTTTGTATCCTCTGCTTCAGTACGCCTTGGACCATGGATTGGAGAGCGTCGCGGACGTCCGAAAACAGCTGGTTGAAATGATCGACGCTTTGTCGGCATTATCGGTCACCACAAGACCCCTGGAGAATGATATCCTCCGCCACGTCCACCCGTTTATCCTTCCAGTGGTGGTGAAGCGCAGCGCACGTTTCATGCGGGAGGTGTCCTTGGTGACTGCGTGGTCGGACCCTTTGCTTTGGGTGGACCTTGCGTTTGGCCTCCCAGCTTCGGGCTGGGCAAAGCACGCCGCGACAATGGCCTTGAGGTACGCTCCTCCAGAAGGAGCTTCGGGACGGCGCTACGACCACGAACGCCGTGGAACCTCCGATCGTCCAAGTGCACGTGCTGAGCGGGGCTGGACGGGCTGGCTGGCGGGCTGCAGGTTCCGTCGGTGTAGAGAAAAACATAGTCCTGGAGGTTCTGGGTTGATGTGTGTGTGTGCTTGTGGCAAATTCGGTTCCATTGTTGGGAGGGGAGGGTCCTAAAGACCTTTCGCGGTTAAAGTGATCAGTTAGGGAGGAGAGAGGATGTCCAGGAGCGATGGGCGCAGGAGTTGGAGAATGAACGGAAAAGGAGAATGTCACACAGACGGAGAGGATGTATCGGGTGGAAAAGGCGAGGGTGGCGTCAGCGGTCAGCGAAGACGGGCGGAGCGGATAGGAGGGGAGAGTGGGCGGAGGAGGTGGAGGCTTCCACTTGTATGCAAGCATCCCCCTCTGGATCCCTCTGGTCTTTATCATTGTTGGTCTGGTCTGGCTTGGTCCTGCATGGCCCTCTTTGGTCTTGAGTGCTCTTGTGCTCTGGTGCGGCCTGCTCGGATCGAATGCTGGAGGGACGCATTTGGAACACTTGGAGGCTCAAATCGTTTCCCTTTGGGGGGCGGTTCACATTGGATGTCAAAGCATGCCAGCACACACTGTAAGTATCCGCATGATTGAGTCATCAGTGCATCCGCCTTGGGGCCGAATAATAATGCCTCAACCCGCTTTGGGCCTTCTAAGTTGGGATCTCGGGTGGAGTGTAGCCCCGTGGAGTTGGAGGGATCAGGACGGGGCTTGAGCAATACATGATGTGCTTCTAACGGGCCACCCTGAGAGGTTTGAGCGATTCGATTCGGCGGGGCGGTTGGGGTTGGGTGGGATGTTGGGATGGGGATGGCAGGGTAGACGGCAGGGTGTGATGGCAGGGGTGGCGTCGCAAGATGGGAGAACATTGGGCGGGGTGATCCCATTCGACCACCATTGCGTTTCCGAATCCGAGCCTTCTCCCTACCCCGTCGCCGATTCTTCCTCATCTGCTCCCTTGCCACTCCCTCCCCCAAATCCCTCGCATCCCCTCACCTAAACATTCGTCTCATTCTTGCCCTTCTCCCCTCCCTCCCCTCCCCTTCCCCATCTCCTTTCCCTCTCCTCCCTCCACCCCCTCAATCCACACTTTTGCTCCGCTTTGCCTCTTCCGCCCCCTTCTTCTCCGACCCTCTTCTCCTCCCGCCCCCTCCTTCATCCCCCTCCTTCATTCCCTTACTGTCTCCCCCTCGCTTCCCACAGCCCCACTCCCTCCCCTGCCCTTCCTCACCACCCTCCCCATATGTCCCCATCCTCTCCTCACCCTCGCACTTACACGCACTGAAAACTACTCTGCTCTCTACCCCAAGACGGCTGACACAACAGTTGTCGCCGAATTGATAGTTAATCAAGATCCGTTTTTCCAATTCGAACGTTTTTGCAGTCCTTTCAGATTGGCGCTCCCGCTACAGCGTTGGTTCCATCCCAATCATGTTCCTGCTGTGACGCTGACCTCATTTCATGGTTTTGGCCCTTCCAAATCTTACTCCTGTTACAGCGTTGGCTTCGTTTCCACGCTTCCATTACTTCTAACTCGTGCTCCCACTGCAGCGCTGGTCTGATTTCTGCGGTTTCGGTAAATGGTGCTCCCGCTGCAGCGCTGATCTCAGTTTGCGTTTCCCGCTTTCCAAATCGACCAGTTGCATTCCCCGTCTTTTGCCATGTCAGGCTTCCCTCTGCCCTTGTTGTCGACAGGGGTCGCGTTCTCGACGCGATGCCATGCTATGCCGTGCTGTACCATGCATCGTGTACTCTCTCTCTCTCTTCCGAGGCCATTGCACTGTTCGACATCTGAACGTGCAAATCAAGAGGAGATCTATGCAATGGTAAGGGCAGGGAGGGAGGGGTAGGATGTCAGATATGACGCTTGCGTTCCTAGCTTGGCGTTCGCCTCCCCCCTCCCCCCTCCACCCCTCTCATGATTGGGAGGAGGAGAGGATGTGGAAACGGAGGGGGAAGGACGGGATTTGGGAGAAGGAGGAATGACGTAGAGGAGATGAAGGAGCGTCGGAGGAGGAGGAGGAGTAGGAGGACGACGACACGGAGGTGGAGGGCAGGAGGAAGCGGAGGGGGAGGAGTGAGGGAGTGAGTGAGCGATTCCAGTCGCGCGAATGACAGAAGAGGCGATGAGGGAGCACGAATGCGGAGACGGGGAGGACAGGAGGAGTGCGACGGCAGTATCGGCGACGGCCACGGCTAACACCTCCTCCTCCTTTTCCTCCTCCTCGCCCTCCCGCTGCCCATCCTCCTCGTTCTCACGCTGCCCCCCCCCTCCACCCTCTCGCCCCCTCCTCCTGCTGTTCCCGTTCCTCCTCCTGGTGCTGCGCTGCGCCAGCTAGCGTGACCCGACTCGCCTTGACCTCCTGCTGCTCCTCCGTCTCTTCCTCCTCCTCCTCCTCCTCCTCCTCCTCCTCGGGGATCGAGGAGCCCGACGGGCCTCACGTATCTGATCGTATGTCCTCTTCCTCGTCCTCCCCGTCCTCGTCCTTCTCTTCCCGCCTTCCCGAAGACCGCCGAACCACTTCGGAAACGAAGGCCGTCGCCACGGCAGCGACGACGACGACGGCAACGGCGACGCGAATGCGGCGCAGGCGCACGGAGCTGCTCAGACAACAGGTCTCCGAGCTAGCGGAGGGCCAGATCCTCGCGCTGGGGGCCCGCCCCATGGGAAGAGGGAGGGGGATGAGGAAGCTACAAGACGATGATAAGGTGGATGAGGAGGAGGATGAGGAGTATGAGGATGAGGAGGAGGAGAAAGCGGAGGAGGACGATGATGAGGAGGAGGATGAAGAGGAGGAGGAGGAGGAGGAGGAGGAGGAGGATGAGGAGGGAGGTGGATGGCGGAAGAGGAAGAGGATTGGGAGGAGGAGGAGAAGGAGGAGGAGGAAGAGGATGATGAGGATGCTGATGATGATGCTGATGATTATGCTGATGCTAATGCTGATGATGATGCTGATTCTGATGCTGATGCTGATGCTGATGATCATGATGCTGCTGCTGCTGGTGATGAGGCTGCTGATGCTGCTGATGCTGATGTTGATGATGCTGACGATGAAGCTGATGATGATGATGATGATGATGATGATGATGATGCTGATGATGATGATGATGATGATGAGGATGCTGATGATGATGATGATGGTGATGATGATGCTGGTGATGACGATGATGCTGGTGATGGTGATGGTGATGGTGATGATGCTGATGATGATGATGATGCTGCTGCTGCTGATGATGATGCTGCTGCTGATGATGATGATGATGATGATGATGCTGCTGACGCTGATGATGCTGCTGATGATGCTGCAGATGATGCTGCTGACGATGATGCGGAGGAGAAGGATGAGGAGGATGAGGAGGATGAGGAGGACGATGCCAATGACGAGGAGGACGAGGATGAGGAGGCGAAGGATGAGAATGCGGACGAGGAACAGGAGGGGATGGGGGGGAGACAGAGGAGTAGGACGATGAGGATGATGAGGATGCTGATCATGCTGAGGAGGAGGACGAGGAGGAGGACGAGGCCACACGACCACGGCGACCAATACTACTACTAACACTAATACGAACACTAATACTAGTAATAACAATACCACCACTACCCATACTGCTAATAATACCACTAGTGTTATTTATACTGATAGTTATAACAACAAGGATGCTAATGCACGGAT
>CAUYUJ010021733.1:38678-51178 GCA_963575745.1 Prorocentrum cordatum | reverse complement strand
GGCGGCAGCGAAGCCCGTGGTTATCTCGGACCACACGCGGATGCAGCAGGCCCACTCCATGGTGCGCAAGCTGGAGAAGCAAATGGAGCAGCAGCTGGGCCGAGTCACGCGTCTGCGGGAACAACTCGTCGAAGCGGAAACATCGTTGCGATCGCTTCGGGATCATGTCGACAAAGCGGACTTGGACTACAAGCAGTCGCTGGCGGCCCTGCAGGGGCCCCCACAGCAGACAGAGGTGCGGACTCAGTCGATGTCTTTCAAGCTCGAGGAGCTGGTGGCAGGCACGGTGGACTTTTCCAAGCTCATCGACTGTAGCCACATACTGGATGATCTCACGACGGACAACGACGTGGACGCGTCGGACCTCGAGCAGCTCCAGAAAAGGAGGGAGGACCTGTCTTCAGGGGTCACCAAGTTGGCCAGGGACCTCTTCGCCCAGGTCGCTACGCATGCCAAGGCTCTTCGTGAACAACATGAAGCTCATCGGCTTCGAGTGGTGGCGAAAAAGCGGAAGACCACGGAGGGCGAAGTTGTCGGAGGTTCTCCTGCGGACGCTGCTGCTGCGGCTGGAGGTGGGGCAGGGGCGCCTTCTGAAGGTGCCAAGGCCGCTGCGCCATCTGCGGCGACGGCTGAGGCTGTCCAGGCCTCGGCTGCGCCGCAAGAGGACATTCGAGCCAAGGTCGACCAGGCTCTCAAGGACTCTGAGCCCCCTGCTGCGTCTTAGAGGCGGCGGGGGGCAGGAATCTGGGGGCGGGGACCCAGGTTTGAAACCCTCCTGGGATCTTTTTAATTTTTTAGCCTCGAGGGTGTCTGTGATAGGTTCCAGGTCCCAGGCCTCTGGGGTTCGACTCTCCAAGCGTTTACGGCTGATTTTTGGGATTCGGGATATCGGGAGCTCGTTCGACGCCCCGCTCTCCTGTGCTGAAATTAGGGTGCCCCCAGACAGCCCAGGAGCCTCTCGCATTTCCTCTCTGCCTCTGCCTGGTGCGGTCGGGAAGCAGTATTGCGTGGGGGCTGGTGGAGCTCTGCTTGAAGATTCACCAGTCGCACGATTGCCGCAATCCGATGCCCTTTTTCCTGGTGCTAGCTCCGCCAGGGCCTGGTCCTGCATGAGGCCCGTTGCAGATGACGAATGGCTTCCAGTGACCTCAGCCCCCACGCCAGCTGCCCAGGGTGCTGCCGATGGCTGCATCAGGCCTGACGAGGGTCTTCTGGTGACCACAGTGAACGCCACTACCTGGGGCACTCTCAAGAATTATCTGTCCTCGGCCAGGTCTCATGTGGTTATTGCTCAAGAACATCGGCTTAAAGATCCTAGTGCTCTGGACCAAGCTTCGAAGTCGTCTAGGTTCCTGGGATGGAAAACTCTGTGGACTTCAGGCCTGTCTGGAGAGGGAGGAGGCGTAGCTTCGGGAGTTTGTGTCTGTGTTCGAGATGGCCTAGGGCTCTTTGAAGCTGCTGGGCATACTGTTCTCGTTCCTGGTCGAGCTGTTGCCACCATGGTACACGTACCAGGGTGCGCTCCACTTTGTGTCTGCAGCCTCTACCTCGTCCACAGTGAAGGTCTCTCGGAATCGAATAGAGAAACGTTGAGGGTGGTTGGGGAATTTTTAGATTCCTTGGGTTGTGAGTTTATCGTGGGGGCGGACTGGAACGTGGGTCCCGAGGTTCTTGAAGCTTCTGATTTGGGCAAAAAGCTTGGGGCCAGTACTATTGTTCCTGAAGGTCACACCCACTTCCCCAGCAGGGGCCCTCCTGATCGTTTTGGTTATTTTGTGGTGTCGGGGGCTCTCAGCCTCTGCCTGAAGAGTGTTTTCGTTGAGGGAGACCCCAGCGTCACTCCTCATCGCCCTGTGTCGCTTCGTTTTCACAGCTCCCTGGGCGATCTCAAGGCTCTTGCCTTCCGCCACCCCCCTTCGTTGCCTGTGCTCCCTCCTGTCGGCCCTTCGCCCAAGTCTGGCGACTGGGGCGCAGCGCTTGACTTGGCCGAAGAAGCGTTTAGTGCGGTCGCTACGGGGGGCGGGGGAAAAGCGCGCAGGCTTTTGGGCATTGGGTACAAGTTTTGGGCTGATGCGGCGGAGAAAGACCTTGCCAGCTCTCTGGGGGCCGAGCTCAAGGTTTTGGGGACTCGGGGGACGCGACCTCAGGTTTACTGGAAGTCTGTGCTCCGTCCAGCGGGGCGTGAAAAAGATCCAGGGTTACGGTCTATTTCCTGGCTGTGTAACCAGTTGCGTGCAGTTAGGTGCTATCTCTCGGATTTGGTCTTGCAGGAGGCTGGACGACAGGTGCTCAACTCGATCCTCCAGCCTCCGTCGGCCGTGGCGGTGCAGGAGGGCTCTGAGTTCCACTCGTTCTTCAAGGCCAGTGCGGCCTTAGCTAGACGCGCCTTTTTCTCCTGTGCTGGATCCTGAGCTCGGCTCTGATCTGGACGACCTGATCGATCAGGTTGCTCAAGCCGTCGCCACTGCTAAGGTCACCGCTGCGAATGCTTCGCGGCAAGAGTGGCAAGAGTGGGTGCGGACGGGCATTGATGCTGGTGGTCGAAACGCTCAGAGGGCCATCAAAGACCCTGAACCCTGGAAGCCCTCCGCCACCCTGGCCAGATGTGGTACTATCGTTTGCGACCCAGTGTCTTTGCTGCAGGCTGAGGGCGACAAGTTCGCCGCCATTTGGGGATCTGGCAAAGGCATCGGTGTGGGCCATGACCTTTTGCCCCATGGGCGAATTTTAGAGCCTACCGAGCTCCGTGCGATTTCCAAACATTACCGTACCTCCTCTGCTGTGGGCGTTGATGGATTCCACTGTCGGCATTTTAGCCTTCTCCCCGATGGGGCTTTGCATGCCCTGGCCCTGTGGTTTGCCGTGTGGGAAGCCACTGGCGGTTTGCCCAAGCAGCTCTCTTGGGTGCTTATGGCCTTGTTGGCCAAGCCGACGGGTGGGTTCAGGCACATCGGGGTCTTCCCGAGCCTGTACCGCCTTTGGGGTCGTGCCCGTCGCCAGGAGGCTCTTCAGTGGGAGCTCGCCTACCCTGGAAGGTACTGGGCTGCTGGGGCCAACAGGGGAGCGGGGGGCGTCGTTCGGGGGCAGGCCTTCAGGGCCGAAGCGGGAACGCGCAAGAGAGAAGTTTCGGCTTCCATTTTCTGGGATCTCAGGAAATACTATGAGCACATTGACCTGAGGTACCTCTGGCAGCAGTGCGTGCATTTCCATTTTCCGTTGCCGCTTGCGAGACTGGCCATCAGAGCGTATTCGTGTGCTCGCTTCCTGGCCCTTGGGGGCATCATCCAGGGTCCGTATTTCGTCTCCAAGGGTTTAGTGGCGGGTTGCTCGTTTGCGACCAGCCTCATTCGCGTCTTTGCCATGCAGGTCTTTGATGAGGCCCTCGTTTCGGTTCCCGAGGGCCCAGGAGGCACGACTGACTTCGACGCCTCCGTCGATGACCTTAACGGGACCTGCTAATGTTGTAGTTGCCAGCCTCACGGCGGGAGCCAAGGCGCTCCACCGAGCCATCACGGCGACGCTCGAGTGCAAGCTGGCCATGAACAGAGTGGGTATGATCAGCAGCTCCCCTGAAGTTTCCAAAAAGCTTACGGAGACCCTGGGGCCTCTTGTGGGGCCAGCCTGCTCTCGGGTGACCAATCTGGGTTCGGATTTCACTGCTGGCAGACCTGTTCGCTCTAAAGGCCGCTCGGCCAAGTTAAAAGCTAGAGCTGCGGTTGCGCTGAGGAAGACCAAAAACTTCAGGGTCTCCAGCAGGCCCTCGGCCGCAAGTGTTTGAAGGTTTTTGCGGCGGGTCCGATGGCTGGAGCTGTGTACGGCTCGGACTTGTTTGGGATTTCGGACAGGGAGCTGCTTAACCTCAGAAGGATGGCCATGTCGGCGGTCGAACCCAGAGCCCAGGGTCGGCCCCTCAGCGTCTTGTGTCTTCTCTCGGATGACCCTACGTGGAGGGGTTGTTGTGCGCCTGTCATCCGCTGGTCCAAAGAGGTCTGGACCCTGCATACTCATGGGTTTCCCTGGGCGTTGAGTTGGGCTGAACTCAGGGACGGCTGGTGTGCCGTTTTTGCGTCTGATGACCACTCTTGGTCCAAAGTGGCAGGGCCTGTTTCTGCCCTGTGCATGTCTTTGTACGGGCTGGGCTGGACCATGCCCAATTTTTGCACCATCGTTGATGATTTTGGCCGTGAAATCTCTTTGACCCTGTCGTCTCCTAAACTTGTCAAGCTTTACTGTAAGGAAGCTCATCTTCGGGGTCTTGAAAGAGACTCTGTGCATAAATACGGTTGTGGTTTCAGGCTTTGCTGGGATGTGGTCAAGCAGCTTTTGTCTTCCAGGAAGGTTTCTAGTAAAACCAAGGGTTGGATCCGAGCTCAGGCCACGAGAGCTTGCTGGACGGCAAGTGATGTGGCAGCGGCAGGGTATGAATTTTCTGACCAGTGCGCGTTGTGCGGCAAGGACCGCGCAACCCTCTTCCACAGGCTCTTCGCGTGCCCGTCCGTGCCGTCTGTGCGGGAAGCGGTTCTGGACAAAAGTATTCAGAATGAAGCGTTGGAGTTAGGTGCAGATCACGTCGACATGTGTCTGTACTTGTATGGAGCCTTCAAACATCCTGGAGACTATGCCCCACCGCCACTCACTGAAGGAGGTACCAGCCTGGAATGGTTTGTTGATGCGCTTCCTGACCCATCGGACCTTGCTGCTGCTCCCTCTATCCCTCCCTCCTTTGGGCCCTGGGGGCACCTCTTTATGGACGGCTCGTGCCGTCGTCATGTAGTGCGTGAGCTCTCCAGGGCTGGCTGGGCGGTTGTCATGGTTTCGTGCTCGGGCGAGCGCCTCGGGGTTTTGAAAGGTCCTCTGTGGGCTCCGTGGCCTCAGACGCCCCATGGTGCGGAGTTTGGGGCCCTGGCCTGGGCCGCTGTGCAAACCGAAGGCCCAGCTTTGTGTTATTCTGATTGTGCTAATGTGGTTTATTTAATGAATCTTGGTGCCGCTGACGGTATCAGCGCCAAGCGTCAGTATGCTGGTCAAATCATTCAAGCTAGGCATTATTTTGGCACCAACCTAATCTCCTTAGATAAGGTTGAGGCCCGCAAAGATGTTGACGAGGAAGGGCTTTCCCCGCATGAGAGATTCGCGCGAAGAGGGAACTTCTACGCTGACGTCTATGCCAAGGAGGGTGCTAATCAGCACCCTGTCATGTCTCCGACGGAGCAGGAGGCCCTCGATCATCATATCCTAGTTTCGAGGGCGATCTTGCTAGCTGGAGCGGAGCTCTTGCCACTTTGGCCGAAGTTGGAGTTTCGAGGTCTGCTGCGTTTCCCGCCGTCGCCTGGCTCGAACGCTCCCCTTTTAGAGCTCGTCCACGACTGGTCCCAACAAAGTTCCTCCTGGCGGTGTCGGGCGTGTCTGCGAGGTTCCCGCGCGAAGTCCAAGCCGCTGGGAGGAACGTGCCCAGGGCATTCCCGTTTTGACCAGGGGCTGTTGGAGAGACTAGGCCATCGAGTCGTTGCTTTCCCTTGCAGTGACAAGGGCCACCTGTACTTGTGCATGCCGTGCAAGTTTTACTCTAGCGGTGAAAAGGTCTTTGGTTTGTCCCGTAAGTGCGGGCCCCCCACGGAGGCTGGTTTCAGAAATCCCGAGGCCGCGCTCCGTAAAAAGACGATGAGTCCGCGCAGGTGTTCACGTCGGTCGATATCAACGAATCATCCCACTATATCATAAAATATTATAAATTACAGGTAATTTGCTTTGCCCTCAGTGCGCCTCTGGCTGTTGGGGCAGGCTGTCACTTCAGAGGCATGAATGTTGCATTCAAACCTGATTTGGCCTTCGCCCAAACTGTGAGGAGGAGGAGGAGGAGGAGGAGGAGGAGGGGGAGGAAGGAGGAGGAGGAGGAGGAGGCGGAGGAGGAGGAGGAGGAGGGAGGAGGAGTGAGGGAGGAGGAGGAGGGAGGAGGAGGAGGGAGGTGGGAGGGGAGGCGGAGGCACGGACGAAGGAGGAGGAAGGATGAGGAGGAGGAGGAGGAAGTAGGAGGAGGAGGGAGGGGAGTAGGGGGCATTGGGGGGAGGAGGAGGAGGAGGAGGAGGAGGGAGGAGGAGGAGGAGGGGAGGGGGGAGCGACCCCGCGCCTGCCGTGCCGCGGGTGCCGCCCCTCGCGCCCCCTAGGGCCGCCTCCCCTCTCCCCCCCGCCCCTCGGGCAGCTGCTCCCCGCGCGCGCGCCCGCGCGGGCCCTCCGCCGCGCCGCGGCCGCGGCCGCCGGCGCAGGCCGAGAAGCCGCACGTGTCGTTCCCCTCCCGTGGGAAAAAACAAAAACAAGTCGTGGCCCCAAACAGTGGTGTCCTGCAAGATATGCGGGGGCCACATGCGAACCCTACCCCTGACCCCCCACGATTTCTGAGGGGGAGGGTGGGGTTCGCACGTGGACCCCCAGGTGCGCGGCGCAGTCTAGGTGGTGCAATCCACTCTGCTGAACTTGAAGTCGCCATCTCCACTGCTCGCGCAAACATCCCACCCACCCACCCGCAACTTGGCTTGCAAAACCTGTTAAGACCGACTACGACGACACCGACGACAACGATTAGGACGACACCGACGACGTCTCCGACGACTTCGACGACGACAACGACGCCGACGCCGACGACGACGAAGACGACGACGACGCCAACGAAGGCGACGACGAGGGAGGAGGAAGGACGACGACGGCGACAACGACGACAACGAAGACAACGACGAGGGAGGAGGGAGGACGGCGACGACGCGAACGACGAAGAAGGAGGAAGGACGGCGACGCCGACGACGACAACGATGAGGGAGGAGGGAAGACGACGACGACAACGACGACGACGACGACGACGACGGCGACGAAATAGGAGGGACGACGACAAGACGCCGACGACGGACGACGACGACGACGAGGGAGGAGGAGGAAGGACGACCACGGCGACAACGACGACGGAAACGACCACGACGCCAAAGAGGACGACGACGACGAACACGAGAAAAGACAAGAGGACGACGTAGGCGACGACGACGACGCGGGAGGAGGGAGGACGGCGACGACGACGACGACGACGAATTTCCAAGAGCACGCTGCACAGCACGCTTTTGTTGAAAATCCGTAGTTGCGAAAACCCATGTATTGTTGTAATGTTTTTTGGGACGCGCACGATTTTGGAATCCTTACGAAAACCGATGGGTTGGATGTTTTCGCATACGCCCGCCGCCGACGCGCGCCGTCTGCACTCGTCCCATTTTTGTTGCGGCATTCCTCGCGACGGACACCAACGCAAGGGCGTTTCGACAGATTTCGACATGCTGCGCGCGAAGCGTTTTGGGTAGATTTGTGTGAAAAGCTTGAAAAACCTGTGGTTTTGTTTTTCTGTAAGATTTCGCAAAGAGCTTCGCGCGGAAGCTTTTTTAGTGCCTGGCCATTTGTGTCCCGAAACAATGTGTTGTCTGTTATGTTTTGGAAACTCGTTTGCGAAATCATTCCGGCACCGAAGGATTTTTGAAGGATTTCGGCATGCCGCGCGGCGACGACGCGCGCCAGTGCGCACCCTCGCCCATTTTTTTGCAAGGGAGTCGTGAACAGAAGTGTTATGTGTAAGAACGAAAAATGTCACCGCTAGTGTTTTTTTTTTTTTTTTTTTTTTTACAAAATGAACCGGGGGGGGGGAATCGGTTTGGATGGTGAGGTACATGCTGCTCGATGATTTCAATGTATGATGGACGAGCGTGTGTCTGAAAATTGGAAAAGATCACGATTCACAAAGAACATGTCATGTAACAGACAGATAATCTCCTGGGGGAACGGTGGGGGGGTAGAGGGGGTAGAGTCTATTCTCTTTTTAGAAAGGAGAATCCATGTGGTGCAGACGGTGCAGCGTCATGCAATGCAGTTCAAAGCAGAGCAATGCAATGCACCGCGATGCAAATCAATGTAAAGCTATGCACGGCAACGCAAAGAAATGCACAACAATTCAGAGCAGCGTAGTGCGATCCAAAGCAATGCCAAGCAATGACAAGCAATGCAAAGCAATTCAATGCGATGCAATGCAATGAGATGCAAAGCAATTCAAAGCAAAGCAAAGCAATGCAAGGCTTGCGATGCGAACAGGGGTGGGGTGGACAACGGGAGTAGGGTGGGCGCCGGGGGGTGCAACGATGTGCAATGGGGCGGCGGTGACGGACTGGAACCGGGCCGCCTGGCCAACATATTGGCTTCTCATTGGGGAAAATACGGCGGCGCCAGACGGGGACGGGGCCGCTGGGCCAACAGACGTGCCCAATTCCTTACACGTTGGAAGTGGGAACTCCTAAGTGCAAACGCCGTTTTGGGGAGACAATTTTTCGAGAGCAGGAGGACGCATACGAGTAGGAGGATGCAGTCTTGTTGAAGCGCGCGAGTTTTTTCGAACCAGACTGGCACGCGCGCGAAGCGTGCGTTTAGATTATGGGTACACATTCAAAAGTGCATACACTCGTTTGTTATGCGACATTCCACCTCGATCCGGGCGTGAATCCCTAGACCTCCCTCGCTTCCAAGGATGACGAAGAGGACGTAAAGGCGAGGAGAACTGAACTATTGGGTACGGGTCGGCGATTGCTTAGCATTTCGCTGTGCGACAAATAGTTGGGCATGCGATGGTGTAAGTGGCTTGAGGGCCATGTCGTCTCCTGGCTCCTCCTCCGAACGGTCCTCTCGCTTCGCCTGTGGTGCGGTGGCGGGCACTCGAACGGACGGCTGGTGCCAACGAACACACTCGGTGTGGGGGCAGGCGCCGCTGCAGCCGAGGGGCGCTGCCCTGCGGTGGCGCGCGGGCCGACGGCTGTGGCTCTGGCGCGGTGCGGCGCCAAGGAGCCAGGGCAATGGCGTCGAAGAACGAATAACTGCATAAGCATTAGCTTTCGGCAGTCCGGCGCGGGTCAGCGCTGGCGGCGCCTCTGGCGCCGCCCCTGGCCCTCTTCCCGCTGAAGGGGCGGGTGGCTCTGCGCTGGCCGAAGGGCTTCGCGCGGGCCACTCCACACTAATGCTTGTGCAGTTGTTTATTCTTGCGCGGAGGGGGAGGGGACTTGACACGAACCTTTCCTCCCCCTCTCCCCTGTTTCCGCCTCTCCCCCCCTCCTCCCCCCCTCCCTCCTCCTCCTCCTCCTTCTCCTCCTCCCCCCCCCCCCCCTTCCTCCTCCTCCTCCTCCTCCTCCTCCTCCTCCTCCTCCTCCTCCTCCTCCTCCTCCTCCTCCTCCTCCTCCTCCTCCTCGCCCCAGCGGCTCCCCTCTCCCTCGACCCACGCTGCCGCTCGCTGGGGAGCGGTGGTCGGTATGGCTGGCCTGTGCGCGTCGAAAGACGCGATCCGATCGCATATGGTTCTTTTCAGGGTGTCAATGCCTTGGCATCGCTCGGACGTGTGCATTTTTTCTCGGCGAGAACCACCGAGGACCATCCTGGACCATCGAGCAACAAAAACACGCACGAAACCGAAACATGCACGGGAAATGGACGTCCGAGCGACGGCAAGAGTGGGGCCTCTCAGTTAGTTCTCGGCGGCGAGCGAGGGGGGGGAAGTGAGAAGGAGAAGGCCTTCCCAGAAGGCGGCGGGACTCCTCAGAAGCCCTCGCGCCTTCTGCGAAGATCTCGCTGTCTTCGGGGAAGGCTTGGGGAACTTCTCAGAAAGCTTGGAGACTTTCGAACCTTCTGAGAAGGCCCGCCCCTTCCCACTTCCCCCCCTCGCTCGCCGCCTAAGTTCCTCACTGTTGACGGTCAGCTGGCTCCGAGACTTTATATACTTTGCTATCCGACCGGATCGCGTCCAACTGCTGTGCCATCGGTAAAAAGGAGGGCCCTACACCGTGTTCCTGCCATGTGTTGGTCCGTGGTGTTGCAGAGCCGTGCCGTGTAGCTCCTGCCGCTTTCCAGCTAGCATGTAACTGATCAGTCCCGACGCCTGGTTGAAAATTGCACTGGTCTGCTGTGTAGCGAAGGCGATGTTTCGGTACCTCCGCTTTGTAATATCGACGCGGATTAGCACAATCGATCGCGTCGTGCTTGGCGAAGTCTGCACAGTAGTCGATGCTTGGCCATTTGTATGTAAAGGGTCAACCATGTACTTTCACCAGTCCCATTCTTGTACGTTGCGTCTTTGCGGTTAGGTTGCCAGTCATGCTCATGATTTGCATGTGCGCACGTCAACATGCACACGTTTGAGTGTGTGCACCCGTTGAAGTGGTAGTGCAAGCCAAATGCCTACTACCGTGGTGGAAGCTTGTACCTGAGGCTGTTGGAGACTTCCTGCGCTCCTGCGCAAACATTTTGCAATGGGATAGAAAGATTTCGGCCGCCCGTCCCATTTACACCCCTTCATGTGGCCTTCCCGCCGGTCTCCCGTTCGATTGTGAGACATGTGGGTCTCAGAGTTGCCGAGGCGCCGCTCGGCATTAGCCAGGCAACGCGGCCCGTGTTCCAGGCTTTCTCATGGCTGCCGGCACGCGCGCCCCAGGACCCCCTCTCGAGCTTCAGGCACGTCTTGCTTCAGACGCTGGACGGGCAGCACAGGGAGAAGAAGCGGCTGGAGGCCGAGAAGGCGAAGGATCTGCGGCGGGAGGGCCAGCTGGGACCGCGGGCGTTGCAGCCCGACCGAGGCATAAGATCGAGGTCGCTTCGGGGAGGATGCCCTCATGTTCGTCGTGCTTGTTCGATGCTCTTGTGCAGGTACCCTCGAATGTCTTCATTTTGGCCGGCAGGCGGTCTCATGTTCAGGAAGGGTGTTCTTCTGTCCCAGGTCCGACTGTAAGTCCCACACCTTCTACGTGTGCAGCGTTTCCTGGTGCGCTTAAGTCGGGCCTGTCCCTCTACAAGGGGAAAATTCAAAATCAGTTACAAATAGTCAGGGGCTGATTTCTTGTTTTTTGACTATTGTTGTTTCTTTTTTGGGGTGTTTTTTTTCACATGTTTTTCAATGTTCGCCCAAAGTCAGCCTGTAGGGGGGCATGCCCGACCAACTGCTGCGCGTGTCTTGCTTCTGGAGGGGTGAGGGGGGCGCGGAGCGGCAGCGGCGCCAGGATGGGAACCGAGACGGCAGGGAGGACGGTGACGATGAGAATGGAGGGAGGGAGGTTGAAGGATTTGAAGAAGAAAAAACGAAAAAATGTTGGCGCTCCGCGCGGATTCCTTGGATCCGCGCCGGGGCCCCCCCAGCGGCGCCTCCGGCGGCGCCGCTGGCGCGCTCCGCGCGCCAGGGAGCGCGCGCGCGCGGAGCGCGCCAGGGGCGGCGCCGGAGGCGCCGCTGGGGGGGGGCCCTGCGCGGATCCGAGAAATCCGCGCGGCGCGCCCAAAGTTTATGGTTATGTGGCTTCTTCTTGTGAGGATGGTCAGAAGAGGAAGAGGCACCCATGCAGCTGCCCTTCCCTGGTCTCCCCCTGTGGGGGCCGCCTGGGGGAGGCCCTCGTGGCCACCGCGGGATCCGCCCCGGAATCCTGGTCGGAACACTAGGGGGGGGTGGATATCATGGCGGGGGCCATGATATTTCCCCAGATTTCATGGCGCCTCGTCTTATTACATTACGTCCCTGGCCCCCCCGCTGGGCCGCGCACATGCCGCCGGTCATGATTTGCACCCTCCCCCTCTTGGACACCCCCCTCTTGGCCGCTCCCGAGCATCTGTACCCTCTGGTTTTTCCCCAGAAGGGGGACGGGGGCCCGCTCTCGCAGAGGCTGCAGCGGCTGCGGCCCGTGGCTCCGCTGTGGCGCGCGCGGAGTGTAGCTCTCGCAAGCGGAGCTCGGTCCACGAGGCGGAGTGAAGCAACAACAAAGAGGTTGGAGTTTGGTCTGGCATGTCCCCTTTCAGGCGGATTTTGGAAGAAAAATAAAAGATACTCAAAACATGCACCAAACATATGCAAAAATGGTAAAAGATCGTCCCCAGACTATTTCCCTACCTAGGCTCTGCCTAGAAGGGTTCTTACTCTGTTTGCTTAAAGGGCCAGGCAGTGGAATGCGCCCCGGGCGGTTCCCCCAGTTGCGCTCCCCGGGCGGTTCCCCCAGTTGCGCTCCCTGGGTGCCAAGCAAAAGCAAAAGCAAAGACAAAAGTGAAGGCAAAAGCGAAGGCAAAGCAAAAACATAGCATAGCAGAGCAGAGCATAGCATAGCATAGCGCAGCATAGCATAGCGCAGCATTTCATATAATAGCATAGCCTAGCCTAGCCTAGCCCAGCATAGCATTGCGCAGCATAACATAGCATAGCACAGTATAGCATAGCAGAGCATAGCATAGCATAGCATAGCGCAGCACAGCATCCACTCTTGCTGCTGCTATAGTAGGTCTAGATGTAGATGTAGGTGTCGATGTAGATGTAGGTGTAGATATATATGTAGATGTAAAGAACTCCCCAGTGCCCCGCCCTTATCTCCGTGCCTGCTTGCTGCTGCTTCACTTACGGCGTGGCGTCGGCGGTTCTGGCGCTACTACTACTACTACTACTACTACTACTACTACTACTACTACTACTA
>CAUYUJ010021733.1:5000-38578 GCA_963575745.1 Prorocentrum cordatum | reverse complement strand
ATGAGGATGATGCTGCTGCTGCTGATTATGTTGACTATGATGACGATATTGATGATGATGATGATGATGATGATGATGATGATGATGATGATGATGATGATGATGATGATGATGATGATGATGATGATGATGATGATGATGATGATGGTGCTGATGATGCTGATGCTGATGCTGATGAGGAGGACGATGAGGAGGATGATGAGGCGGAGGAGGAGGAAGAGGAGGAGGCGGAGGAGGGGGAGGAGAAGGAGGAGGGGGAGAGGGAGGGGGAGGGGGAGGGGGCAGGAGGAGGAGGAGGAGGAGGAGGAGGAGGAGGAGGAGGAGGCGGAGGTGGAGGCGGAGGGGAGGTGGAGGAGGATGTGGATGAGGTGGTCGGATGAGGATGAGTGGAGGAGGAGGAGGGGAGGAGGAGGAGGAGGCGCAGGAGGAAGAGGAGGAGTGAGAAGGACGAGGAGGCGGAGGAGGAGGAGGGGAGAGAGGGGGAATGGGGGAGGAGGCGGAGGAAGAGGAGGAGGAGGAGAGGAGAGGAGGAGGAGGAGGAGGAGGATGAGGAGGGAGGAAGGAAGAGGAATGAGGAGGAGGAGGAGGAGGAGGAGGAAGAGGAGGAGGAGGAGGATGAGGATTAGGATGAGGAGGGGAGGAGGAGGAGGGGGAGGAGGAGGAGGAGGATGCGAAGGAGGAGGGGAGGAGGAGGTGGGCGAGGAGGAGGAGGAGGAAGCGGAGGGGGAGGAGGAGGAGGGAGGGGGGGGGGTGAGCGGCGGAGGCGGACGCAGAGGCGGAAGCGGAGGCGGAGGCGGAGGCGGAGGCGGAGGATGATGAGCAGGAGGAAGAGGAGGAGGATGCGGATGAGGAGGATGAGGAGGATGAGGAGGAGGCGAAGACGGTGGAGGAAGATGGGGACGAGGAGGAGGTGGAGGTTGAGGAGGAATATGAGGAGTTGGAGTTGGATTTTGACTTGGCCCTGGACTTGGAGTTGGGTTTGGAGTTGGATTTGGAGATGGAATTGGACGGGGATGATGATGAGGAGCAGGTGGTGGAAAGGACGAGGAGGATGACGAGGAAGAGGAGGATGAGGAGGACGAGGAGGAGGAGAAGGATGAGGAGAAGGAAGAAGAGTTGGAGTTGGAGTTGAGGGTGGACTTGGACTTGGACTTGGACTCGGACTTGGACTCGGAGTTGGAGTTGGAGTTGGACGAGGAGGAGGAGGATGAGGAAAAGGAGGACTATGAGGTGGATGCTGCTGCCGATCATGATGCTGACTATGATGATGCTGATGATGCTGTTGATGATGATGACGATGACGACGATGATGCTGATGATTATGACGATGACGATGACGATGACGATGATGATGATGATGATGCTGATGATGATGATGATGCTGACGCTGATGCTGATTATGTTGATGACGATGATGATGATACTGCTGATTATGATGATGCTGCTGCTGATGATGATGCGGATGATGCTGATGATGCTGATGACGACGGTGGTGATGATGATGAGGATGATGATGCTGATGCTGACGGTGATGATGATGCGGATGATGATGATGATGATGATGATGATGATGATGATGATGATGATGATGATGATGATGATGATGATGATGATGATGTTGACGAAGAGGATTCTAATGCTGCTGCTGATGATGATGACGATGCTGCTGACGATGATGATGCTGATGATGATGATTTGGATGATGACGATGATGATGACGATGATGATGGTGATGTTGATGATGATGCTGATGATGCTGATGTTGATGATGCTGATGATGATGTTGATGATGATGATGCTGCTGCTGATGATGGTGACGATGCTGATGCTGCTGATGATGATGATGATGCTGATGCTGATGCTGATGCTGATGCTGCTGATGATGATGATGATGATGATGATGATGACGATGCTGCTGACGATGATGATGCTGATGATGATGATTTGGATGATGACGATGATGATGATGATGATGATGACGATGATGATGGTGATGTTGATGATGATGCTGATGATGCTGATGTTGATGATGCTGATGATTATGTTGATGATGATGATGCTGCTGCTGATGATGGTGACGGTGCTGATGCTGCTGATGATGATGATGATGATGCTGATGCTGATGCTGATGCTGATGATGATGATGATGATGATGATGATGATGCTGATGAGGGTGGTGGTGGTGGTGATGCTGCTGCTGCTGATGATGATGATGATGATGATGATGATGATGATGCTGCCGCTGATGATTATGATGAGGATGAGGAGGAGGAGGCGGAAGAGAAGGCGGAGGAGGATGAGGAGGAGGAGCAGGATAAGGAGGAGGAGGAGGAGGAGGAGGAGGAGGAGGGGGGGGAGTAGCAGGCGGAGTGGGAAGGAGGAGGAGGAGGAGAAGGAGGAGGAGGAGGAGGAGGATGAGGGCTCCGTAGCCATTTTGGCTCAAGTCCGGAGCCGTTTTGGCACAGGACCTGACCTTACTGGCAAGGGGGAGCAGCGGCCCCCACAGTGCCCCTCGTTTGCCTGGTCGGACGAGGATTTCGGCGTGTGTTGTGAGCTCCTGTCGGAGCATACTTCTTCGGCATCACGTTCCGATGGTGCCAGCCCCTTTCCCGTATGCGCCCTGGGTCAAGCCGCAGGTTGAAAACGAGGGATGGTCTATCGCGAAAGGACGTCGCCGTGGCCAGGCTCAAGTCTCGAGCTTTGCCTGCCCATCCTGTGGCTGCAAGAAGAGCAGCGCCAATGCCACGCATTGCAAGCACTGCGCTCATTCTCTCCCTCAGCTGTCTCATGCTGATGGGCCTCCTGCTGGAGGTCGCTGGGCCTCGGCTGGTCCCCCAGGCTACTGGTACGGGAACGGCTTCGGCGTCAAGGGGCCCGTCTTCCAGAACTTCGGAGGCAAAGGTGGAGGCCGTGGGCCCAGTGGCAAAGGCAAAGGAAAGGGCTACTATGGCGGCGACCCGACGATGTGGGATGTGCTGGCCCGTCAAGGAGATTCACGTGCTGGTGGAGCAGGAGGAGGCACCCCGCCACTTCCTGTGGGACCAGTGCCTGCCATCACAGCGTCCGAGGCCAAGGCTTTGGGGGACTCGCTCCAGAAGGCGGGCGATGTCGGAGCGGCTGCCAAGCACCTGGACATGGCAAAGCATCTGGAGGCGGCAGCGAAGCCCGTGGTTATCTCGGACCACACGCGGATGCAGCAGGCCCACTCCATGGTGCGCAAGCTGGAGAAGCAAATGGAGCAGCAGCTGGGCCGAGTCACGCGTCTGCGGGAACAACTCGTCGAAGCGGAAACATCGTTGCGATCGCTTCGGGATCATGTCGACAAAGCGGACTTGGACTACAAGCAGTCGCTGGCGGCCCTGCAGGGGCCCCCACAGCAGACAGAGGTGCGGACTCAGTCGATGTCTTTCAAGCTCGAGGAGCTGGTGGCAGGCACGGTGGACTTTTCCAAGCTCATCGACTGTAGCCACATACTGGATGATCTCACGACGGACAACGACGTGGACGCGTCGGACCTCGAGCAGCTCCAGAAAAGGAGGGAGGACCTGTCTTCAGGGGTCACCAAGTTGGCCAGGGACCTCTTCGCCCAGGTCGCTACGCATGCCAAGGCTCTTCGTGAACAACATGAAGCTCATCGGCTTCGAGTGGTGGCGAAAAAGCGGAAGACCACGGAGGGCGAAGTTGTCGGAGGTTCTCCTGCGGACGCTGCTGCTGCGGCTGGAGGTGGGGCAGGGGCGCCTTCTGAAGGTGCCAAGGCCGCTGCGCCATCTGCGGCGACGGCTGAGGCTGTCCAGGCCTCGGCTGCGCCGCAAGAGGACATTCGAGCCAAGGTCGACCAGGCTCTCAAGGACTCTGAGCCCCCTGCTGCGTCTTAGAGGCGGCGGGGGGCAGGAATCTGGGGGCGGGGACCCAGGTTTGAAACCCTCCTGGGATCTTTTTAATTTTTTAGCCTCGAGGGTGTCTGTGATAGGTTCCAGGTCCCAGGCCTCTGGGGTTCGACTCTCCAAGCGTTTACGGCTGATTTTTGGGATTCGGGATATCGGGAGCTCGTTCGACGCCCCGCTCTCCTGTGCTGAAATTAGGGTGCCCCCAGACAGCCCAGGAGCCTCTCGCATTTCCTCTCTGCCTCTGCCTGGTGCGGTCGGGAAGCAGTATTGCGTGGGGGCTGGTGGAGCTCTGCTTGAAGATTCACCAGTCGCACGATTGCCGCAATCCGATGCCCTTTTTCCTGGTGCTAGCTCCGCCAGGGCCTGGTCCTGCATGAGGCCCGTTGCAGATGACGAATGGCTTCCAGTGACCTCAGCCCCCACGCCAGCTGCCCAGGGTGCTGCCGATGGCTGCATCAGGCCTGACGAGGGTCTTCTGGTGACCACAGTGAACGCCACTACCTGGGGCACTCTCAAGAATTATCTGTCCTCGGCCAGGTCTCATGTGGTTATTGCTCAAGAACATCGGCTTAAAGATCCTAGTGCTCTGGACCAAGCTTCGAAGTCGTCTAGGTTCCTGGGATGGAAAACTCTGTGGACTTCAGGCCTGTCTGGAGAGGGAGGAGGCGTAGCTTCGGGAGTTTGTGTCTGTGTTCGAGATGGCCTAGGGCTCTTTGAAGCTGCTGGGCATACTGTTCTCGTTCCTGGTCGAGCTGTTGCCACCATGGTACACGTACCAGGGTGCGCTCCACTTTGTGTCTGCAGCCTCTACCTCGTCCACAGTGAAGGTCTCTCGGAATCGAATAGAGAAACGTTGAGGGTGGTTGGGGAATTTTTAGATTCCTTGGGTTGTGAGTTTATCGTGGGGGCGGACTGGAACGTGGGTCCCGAGGTTCTTGAAGCTTCTGATTTGGGCAAAAAGCTTGGGGCCAGTACTATTGTTCCTGAAGGTCACACCCACTTCCCCAGCAGGGGCCCTCCTGATCGTTTTGGTTATTTTGTGGTGTCGGGGGCTCTCAGCCTCTGCCTGAAGAGTGTTTTCGTTGAGGGAGACCCCAGCGTCACTCCTCATCGCCCTGTGTCGCTTCGTTTTCACAGCTCCCTGGGCGATCTCAAGGCTCTTGCCTTCCGCCACCCCCCTTCGTTGCCTGTGCTCCCTCCTGTCGGCCCTTCGCCCAAGTCTGGCGACTGGGGCGCAGCGCTTGACTTGGCCGAAGAAGCGTTTAGTGCGGTCGCTACGGGGGGCGGGGGAAAAGCGCGCAGGCTTTTGGGCATTGGGTACAAGTTTTGGGCTGATGCGGCGGAGAAAGACCTTGCCAGCTCTCTGGGGGCCGAGCTCAAGGTTTTGGGGACTCGGGGGACGCGACCTCAGGTTTACTGGAAGTCTGTGCTCCGTCCAGCGGGGCGTGAAAAAGATCCAGGGTTACGGTCTATTTCCTGGCTGTGTAACCAGTTGCGTGCAGTTAGGTGCTATCTCTCGGATTTGGTCTTGCAGGAGGCTGGACGACAGGTGCTCAACTCGATCCTCCAGCCTCCGTCGGCCGTGGCGGTGCAGGAGGGCTCTGAGTTCCACTCGTTCTTCAAGGCCAGTGCGGCCTTAGCTAGACGCGCCTTTTTCTCCTGTGCTGGATCCTGAGCTCGGCTCTGATCTGGACGACCTGATCGATCAGGTTGCTCAAGCCGTCGCCACTGCTAAGGTCACCGCTGCGAATGCTTCGCGGCAAGAGTGGCAAGAGTGGGTGCGGACGGGCATTGATGCTGGTGGTCGAAACGCTCAGAGGGCCATCAAAGACCCTGAACCCTGGAAGCCCTCCGCCACCCTGGCCAGATGTGGTACTATCGTTTGCGACCCAGTGTCTTTGCTGCAGGCTGAGGGCGACAAGTTCGCCGCCATTTGGGGATCTGGCAAAGGCATCGGTGTGGGCCATGACCTTTTGCCCCATGGGCGAATTTTAGAGCCTACCGAGCTCCGTGCGATTTCCAAACATTACCGTACCTCCTCTGCTGTGGGCGTTGATGGATTCCACTGTCGGCATTTTAGCCTTCTCCCCGATGGGGCTTTGCATGCCCTGGCCCTGTGGTTTGCCGTGTGGGAAGCCACTGGCGGTTTGCCCAAGCAGCTCTCTTGGGTGCTTATGGCCTTGTTGGCCAAGCCGACGGGTGGGTTCAGGCACATCGGGGTCTTCCCGAGCCTGTACCGCCTTTGGGGTCGTGCCCGTCGCCAGGAGGCTCTTCAGTGGGAGCTCGCCTACCCTGGAAGGTACTGGGCTGCTGGGGCCAACAGGGGAGCGGGGGGCGTCGTTCGGGGGCAGGCCTTCAGGGCCGAAGCGGGAACGCGCAAGAGAGAAGTTTCGGCTTCCATTTTCTGGGATCTCAGGAAATACTATGAGCACATTGACCTGAGGTACCTCTGGCAGCAGTGCGTGCATTTCCATTTTCCGTTGCCGCTTGCGAGACTGGCCATCAGAGCGTATTCGTGTGCTCGCTTCCTGGCCCTTGGGGGCATCATCCAGGGTCCGTATTTCGTCTCCAAGGGTTTAGTGGCGGGTTGCTCGTTTGCGACCAGCCTCATTCGCGTCTTTGCCATGCAGGTCTTTGATGAGGCCCTCGTTTCGGTTCCCGAGGGCCCAGGAGGCACGACTGACTTCGACGCCTCCGTCGATGACCTTAACGGGACCTGCTAATGTTGTAGTTGCCAGCCTCACGGCGGGAGCCAAGGCGCTCCACCGAGCCATCACGGCGACGCTCGAGTGCAAGCTGGCCATGAACAGAGTGGGTATGATCAGCAGCTCCCCTGAAGTTTCCAAAAAGCTTACGGAGACCCTGGGGCCTCTTGTGGGGCCAGCCTGCTCTCGGGTGACCAATCTGGGTTCGGATTTCACTGCTGGCAGACCTGTTCGCTCTAAAGGCCGCTCGGCCAAGTTAAAAGCTAGAGCTGCGGTTGCGCTGAGGAAGACCAAAAACTTCAGGGTCTCCAGCAGGCCCTCGGCCGCAAGTGTTTGAAGGTTTTTGCGGCGGGTCCGATGGCTGGAGCTGTGTACGGCTCGGACTTGTTTGGGATTTCGGACAGGGAGCTGCTTAACCTCAGAAGGATGGCCATGTCGGCGGTCGAACCCAGAGCCCAGGGTCGGCCCCTCAGCGTCTTGTGTCTTCTCTCGGATGACCCTACGTGGAGGGGTTGTTGTGCGCCTGTCATCCGCTGGTCCAAAGAGGTCTGGACCCTGCATACTCATGGGTTTCCCTGGGCGTTGAGTTGGGCTGAACTCAGGGACGGCTGGTGTGCCGTTTTTGCGTCTGATGACCACTCTTGGTCCAAAGTGGCAGGGCCTGTTTCTGCCCTGTGCATGTCTTTGTACGGGCTGGGCTGGACCATGCCCAATTTTTGCACCATCGTTGATGATTTTGGCCGTGAAATCTCTTTGACCCTGTCGTCTCCTAAACTTGTCAAGCTTTACTGTAAGGAAGCTCATCTTCGGGGTCTTGAAAGAGACTCTGTGCATAAATACGGTTGTGGTTTCAGGCTTTGCTGGGATGTGGTCAAGCAGCTTTTGTCTTCCAGGAAGGTTTCTAGTAAAACCAAGGGTTGGATCCGAGCTCAGGCCACGAGAGCTTGCTGGACGGCAAGTGATGTGGCAGCGGCAGGGTATGAATTTTCTGACCAGTGCGCGTTGTGCGGCAAGGACCGCGCAACCCTCTTCCACAGGCTCTTCGCGTGCCCGTCCGTGCCGTCTGTGCGGGAAGCGGTTCTGGACAAAAGTATTCAGAATGAAGCGTTGGAGTTAGGTGCAGATCACGTCGACATGTGTCTGTACTTGTATGGAGCCTTCAAACATCCTGGAGACTATGCCCCACCGCCACTCACTGAAGGAGGTACCAGCCTGGAATGGTTTGTTGATGCGCTTCCTGACCCATCGGACCTTGCTGCTGCTCCCTCTATCCCTCCCTCCTTTGGGCCCTGGGGGCACCTCTTTATGGACGGCTCGTGCCGTCGTCATGTAGTGCGTGAGCTCTCCAGGGCTGGCTGGGCGGTTGTCATGGTTTCGTGCTCGGGCGAGCGCCTCGGGGTTTTGAAAGGTCCTCTGTGGGCTCCGTGGCCTCAGACGCCCCATGGTGCGGAGTTTGGGGCCCTGGCCTGGGCCGCTGTGCAAACCGAAGGCCCAGCTTTGTGTTATTCTGATTGTGCTAATGTGGTTTATTTAATGAATCTTGGTGCCGCTGACGGTATCAGCGCCAAGCGTCAGTATGCTGGTCAAATCATTCAAGCTAGGCATTATTTTGGCACCAACCTAATCTCCTTAGATAAGGTTGAGGCCCGCAAAGATGTTGACGAGGAAGGGCTTTCCCCGCATGAGAGATTCGCGCGAAGAGGGAACTTCTACGCTGACGTCTATGCCAAGGAGGGTGCTAATCAGCACCCTGTCATGTCTCCGACGGAGCAGGAGGCCCTCGATCATCATATCCTAGTTTCGAGGGCGATCTTGCTAGCTGGAGCGGAGCTCTTGCCACTTTGGCCGAAGTTGGAGTTTCGAGGTCTGCTGCGTTTCCCGCCGTCGCCTGGCTCGAACGCTCCCCTTTTAGAGCTCGTCCACGACTGGTCCCAACAAAGTTCCTCCTGGCGGTGTCGGGCGTGTCTGCGAGGTTCCCGCGCGAAGTCCAAGCCGCTGGGAGGAACGTGCCCAGGGCATTCCCGTTTTGACCAGGGGCTGTTGGAGAGACTAGGCCATCGAGTCGTTGCTTTCCCTTGCAGTGACAAGGGCCACCTGTACTTGTGCATGCCGTGCAAGTTTTACTCTAGCGGTGAAAAGGTCTTTGGTTTGTCCCGTAAGTGCGGGCCCCCCACGGAGGCTGGTTTCAGAAACTTGAGACGGCTCCGTAACGGACAGCACGCTGATAAGAAGGGTGTTTCGGTCGATATCGACGAATTTATCCCGCTACTATAAATTACAGGTAATTTGCCTTGCCTTCAGTGCGTCTCTGGCTGTCTGTGCAGGCTCGTCACTTTCAGAGGCATGAATGTTGCATTCAAAAAAAAAGAGGAGGATGAGGACGATGATGATGATGATGAGGAGGAGGAGGAGATGGACCAGTGGAAACCCAAGAGTCATCAACGATGTTGGAATTAACCATCCCTCCAAGCTTCTTCTGCATAGGCCCTCACAGTTGTTCGTTTCCATTGAGGGAACTGCCCCGTTGGAAGACATCAGTTTGGAGATCCTGAAGCGTGCCAACACATTGTTGTCGGGATCTTAACGCTACGTATCAACCAGACTGCTGCGTCTTAACGATCAAACTCGTGCCATAACCTCATTTTGTGAATTCCAGCACGGCGAATCAACATAATTGCTGCGCCCGCACAATCCCGAATCCTTCCGAAACGCCATGTCTGGCGCGTTGATCATGGGAACCCGAATTTGCGTGGCGCTAAGGCGAGAGCCACATTTTGAAAAGGAACCGCCCTCCATCCGTGAAGCTCTTGCAATTCTTGTCAAACGAGTGTGCGCGGCGCTGAGGCGAGAGCCACATTTTGAATCGGAGCCGCCCCCAATCCGTAAATCTCTTGCAATTTTTGCAAAACGAATGTGCGCGGCGCTAAGGCGAGAGCCACATTTTCAAAACGACCCGCCCTCAATCCGTGAAGCTTTCGCAATTTTTGCCAGGCGAATGTGCGCCGCGCCAGAGCGAGAGCCACATTTTGAAAACCACCCGCCCTCAATCCGTGAAGCTCTTGCGAGTTTTTGTTGTTAAACGAATGTGCACGGCGCTAAGGCGAGAGCCTCATTTTGAAAACGACCCGCTCTCAATCCGTGACACGCTTGCGATTTTTGTTAAATGAATGTGCGCGGCGCTAAGGCGAGAGCCACATTTTGAACACCACCCGCCCTCAGTACGTCAAGCTTTTGCAAAGTTTTAGAAGGAATGTGCGCGGCGCTAAGGCGAGAGCCACATCTTGAAAATTACCCGCCCTCCGTCTGTGAAGCTGTTGATATCTTTAAGCGTCAGAAACATAAATGGTGAGGAAGTCTCAGGCGAAACGCCCGGCCCGCCCTAAACACTGGCCTCGGTGTGCGAGAGGAATTTCTTACAAGGAGAAGGAATGGAGGAGGAGGACGAGGAGGAGGAGAGGGGAGGATGAGGAGGAGGAAGAAGAGGATGAGGAGGAGGAGGAGGAGGAGGACGAATACGAATAATAAGAAGACGAAACATACCAATCATAATAATAGTAAGAACAATACTAGTACTAATAATGGCAATATTGATAATAATAACGTTAACAATAATACTAAGAGTACCAAGCTGACTACTAATAATACTATTAAGAAGAAGACGGGTATTAACAACCATAAGACGTAAGGTAATACGACTAATATTCAGAAGACGAATAATTGGAAGAGGAAGGAGATGAGGAGGAGGAAGAGGAGGAGGAATAGGAGGAGGTGGATGATGATGATGATGAGGAGGAGGAGAAGGCAGAGGAGAAGCAGGAAGAGAGGGAGGAGCTGGAGGAGGAGGAGGAGGATTATGTGGAGTAGGAGGAGGAGGATAATGAGGAGGAGGATGAGGATGATGATGAGGAGGAGGAGGAGGAGGAGGAGGAGCATGAGGAGCGGGAGGGGGGGAGGAGGAGCAGGAGGAGGAGGAGGAGGAGGAGGAGCAGGAGGATGAGGAGCAGGACGAGGAGGAGGACGAGGAGGAGGAGGAGGAGGAGGAGGAGGCGGAGGAGGAGGAGGGAGAGGAGGAAGGAAAGGAGGCGGGCAGGTGACGACGACAGAGGGTGGAGGGCAGGGGGAGGACGAGGAGGAGGAGGAGGACCGCCAAGACTAGGCCGAGTAGTAGAAGGAGGCGCGAGGGGGGACGAGGAAGGAGGATGAGGAGAGGGGCGGGGAGAGCGGAGGACACGCTGGTTCGCTCGCGCCATCTCTGATATCCTACCCATCCCTCCCATCATGTCCCATTGCGCTGAGTGTTCTTCGATCCACCAGCGGCTTCGCAGCGGACGTCGAACACCCCGAAAGACACCAGCGTGTTTCGCGTAATTTGGACGAGGGGAGCTGCGTACACTGCAGGGGGTGGCGGATGAGCAGGAGGATGAGCAGCAGGAGGAGGGGGAGGAAGAGGAGGAGGAGAAGGAGGACGACGACGACGAGGAGGAATTGCGGCAGCAGGGGCGGGGGGAGTAGGAGAACCATGGGGCAGCGGGGAATGGGAGAGTAAAGGGGGCGACCACAACGAGAAAGCACTCGGATCCAAAGGTGTGGCTCGCGCAGGGGCGAGAGCCCCATTCTGAACGACGGGGGCAAGCGCCGATCCCAGAGCTGCAACAGGGGCGTCATGGTAGAAGGACGATGACGCTCGGATCGGGGAAAACACGACCGAACGCACTTTTAAGAGCCAGATGCGGAGGGGGCGCGCCACACTCCGCACGTTTTCGGCAGGGAGGAGAGCAGTATTAGGGCGGGCATGTCCTCCTGCAGGCGGATCTTGGAATAAAGCGCTCAAGCAATAACCAAACATGGTCAAAACATCGTCCCCAGCTAGTTGGTCAATTTTTGATTCTTCCTCCTGTGGAGGGACAGGCCCGACTTGGGAGTACTTCTCACCTTGTGCAGTTGCGAAGGCTGCAGGGAGCACGGGACCAAGAAGGGGCGGACGTGGAGGCGTCGTGCCGCTTGGCATCGCTCGGACGTGTGCATTTTTTCTTGGCGAGGACCCTGGAGGAGCATCCTGGACCATCGAGCAAAAAAACACACGCACGAAACCGAATACTGCACGGGAAATGGACGTCCGAGCGATGGCAAGGCCGGGCCGGTTGGAGATTTGCCCCCGAGAGGCCCGCACGGCGGGCGCCAACGGCGAGTTTGCCGCAGGCGCGCCGGCGCGCTTCTTTTGTGCTCGGCGTGCCGCCTGCGGGCCCCGAGGTTTTTCGCGCTGCTCGGCGCCGGGCCCCCCCAGTAAGGTCGGACGACTACACGTAAGAGTGACCCTTCGCCGGAGTGACCTTTGGTGCGCGGCCACCGGGGCCCCCGATCGTCGCGTGCGGTGCGACAGTGGCGTCTTGCTCGCTAGTATTTGGTCTCCCCACGGCCCTCAACGAGCCGCGCACCGAAGGTTACTCTTACCCAGGGTCACTCTCGCGTGCAGCCGAAGGAGGGAGGCAGGTCGGGGGCAACGATGGGGAGGGATGGGCACAGGGGGGGATGCATCGAACCTGGATTGCCCATTGATCGCCAATGGGGGTCTGATAGCCCCACCCCGTCCAGGAAGGTGCGGCTTCGCCATCGTGGGCCGATGGCCGATCTGTCAGCGATGTGTCGCCGATTCCAGGTCGATGCTTCCTCCTGCCTCCTCCTCCTCCTCCTCCTCCTCCTCCTCCTCTTCCTCCTCCTCCTCCTGCTCCTCTTCCTCCTCCTCCTCCTCCTCCTCCTCCTCCTCCTCCTCCTCCTCCTCCTCCTCCTCCTCCTCCTCCTCCTCCCTCCTCCTCCTCCTCCTCCTCCTCCTCCTCCTCCTCCTCCTCCTCCTCCTCCTCCTCCTCCTCCCTCCTCCTCCTCCTCCTCCTCCTCCTCCTCCTCCTCCTCCTCTCCTCCTCCTCCTCCTCTCCTCCTCCTCCTCCTCCTCCTCCTCCCCCTGTGCCAGTCCCCCCCCCCCCCAGTCGTGGCCCCTGCCTGGGGCACAGGGGGGGGTGCCACATCTGCGGCATGCAGCTGGTTTCGGACCTCCCCGTTTCAGGAGGGGAAAAACACACAGACACAGTTAATCGCCGACCCCCAGAAAATATAGGAAAATATGGGAAGTGGGGGGGAAGACAAAAACCCAGAACATATGGGGAAATATGGGGAATCTTTTTATTTGTGTGTATTTATTTGTGTGTCCCAGGGCCCCTTCACCTTTGCTAGCCTTGTGATGTTCCAACCTACTTTGGCCTTGACCACCAGCAAGAATTTCGAGCCCCGGAAAAGTACCCCCAAACTCGAGGGTTTTCAGGTGTCGGGCCCTGGGAGACTGGTCCGACATTGTTTCGACACTCTTCCGACACTCTTTCGACACTTTTACGGGTGCCCGAAATCATTATTTCTGGGATGTGGCCCGTAAGTACGATGGGAGCAACATGATGCTGGCCTCCCCTTCTCGGCCGTCCCGGTGGTCGCCGTCTTCGGGGGCTCCTTGGGGGGGCTCTCCACGGGCCCCGGGGCCCGTCGGATAACGGCCGGTCGTGGGGGGGGCAGAGTCCAGCGCCCGATTCCTGCTCGGTGATGCCACGGCTGTTGCAGTCACCATCGCCCTTATTGACATACTCGGAGGCGAGCGAGGGGGGGACGCGAGAAGGAGAAGGCCCTCTCGGAAGACGGCGGGGCTTCCCAGAAGCCCTCGCGTCTTCTGAGTCGCTTCTCGTGTTTTCGGGAACGACTTAGGAAACTTATGAGAAGGCCGGGGGACTTCCGAGCCTTCTCTGAGAAGGCACGTCCCATCTCACTTCCCCCCTGGGCTCGCCGCCGAGCGCGGTGATGTGTTACGGAGTCTCCCCACGAGAGATCGGCTTCGGATCGCGTCGTGCGTGGCGTGCGGGCGAGACTGGGCGAAACTGCACGACTTCGTTCAGGAGGGAAAGAAACACACAGACACAATTAATCGTCGATTTTCAAGAAGAGATATGGGCAAATATGGGAAGTGAGGGGGAAGACAAAAAACTCAGAAAATATGGGAAAATATTGGGAATCCTGTTATTTGTGCGTATTTATCTGTGTGTCCCAGGGCCCCTTCAGACTGGGCGAAGCTGCACGACTTTCTGCCCGAGCCAGGCCCGGGGGAGCACTCTGCCTCCGTTCGGGGCGCGCGCCGGGGTTCTCCTGCGGCCGTCCAGCGGATTTTTCGCGCGGTTCTCCCGCGGCTGTCTCTCGCGGTGGTCCCGCGGTGGTCCCGTGGTTGTCCCGCGGCTGTCCCGTGGTTGTCCTACAGTGAGCGGCTTGAGTAAGGAACACTTACTTTTCAAAAGGGACTCGGTCGTTCCTTAAGGCTTGCATGCGTTACGTATCCTTTCTGATGCGTTTTTTTATGATTTATCGTTCCCTATGCTTTTTTCCTTGGAAAACAGGGGCTTCGTTCCTTATTTATCGTTCCTTAGGTCAGGCCGATGACTGTAGGGTTGGTTCATGGACGTCCGCGGTCATCCCGTGGTGGCCCCGCGGTTGCCCCGTCTATAGGTAGATCGATCCATGTTAGTCGGTCCGAGAGATAGCCAGTGAGCTCAGTACAGACACTGGCAAATGGAGCGGTAGTGAGACCGATGGGCAGATCGATGGTGGAATCGATGGAGCGCGCGATCAACTTCTGTATCTGTCGTGGTGTCCGTAAATTTTGATCGAGAGCGGTCGATTCCTAGATCGGGGTCCCCTGGTGTCCCGTGGTTGTCCGTCGGGCCGAACTGTTTTTCGTCGTCGTCCTCCCCACTCCTCTTCCTCTACCCCATCCTCCAGCCCCATCCTCCTCCTCCTCCTCTTCCTCCTCCTCCTTCTCCATCGTCGGTCCCGCTTCGCCGCCACTTGCGGCTGCTGTTGCCAGGGAGCTAGCGCTTGGCTTAATCCCACGTCCGATATCCTCCTCCTCTTCCTCTTCTTCTTCATCATGTTCTTCTTCTTCTTATTCTTCTTGTTCATCATCTTCTTCTTCTCGTTATTGTTATGAATCGTATTCTTCTTATTTAATCGCTTCGCTCATTCCGCCGGCCCATATTGTCGCACCGTTGTGGGCTAGCCGAGTTTTGGGGGCCGTTTTGGGGCCTCTTGGGGCCTCTTTTGGGCCTCTTGGGCGCCTCTTGGGGCGTCTTGGGGGCCTCTTGGGGGCCTCTTGGGGCCTTTTTGGGGCCTCCTGGGCGCCTTCTGGGGCGGAGGGCTCGATTTTTCAGTTCTCGGTTCCCCTCTTGAGCCCCTCTTGGGCCCGTCTTGGGGCCTCTTGGTCCGTCTTGGGCGGCACTTGGGCCGTCTTGGGGGCCCTCCTGGGCCGTTCCGGGGCCGTCTTGGGAGCCTCGTGGGCCGTCTTGGAGCGGTCTTGGGGGCCTCTTGGGCCGTCTTGGAGCGTCCGGAAGCCGAAAAAGCCAGAACACAAAAAACATAGAAAAAACCAATGAAAATCAACGATTTTGGCCTCTTGGGGCTCTCTTCGGAGGCCTCTTGGAAGGCTCTTGGGGCGTCTTGGAGGCCTCTTGGGCTGTCTTGGGGGCCTTTTGGGCCGTCTTGGGGTCATCTTCGGCGTCTTCGAGCGCTCTTTGGGCGTCTCGGGGGCCTCTTGGGCAGTCTTGGGGGCCTCTTGGGGCACTCTTGGCGCGCTCAGGGCGGCCTGAGAGGCCGCACCCAGAAGGAAAACCATCTCTGAGTTGAACCGGGCGGGACCTTGCCAGGCGGCGGGCGGGGTACTTTTCGCCGGGGGACCCCCAGGGGCCGCCCCGCGCGCGCGAACTAGTACAATACAATTGTTAACCAGTTACCGGAGATCTTAGCACGCCTCTGGCCCGTTGGGCCGGCGAATTTTTCTTCCCCTTCCTCCTTCACAGGCGACGTTGGCCACGGGGAGATCCTGTCCGACGGCAATTGGGTTCTCATCACCTGGCCGAACGGCACGCAGACCAAGACCGTGTGGCCGAACGTCAGCTGGTACCCCCCGGCATCCAGCCCGAACAAAAAACGACACCCTTGCGTTGTGACAAAAACACGACGGGTGGGTTCCTGATAGTTATCTAATCGCTTCGCTCATTCCACCGGCCCGTATTGTGCCCTCGCTGGCGTTTGGGCTTTTGGGGGCCTTTTGGGGTCCTTGTTGTGGGTTTCTCGGGAGCCTCTTGGGTTTCTGTTGGAGCCTCTTTGGGGTTTCTTGGAGCTCCTTTAGGAGCATTTGGGAGCATCTTGGGGCTTCTGGGCGCCGCTTGGGGCCGAGGGCTCGATATGTCCGTTCCGGTTCCCACTTTGGGCCTCCTCTTTGGGCTGTCCTGGTGCCATCTTGGGCCGTGTCGGAGGCCTCTTGGGCCGTCTTGGAGGTCTTTTGGGCTGCATTGGGGCGATATTGGAGGCTATGCGGCCGTCTCACCCTTTGGGCGCTGCGCTGCAAGGCCGCGGCGCCTGATGCGACTCCCACCCAGCGATGGACCGCTCTATCGAGGAGTGGAGGAGGGGATCAGGAGGAGGAGGATGAGGAGGAGGAGGAGGAAAAGGAGGAGGAGGAGTGCCTGAGGAGGGTAGACGGAGCGCTGTGCAGAAGTTTCCCAGAATTTCTTTGTGCTCGCTGCCCATATTGTAGCATCGCTGGCACTTGCTAGCGTGGTCGGGGGGGCATTTTTGGGGCCTCCTGGAGCCGCTTGGGAGCCGCTTGGGAGCTTCTTGGGGGCCTCGTGAGGGCCTTCTAGGGGCCTCCTGGGGTTTCTTAGGGGCGTCTTGGCGCCTCCTGGGGGCTTCTCAGGGCCGAGGACTCGAAATGTTATTTCGTGTTCCTCCTCTGGGGCTTCTCTTAGAGCGTTCTTGGGGCTCTCTTGGGCTGTCTTGGAGGCCTCTTGGGCCGTCTTGGAACCCTCTTGGGCCGTCTTGGAACCCTCTTGCGCCGTCTTGGGGCCCTGTCGGATGCCTCTCGGGCCTCTTAGGGCGATCTTGGGGGCCTCTTGGGCCGTCTTGGGGCGTCGCGATGCCGAAAATGTCGAAACGCCAACATCTCCCCCAAACCTAAGGAAATCAATGAATTTTGCCTCTTGGGGCCCTCTTGGGAGTGCTCTTGAAAGCCTCGTGGGGCGTCTGGGGGCTATCTTGAGCGTCTTGGAGCGATCTTGTGGCATCTCGGACCCTTGGTGTACCATCTTGGGGGCCACTTGGGTGCTCTTGGCTTTTCTTGGGACTCTCTCTTGGCCCTTCTTGGGACTCTCGGGGACGTCTCGGGGCCCTGTTGGTGCGCTCCTGGAGCGCTCTGGGGGCTTCTCCCGGGACCTTGCCGGGGTACTTTTCGTCCAGGGACCCCCAGGGGCCGCCCCGTGCGCGCGAACTAGAAATACTGTGAACCAGTTACCGGAGATCTTAGCACGCCTCTGGCCCGTTGGGCCGGCGAATTTCAGCCTAGCAGCTCATAACACGGTAGCATTGTATTGCATTGCATTGCATTGCCCGGCATGCCGTGTCTGTGCATACCATGCATCGCGATAGCATCTGTCTTCATGGGAAGCATCGCATGATATGGCTCAGCGTATTATCGCATATAGTATCATAGCATTGCACAGCACAGGGTGGCATGGCATGCAATACGTACTGTAGAGTAAGTCATGTTATTGCGTCGCATACTGCGTCGTGACATTGCGCTTTGTGTCATAGCAGGGTCTATCATGGCATTCCATTGCATAGTGCAACATGGCGCTGTAGCGCTGCATCTTCCCTGGCCCATAGCTTGGCGACAGATCACCAGTCGACCGGTCGATGAGAGCGGAGGAGGAGGAATGAGGAAGAGGCAGGAGGGAACCCTGGCCCCCAGGAGCTTCTGGGCAGGTTCCACATAGGTCCCAGACAGGCCAACGTGGCTTCGGGACGGCCCAAGAGGCCATTCTTTGTAGGGCACGATCCGCGTGAAGGGTGTGCCGAATGTTTCAGATACCCTGATGCGAACGCCCCCACTAAGGCCACAGGTGGACCTCCTCCAGGCACGACCCGTGCGAGGCATGTTCCGAAATGGGCGGGGGTACGCCATGCGAAGCTGCTTATTGGTGCCATATGTGGAGCTCCTTCTGGGACATGGTTTGCGTGACGGGTCTGCCGACATGGGTGGGGGAGCGATGTACGAACCTTGTTTTTGGGTCTTTAAGTGGCACTCCTTGTGGGGCACGATCCGCGTGATAGGGTGTGCCGCAATGGTCAGAGGGGCGCAGTGCGAACTTTGCCTTTGGGGCCGTAGGTGAAGATCCCTGTGGGCCACGATCCGTGTGCGAGTTGTGCCGATGTAGACGGGAGGGCATGATGCGAACCTTGAATTCCATGGCCGTCCGTGGAACCCTTTGCGGGCCGCGATCCGTGTGAGAGGTGTGCCGAAGTGAGTGGGGCGACGTGATGAAGCTTCACTCAGGTGCCGCTCGTACAGCTATTTGCGGGGCACGATCCGCGTGAGGGTCGTGCCACTATGCGAACCTCGTCTCTGGGGACGTAGGTGGAGCTCTCTGTGGGGCGCGATCCCTGTGAGGGGTATGCCAACAAGGGCGGGGGAACGCTAGCCAAGCCTGTCTCTGGGGCCGCAGGTGGAGCTCCCTGAGGGCACGACCCGTGCGACAATCGATGTCCGCACTTTACACTACAACTAGGGCTTGCTAGAACCTAAGCGAGCGTGGTTCTAGTATTTACGTGTATGTTTACACACCTAGGTATATGCACAGGAAGGTATAGGGAGTTAGACATAAAATTGGAGCAAGCGATTCAAACAATCCGCCCCCGGGGGCCTCGAAATAATTGAGTTGGGCAGGCTAACAGAAATCCAGCCACCATACCCGATTTTTTTAATCGTCTGCCCCCCAACAATTTTTCAGCCGCCGCCGTCGTCGTCCTCGTTGTCGTCGTCGGCGTCGGCGTCGTCGTCGTCGTCGTCGGCTACGGCGGGCCTACGTTTCACCGTGCGTTGTCGTCGTCGTCGTCGTCGCCTACGCACGGCAGACCTACGCATCCCCCCCCCATAGGGCATCCGGAGTGCGTCGTCGTCGTCGTCGTCGCCGCCGCCGTCGTCCGTCATCGTCGTCGTCCTCGCTCGCCCTCGTCCTCGTCCTCGTCGTCGTCGTCGTCGTCGTCGTCGTCGTGGTCGTCGTTGTCGTTGTCGACTACAGCGGGCCTACGCAGCACTCCCCACATGAGGCATCAGTCGTGCGTCGTCGTCGTCGTTGTCCTTCGTCCTCGTCCTCGTCCTCGTCCTCATCCTCGTCTCGTCGTCGTCGTCGTCGTTGTCGTCGTCATCGTCGTCTGTCGTCGTCGTCGTCGTCGTCGTCGTCGTCGTCGCCGCCGCCGCCGTCGTCGTCGTCGTCGTCGTCGTCGTCGTCGTCGTCGTCGTCGCCGTCGTCGTCGTCGTCGTCGTCGTCGTCGTCGTCGTCGTCGTCGTCGTCGTCGTCGTCGTCGTCGACTACAGCAGGCCTGCGCAGCACCCCCCCCATAGGGTATCCGCAGTGAGTGCGTCGTCGTCAGCGTCGTCGCCGTCGCCGTCCTCGTCCTCGTCCTCGTCGTTGTCGTCGTCTCCGTCGTCGTCCGTCCTTCTGGTCGGCGCAATCGTTATCGCGGACGACCGTGGCGACTGGGAGGAGGAGGAGGAGGAGGAGGAGGAGGACGAGGAGGAGGACCAGGAGGAGGTGGATGATGATGATGATGATGATGAAGATGATGATGATGATGATGATGATGATGATGATGATGATGATGATGATGATGATCTGATGATGATGATGATGATGATGATGGATGATGATGATGATGATGATGGTGATGACGATGACGATGATGATGATGATGATGATGATGATGATGATGTGATGATGATGATGATGAGGAGGAGGAGGAGGAAGAGGAGGAGGAGGAGGGGCAGGAGGAGCAGGATGTTAAAGCATCTTCTGCTTCAAGGGTATGGTTCGCAAACTTTTGGCGGCCTCGCGGGCCCCCTCCCCGGCCCCCCAGATAGCTCGGGGTTGTCCGCCCTCCGTGGGCCTGCTCCCCCCCCTCCCAGGCCGGCGAACATTTTGTTTTAACTGGCCGCCCAAGATTTTTTGTTGACAAACATCGCTTGCTCCCATTACATACATATGTATGTACGTATAGAGATAGACATAGAGAGAGATAGAGAAACACATCAAGAAACATGTCTACATATATATATATATTTGTATATATATATATGTATATATATGTATGTATATATATAACATTTAGTAACTAGACTGGACTGGAATGTATAGTCGAATTCGACTAGGGCGGAAGGAAGGCCGATCGAGGCACCTTCGAAAAATGATCAATCCACTGATTGGGTTTTCTCTAGTTTAATTCTTGACGCTTCGAAGGTGCCTCATCCACATTTGGAATGTCGCGCCAGGCGTCCTTGACGACATCCTCGACCACCACTCGTCTGAGGTTTTCCCCACTGCTCCCACCAAGCGGAAGACTACATCGGAGGTGCCAGAAGACAGTTACGACATGTGCGCACACCTCTCCCCAGCAGGAATCAGTGCGTCGGTGAATGACGCTTTCACACGACCCACACCCCGCGGGGATGGCTCGTCACCACATGACACGGAGACCAACAACCAAGACGGCCAGACAGGAGTAGACGGCAGGGCCTCCAGCAGCAACAGCTCCTTTTTCCCCGAAGTGCCGCCACCCCTGTGCCCCTACTTGCCCACGCTCTCCACCCACCGTCTCGAAGGGGTGGAGTCAGACGGCCCGGTCCACGCCCTGGTCAAGTACACGATTGAGTGGAACCACGCAATCTACACCCAATGGGCCTCCTACGCACAGCAACAAGGCGAGAACATCAAAGGGGACATAACCGACGAGGCGAGGTGGCCGACTGAGCGGCTGCTCCCCTTCCTGGACACGGTGTACGGAGACGCCATCCCTGAGAACGGTCACCCCCCACGCGTCCCATGGGACGGACAATGGGCAGCGGCAGCCAGGGTCGTCTCACATCTTGCGGGCAGGAACCAGAAATACAAAGAAGACTGAGACCGCTATGCAGACAGCCTCACCGACCAGAAGGGGCAGTGCCACTCCCGACAGCCGTTTCACATCCTCATGGCATTCCTAACAATACTGGAGGGCTCCGACTTGGCCAGGGGAACCATCAACCACCTCGCCGCCTTGCCCCTGGAGCCGGCCGCTAGCAGCTCAGGCCGAGATGGGTTACCAGCTGCCTGCTGGCTCAACAGGCCGACTAGCAGCAAGGAGTCCCCCGCGGCGGATCGCCGAGTGAAGGCCCACGGAGCACCCCCGACCCGCACCGACGCGCCACCTCCTCAGCCCGCTGAGACCGACCTGTCCCCTGCAACCCAGGAAGAGGGGCAAACCCCACCGTGGCACTACAAAGGCGAAGGCGACGTGGAAGGGGTTGATTGGGGTGAAGAGGCGGGCAGAAAATCCGAGTCTGACGGCCGCGCGCGATCTAGCCCGCAGGACATCTCCGTAGACTCCGGCTCGCAGGTCAGCCCCGCCCACCCCGACGACGACCTAAGTGATACAGCTCCTCCCGTGGATTACAAGATGGCCCAGGACCCCCGCAGCTCTGGACAAAACCTCCCGACAGGAGCGACTCAGAAGTCTGGCCCCCGTACGTGCAGGCTGCCACTAGGGAAACAGTCAGAGGTAGGTACGCCCCAGGCGACCCTCGTGGCAGGGATGAACGGACCCGGAGCCTGAACGCCGCACGGGACGACAGGTCCCTGAGATATGCGGTTGGCGAAGGTGGCCGGCAACCACCTGCGATTGATGAAGTCAGGGCCAGAGAACGCTCGGCCACCCCGCCCCCGTGCGACGTCTCCCGATTACCGCGTGCCATCCAGGCCTCCTGGAACGACACGCGGAGAACGCTACCACCCGTAGCGCGCCCCGACGATCCCATGGGAGGCACCCCCATGTACATGTGTCCAGTTGACCAAGCGGACGTCTCAAGGGACGAACCGTCACCAGACGAGATCTCACGGCTGCAGAAGACGCTGGGAGGTGCGTTTAACGGAGTCTGGGGCGCCTGGGTCAAGAGGGCAGCATCCAGGCAAGGGAGCCACTGCGCCAAGCTTGATCCCAAGCTCAATTCCGCACAACAGCGCAACGATTTCCTTCAGGCATGGAGCAGAGCGGAATTTGACGCCTATAAGGTGGATAGAGAGTACAAGCTCCACGTTGACTGGTCGAGTGTCAAGGAAAGGCACCGCAAAGTCATGCAGCGCGACGCCAGACCGCACGCCGCCCGCGGTGCCGATAGCAGTGGCTGCCCACCCCCATGGAACACCGCGGGCATGGGGGCCGCGCGCGCGGCCCCGCCAGACCAGTGGACCGGGGCATCCAACTCAGGCTCGTCGTGGCGTGGATGGCAGTCCTGGGGCGCTTGGGGGCGCCAAGGTGCATCATGGACCGACGCGGGCTGGAAGGCGAAGGGCAAGCGTTACTCTCCCAGAGGAGACCACCCGTACGCCGACAAGCGTCCACGAGGTTGGGGCTCCCGACCCAGATGACGGGGGCGCAACGAGGACCCGCGCGGAACTGGCCCTCCCCCCCCAGCGAGATGGGGCCGCAGCGGTCACCGCCACGGCCCACCAACTTACGTGCTGCCTGCCGCGCGCAGCACACGCTACCTCGTTCCTACCTCTCTGCCCGGCATTCGCCGCAGCCCCCCCCCCCCCCCAGTCGGTTTCACCCGCAGCGCCCGGCCTGAGCCGCAATGCCCTGTGCTACCTCCTATGGGGCGGAGGAGCACCAATGCCCTTCTGCTGCGCTTTTAGACAGCCCACGCTGGACTCGTGGACCTTGCAGCACCCGGCCTCGGCCCAATACGTGCTACCCTCGCGGGGGCGGGGGGCGCCGATGAGCTTCGCACATAGACAGCCCACGCTGGAGGCGTGGACCTTGCCAGGCCCTCCATCCCCGCGGCCGATTGCCGCGCGGGATTGCGGCCACTGCCTCCTGCGGCAGAGGCCGCTGCCAACATGGGCTCTGGGGTCGTCTGTGCACCCTCCCAGGGCAGCCCACTTTGGACGGCAGAGACTGGTGGCTGAAATAACCCACCTCCTGCGCTTCACCCTTTTTCGCACAGTGGGCGGCGGCGGTCGGGGTGCGAAATTATCTGCCGCACTGCCCGCGCTCGGCCCCGTTCGCCAACATGGGCCCTGGGGTCGTCTGTGCCGCCCTCCCAGGGCAGCCCACTTTGGGCGGCAGAGACTGGTGGCTGAAATAACCCACCTCCTGCGATCCACCTCTTTCACAGCATAGTGAACGGCAGCGGTTGGGGCTCGAAATTATCCACCGCGCCGCCTGCGCTCAGCCCCGTTCCCCTGTGGCTCGGAAGCTCTGTTCATGGATGCTCGGGATCGTCATCTGTGTTCAGCGGCTATTGGCTGCGCCCCTCCTCTTTCTCACTCGCAATGTCTCTGCGGCTTTTGGCTGCGCTCCCCACCGTGTCCGCCGAGATTGCACCGGTCGCAGAAGTGTGGCCGCCCCGTGACCTTCCCAGGGCGTTTCGGTCACCTGGGCGCGTCCCCCTGTCCCTGGGCTTTGTCGGCGCCCGCTCCTCCTCCCTTCCTTCTCCTCCTCCGCCTCTCCCTTCATTCACAGCGACTCTGCGGCTTTTGGCTGCGCCCCCCCCCCGTGCGAAGATTGCTGCGGCCGCAGAGGTGCGCTCGCCCTGAGACCGGCCCAGGGAGCTTTGGCCCCCGCGGCTGTTTCAGCCTTTGTCCTGATGCAAGGTCGCCATGGCACGCCGGCGCGCCAGTGGTCAAGACGGACCGTGCGTGGATGCCCAGGGGTCCTCATCTGTGTCCCGCGGCATTTGGCTGCACCCCCCTCCTCTCATTCAAAAGTCTGCGGCTTTTGACTGCGCCCCCCCCGATCAACGGCGTAGTTAGCATCGTCCGTTGAAGTCGAGACCCGCCCAGGGAGCAGCAGTGCCGACCCAGCCCGGCAGGTCAGCGCGCCGCCAGCACGGTACAGCCCTGCGGCCAGGCAGCTGCCAGCGGTCCGCTCGCCCCGGCTCTGAGCGCATCCGTCCTCCGCAGGGGCAGCGTGGCATGTGGTGGCTGGGGGTTGCTGCCCACCATGCACCGTGGTGAGTGCCCTCGCCGTATGAGCGGCCCGCATCGAGTGGTTCAGCCTTTTGCGGTCAAGTTGTTCAGCTCTTCTCGGCGCAGCCACATGCGAAGCCCTCGCCAAGACCTCGCATCGTTGGGCCCCCGGGCCGCGTGAGTCGGATACGATGTGGGTGCACTGGCTACCGGCTGGTTGCCAGCCTGCTCGCGCACGCCAGTGATGCTGCAGTGGATGGGGGCCCGCCATCCCACAGTGACATTGGCGCTCAGCGGCAGGCAGCGCCCCCCCCCATCTGTGCATCGCCTTGGTTTTCCGCTGACCCGATCATGGCGCTACCACGAGGACGTCTGGGCCCGCTGCCAGCACGCCGCCTACATGCGTTACGGCCTACAGCTCGGTCGCCGCCAGTATTGGCTCCCTACGGGCGCCGGCGTCCTCGGCTCCTCGGGCTGCGTGACAGGTGGAGATCGGGTGCGTTCGTCAGCCATACTTTTGGTGTAATCTGATGTCTGGCTTCGCCACGGAGTGGCCCTGCACCGAATGGTTCACCCTTCTGCAGTTCGTGGCCGCCCCCTAGCAGATCTGTTTGCTACCAGCCTCCGTCAGCACTTTGCATCGTTGTGCCCCCGAACCGCGAGAGTCGGTACGATGTGTACGCACTGGCTACAGGCTGAGGTGGCTCTACCTCGTGGGCGCAGACCGTGGTTGCCCCCCTTCTTGTGCAGGGGCGGGCTTCAGCCACACCTCTGCGTCAGTGAGCCATGATGAGTCAGGCCCTTCTCTTTTTGCCACTCCTTCTCCTCCTCGTGGTGCTGCCGTGTGCCCTGGCTGGCGTCCGCACTTGCACCTTTCCCCTCCCCCCCCGCCTCCCGGCCTCGCCTCCGAGTGATGTTCGGCCGGAGATTGGCGCCGGCGGGCCGCCAGGGCGACTTCTCCCCGCCGTTCCAGTGCTTGTCCAGAGCCGGTCGCCGCGCTCGTCCCCACCCGTCGGGATGCTCGGCTCGATCACCTGGCCGCGCTGTGCGCGTCTTCGCTTGTGGTTGGCTGGAGCTTGGCGCCGAAAGGGCGACTTCTCCCCGCCGTCCTGCCGCCAGTCGCCGCGCTTTGGCGTCCCCGCCCGCCGGGATGTCTGCGCCGGTCTTTGACGTCTAATGTGGTCATTTTGTCCCTTGCATGTGCATGCGCCTCTGCGGCCAATTATCTTCGTTCCGCGCCCATCGCCTAGGAGCCGCCGACCAAAAAACAGTATCTCCACCAGCCCGACTTCCAGCCCCGCGGCCAGCCCCACGGCCACCCCCACGACCACCCCCACGGCCAGCCTGACCTCCAGCCCCACAGCCAGCCCCACGGCCCGCCCCACGGCCAGCCCGACCGACAGCCCCACCCACGGCCAGCCCGACGGCCAGCCCCACGGCCAGCTGTGCGGCCAGTCCCACGGCCAGTCCCGCGGCCGGTCCCACGGCCAGCCCGACGGCCTGCCCCGCGGCCGGCCGGCGGCCAGCCCGACGGCCAGCCTGACTGCCAGCCTCACGGCCAGCCCGACCCCCCACGACCAGCCCCACAGCCAGCATCACGACCAGCCTGACCGCCAGCCCCTTGGCCAGCCCCACGGCCATTCTGACTGCCAGCTCCACTGCCAGCCCGACTGCTGGCCAGTCCCGCGGCCAGCCCGACCGCCTGCCCCACGGCCAACCCGACTGCCAGCCCCGCGACCAGCCCGACGGCCAGCCCGACTGCCAGCCCAACGGCCAGCCCGACGCCCAGCCCGACAGCCAGCTCCACGGCCAGTCCCATGGCCAGCTCCACGACCAGCCCCACGACCAGTCTGACGCCTCATCCGACACCGCTCCCGACGCCCAACCGGACGCCCTACCCAACACTCTACTTGAGGCCTTGTCTGTCGCCCAGTCCCACGGCCAGCCCCGCGGCCAGCCCGACAGCCGACCCGACGGCCAGCCCGACAGTGAAGCCACCTTCCAGGCGGTACTGGGCAGTCCCACCGCGCCCGCGCGTCAACCTTCCCTTCTCCTTCCCCTGCCAGCGACTCGATGCGGGCGGACGCCTCGACAAGCAGCCACGGGGCACCCCCTGCATCCCTGCAAAGCGCGCCAGACCCCCCCCTCTTTGGTGGGGGCGTGAGCTCCACCTCCGAGACGGGCCAGCAGCCCGACCGGGGGGCATCCTTGGCGCGTCGGACGGGAAGTGGGTGGACGCCCAGTCTGTTCGCCGATCGCCAGCAGTCAGGACCGCGGGACTCCAACACTGGAAGGCCGCTTTATAAAGCCCGGGTCCGCGACTCCCAGCGGGAATCCCGCGGGGGGTCCCCGAATGAGACGATCAGGCACCTTCCGGTCACCCTGGGGGCGTCGTTCGCGGCCGTCTGGCACGCTTTTGCCAAGCAGCGCGCTACCCCGGGCACCATGCGCGCTTTCGACCCGCGCCAGCACGACCAGCAAACCTGCGTCGCCTTCCTCACCTCATTTCACAACCGCAGCTGCGATGCTCGGGCCATGAGCGACTCGCTGGGCCTGGGAGTCGAATGGGCGCAGGTGCGTGGGCAACATCTGGGACACCACGCAGGCGCGAACAGGGGGCGCCAGGCACCGCCGGGAGATGGACGGGATCTCTTGGTCGCCGACAGTGACCTCACACTGTAGGGTGGGTTTACTCTCGGGCGTGGTCAGGACCTTGACGTCGAAAACGTGGCCGCTTGCCTCCACCTCCGCGACGTCGGCGTCGGCGCGCCGTTCCCCCTTCTAGCGACTGTCTGTCGCCTCTCACCTCACCCGGCCCACCGGGGTCGTTCCCTTACCGCCGCGCGGCCGTCCATCGCCCTTCCCGCCGCTTGCCCACTGGATTCGCTTGGGTCGCCCTCCTGCACCTGGCGCCTCCCCCTAACTCCACGGTTGCGGCTCGCCACCCTCCTTCTGGTTGATTGCCCTCAGGGCCCCGTCTCGGCCGTCGTCCCCTACGGCTGTTGTGTCCACCGCCCGCTCCACGCCGTTGCGGCTGTCTGCTGCGCTGGTGTGGAACGGTCTGTGGTCCCCTACCCATCTCTGCGGCTGTTAGCTGCTCCCTACCAGAGGACCTACATGTCTCGGGCGAAGCCATCCCCCATCATTCTGCGGCTGTCAGCTGCTCTCCGGCCGTGCATCGGGATGTCTCCGGTGGAACCATTAACCATTTCCGACCGTCCCGCGGCTGATAGCCGCACCCTGCTGATCATCGGCTGGTCTCAGGCGAACCCCCTTCCTACCATCCCGCGGCTGTCAGCCGCGCCCCAGCAGTGCTTCGGCAGGTCTCAGGCGAAACCACTTCCTACCATCCCGCGGCTGTTGGCCGCACCCCATCAGAGCATCGGCTGGTCTCAGACGAAACCTTTTCCTACCATCCGCGGCTGCTGGCCGCGCCCCAGCAGTGCATCGGCAGGTCTCAGGCGAAACCACTTCCGCCGGTTGCCTGGGGGGATTGTGTGTATGGGACTGCTGTAAGCTTCTCCCCCGTGCAGGGGCTGGAGGGTGCTTTGGCTGAGAGGTGGCTGGGCTCGTTTCGCCCCCTGTGCGCAGAGGGTTGGTGGAATTCTGTTTCTCTGTCGGGTTGGTGGCGGGCGTCTCGGGCCTCGTGGGCCCCCGCGCAGGCGGGCGCGCGCGCGCGAGGATAACTGGGTTTCGCCCTGGGGGTGCTGCTCGGCCGTGCCTGCGCTGCTTGGGGACTCGGCCGGCCCAGGGCTCGGTGCGTGTATTCGAACCCCACTCGCCCTGGCAGGCCTCGCTCGCTGTGGCCTCCGGTCTGGCTGGCTCCTGGCCACGGCTGGCCCGCGGGCCCTGGTAGCTTGTTCTGTCGCCCGCCCGCTCCACGCCGTTGCTGCTGTCTGCTGCGCTGGAGTGGAACGGGCTGTGGTGCCCTACCCCTCCCTGCAGGTTGGGCTCAACGGTCGTGTCCTGGCCGCTCCACCCGTGTTTGGCTGGCTGTCGCACCGGGTTGCGCCTCCGCTGGACGCCCCCAAGTGGCTGCGCGGCGGCGCGTTTCAGGCCGTGCCATGTCTTACCTTCCTGCGGCTGTCTGCCGCACCCCTGCAGAGATTCGGCAAGTCTCGGGCCGTACCTCTCTAGGTCATCCCTCGGCTGGGGGGCGCGCAGTGGGCCGGGCCGCCGTGGGAGCACATGCAATGTGGTCGAGGGGCGCCCGCGCATGCGCCATATGTGGCGGCTGAGGACTTTTCCATGGTTTGTTCCTTAATTTGTCGGGGGAGGGGGCTGGGTGGTCCAGGTTGGCTGCCAGCCGCCTGGGGGAGGTTGTGTGTGCATCGATTCGGGGCAGTTGTATGCCTCTCCCCAGTGCTGGGGCTGGAGGGAGCCTTGGCAGAGAGAAGGCGGAGCTCGCTAAACCACCTGTGCCCAGTTGTCTGGTGGGATTCTTCGCGCTTCCGCTTGCCTTACTTTTCTTGTTGCTTAGTCGCGGCCCGACTTGTGTTCGGGCGGCTTTTGACCTGTTTCGCGAGCCCGCAAATCAAACAGTATCCCCACCGCTTGGGTCGCCCTGGTGCCTCTCACTACCTCCACGATGGCGGCTCGCCACCCTCCTTCTGGTTGATTGCCCTCGGGGCCCCGTCTCGGCCGTCGTCTCCTACGGCTGTTGTGTCCACCGCCCGCTCCACGCCGTTGCGGCTGTCTGTTGCACTGGTGTGGAACGGGCTGTGGTCCCCTACCCCTCACTGCGGGTCGGGCTGGACGGTCTTATCCTGGCCACTCCCCCCTGCTCGTGGCTGACTGCGGCCCCCGGTTACTCCTCCGCTGGTCTTCCCCAAGTGGCTGCACGGCGGCGCGTCTCAGGCGAAGCTCATTCCCACCATCCTGCGGCTGTTAGCTGCACCCTACCAGAGGACCAGCATGTCTCAGGCGAAACAATCCCCATCACTCTGCGGCTGTCAGCTGCCTTTCGGCCAAGCATCGGGATGTCTCAGGTGAAACTATTTCCCATCACTCTGCGGCTGTTAGCTGCACCGCAGCAGTGCGTCGACACGTCTCAGGCGAAGCCACTACACAGCATCCTGCGGCTGTTAGCTGCACCCCGCCTGACCATGCAGTCGCGACCCGTACCCCCCAGGCCGCGCCTGTTACCCACGCCCCTGCAAAGCAGCTGCGCGTCTCAGGCGAATCGACTGGTCTCAGGCGAAACCAGTAACTATTTCCCACCACCCTGCGGCTGTTAGCTGCACCGTATCAGAGGACCAGCATGTCTCAGGCGAAGCATTCCCCCATCCATCTGCGGCTGTCAGCTGCACTCTGGCCGGGCTTCTGGATGTTTCAGGAGAAACCATTTCCCTTCATTCTGCGGCTGTTAGCTGCACCCCCGCTGGGCACCGGTATGTCTCAGGCGAAACTTTTCCCCTTCAGCTACCGTCGCTGTTAGCTACGCCCCCAGGGCCGTTGGCTGGTCACTGGCGATAATGGCGCGGGCACCCACCTTCTGCGGCTGTCAGCCGCCTCCCCCTGCAGCTGATCGAGTTCCCGGCGGCTGTCAACTGCCTTTCTCTGCCGGGCGCCTCCAGACCTTGTGCCCCCCCCGGGGCACGCGGGGCGGTAGGTCCCTTTCGCCCTGTCGGCCTCGCGCTGGCACTGGAGACGGCCGTGGGCACTGCTAATCGGTCCTCGGTGAGGGCGCTGTTGGGCTTCCACTTGCTTGCGCTGCCGTCGTCCACTCCTGGGCTCTGCAGTCACCTGGTCATTACGAGGCATCTGCTTCTGATGATTGGGTTGGTTTTGAGGTCATCTGCCGCTCATTTACGGCAAGTGCATGGAGTACATCAGGGTCATGATGATCCCCTACTTGTTCGTTCCTCTTCTGAGCTGCGTTTTTTATCCTTCCCGCTCCCTCGGCCCTCTCTCGCCGTCGTTCTCTTCGTGTCGCTCTCTCTTTCTCTTCGCGCTCTCTCTTGCTCTTCGCTCTCTTCTTCGTTTCGCCCCTTCCTGCTTCTTTCGTAGTGCCATGTAGCCGGCCCGGCGTAGCGGCCTTACCTTTTCGACTGTTTGACGCCGCGCGGGTGTCCGCTCGCGGTCGCGATCAAAAGTATCCCCGCCAGCCCATCCAGAAACGATGGCCATGAGAGATGACAGAAAGAGAGGAGGGACGCGAACAGGGGGATTTTGGCTTCTTGGCGGCCTCTTGGGGAGACTCCGTGGCCATCTCGAGCCGTCTTGGAGCGGTCTTGGGGCATCTTGGGGACCATCTTGAGCCAGCTTGGATTATTTTGAGCCATCTTGGAGGTCATCTTGGGCTCTCTGATGCCGCTACGGGGCCATTCGGGGGCCTCTTGGGGGCCTCTCGGGGGCCTCTTGGAGCCTTCTTGGGGCCTCTTGGGGCGCTCGTGGGGCCCTCTCGGGGGCCTCTTGGGAACCCCGGGGGGTCTCTTGGGGCCATTGTGAAGGCGGTCGGTCAAAAGAGGGGGGGTACTCGATGATCGTCCCCCCTTCGGGGGCCACGATCTTCGTTAGGGGTGTCAGAATTCGCCCTCCCACTGGCCGAAAAAGGAGCCTACGACACCTCTTCAGGGAGGAGCGGGGAGGGTACCCGTCCCCGAAGGGAAGAGGGGTTGTGGAGGAGGAGAGAGACCCTCCTTAGAACACCTGTCGCCCAGAGGGCTGGTGGGATTGTTGTTCCCAGCGCGAGTCTGCCAGGGCCGGGGCCCAGGGATTCGGCCCTACCCGAAGATCCGACATCGGAACAAAAAAGACAGCATCGCGACAAATCGCGGCCGGAGCCCTGGACCCCATCTGTCTGCCGCATTTGTCGAACTGGATCAGCACGTGAGGGTCCCAGGGGCCGAACTTGGTCGCAAACGCCCGGCGCGAAAATATGGCTACAGAGTGCTTGTGGTGCAGGGTGGTGCAGCGTCGCGATCGTTTCCTCGTCCCCTCAGCTTTGTCATTGCTCCTCCTCATATTGCGATAACAGAAGACGCTTGGATCTCAGGGAAGGCCCCAGGATCTGGCGGCGGGCGCTCCGCGCCCACCGCCCCCGCTGCCGCCGGCCACGCCGCGAGCGCCGCGCCTGCCCACAGGTACGCTGGCAGGCCCCGAGGTGCGCCGGCGGGCGACGGCCGCGCGGCCGCGGAGTCCCCGACCGCTCGCCGCGCGGCGGCGGCCTTCCCGATGACCTGACGCGGGCGGCCGCGCGCGCCGCGGGCGCGCGACGGCGGCTCGAAGCGAAGCCGAGGGGCGCGCGGCGCGCAGGCCGAAAGCAGGAGGGGGGGCGACGCCGGGGCGCGCTCGGCCAAGAGCGCCGCCCGATGTTCGGGGCCGCTCCCGGCCTGAGGGCCCTGGCCGGGCTCCAGGACCGTCAGAACGCGACTCGCGATGAAGAGTAGGCCCTGGGGAGAAGGACGGCATCTCCGGGCCGTTCTTCCTGGTTCCTCCGTTTACGTTGGCCACACGCGTCCTGGATGGAGGCGTCCTCATCCTCATCCTCATCCTCCTCCTCCTCATCATCATCATCAGCATCATCAGACATAGCATCATCATAATCAGCATCAACTTCATCCTCCTCATCATCCTCATCCTCATCCTCATCCTCATCCTCATCCTTATCCTCATTTTCATCCTCATCCTCATCTCGTCCGCCCAGGCTCGGGTTAGGGGAGCGAGTATGCAGGGGGAGCCTCTCGGAAGCGCTGCCTGCTGCTGCTGCTGGCCCTGGCTGCCTGGCTACAACACTTGCTATCAGCTGCGCACCCGCCCGAGTAGTGCGCCCAATCCCGTTTACAGCGAGCATCTCGACATCAGAGCGGCTGCGCTGCGCGTCCTCGGGGCGTAGCCTGGCACGTGGCTGCGCTGAAGCTACTTGCGATCATCGTCAGCATCAGCATCATCGTCATCATTATCATCATCGTCATCATCATCATCATCGGCATCATCATCAGCATCCTCCTCCTCCTCCTCCTCCTCATCATCATCATCATCATCATCATCATCATCATCAATATAATCATCATCAGCAGCATCCTCCTCCTCCTCATCATCATCCTACTGCGCTATATTATCACGGATACATCTGTGGAACAGATCCCAGCATGCCATGCATTCCATGCTGGAGGGACTGAACCAACGTTTTCTGCGAATTACCCCACGAAGCGTGTGGAGAATCAATGTTTGTGGTACTACTCTGGATGCAAAACGGTCAAGGTTGGACGAACGTGGAGACGATCCGAGACTAATTTTGTAGAGTGGCGGTTTGGCGATACAGCGTCATTGCCGTTATAACTTCGAGGCAGTTGAATCTGTGAGTGGTGTGGGCTGCTGGGTCTCCCAGCCACATAGAGCAGGTAACAGCAACATCAATATGTTCATCCTTGCGGTTGGGCCCAATCGTTCGATGGCGACAGTTCGGCACGATGTGACAGAGAATCCAGATAATCTCAGCTAGAGCCCGTATGCGACTAGGCAGCCGAAGCGAAGGCTCGTGTGTGGTCGACTCAGCGGAGCTCCGAGGCTGGTTCGTTCGTTCGTTCCTCCTGCTCCTCTTGTTTCGCCATCCTGTTCCTCGTCGTCCACGTCCTTAGGCGCGCCCTCCCTCCTCCCCCGCTTTCCGCTCTTCCTCACACACGGCGTGCACTCGCGCAGGTCAGAGATCCAACGAAAGCTTCCGCTCTCCCTTGATGTCTCCCTCACCCATCCTCGCTCCGCGTCCCTCTGCGCCCCTTGCGCCAAGAAAATTAACCCCTGAACGTGCACCCTCAGATTTTGTCTCGTCCAGTTGCCTGGGCGGTCCCGCGGCGGGCACGCGTCTTCCGTGCCGTCCTATCCTGCCCTCCCCCTCCCGGCCCCCCTCCCGCCTCTTCTCGTTCGACGCACCCCTGCCTCCTCCACCGTGGGAGGAGACGAGCACCCCCCACCCCCCAGGAGCAGCGGCAGAACACAGGAGCGACTGCACCGACGCTCGCGCGCAGGCCTCCCGCGCAGGGCCGCGCGCAGGCGCCTCACCCTCCAGGCGGTGAGCCACGCTGGCGGCCTGCGCGAGCCGCGGCGTGAGGTCGCTGCGTCGTTCTGCGCAAGGCCCGCTTCTCCTCGCCGCTCCTACGCGAACGGCGCTCGCTCGACAGCCCTGGGCGCTTGCCGAGCCGGGGCGCAGGCGCGGGCGCCCCGAGGCAGTGGTGGCGCCGCAGGAGAGGAGGCAGGGCGTGGTCCTGCTCGATCCGGTCGACCGATCCTGTATCGGTATCGATTTCGGCCTGCCCGATCCGCTGCGATTCCGATACTCCGGCGACCCTATGCAGCCCGATGTTTGTCGGGGGCCCCCAAGACGGTGCGGTGACCACACCGTGCGGTGAGTCGGTGGGGACTTGGGGTCACCGCACGGTTTTGGGGCTCGGGTCGTTCCCTGAGGACGTCTCGGGCGACAGGGGCCTCCAGGGTCCCAAGACCGTGCGGTGACGGGCCGTGCGGTGAGGTCTCTTGGGGTTCCGAGGTCACCGCACGGTCTGTCACCGCACCGTTGCGGGACTCCAGAGTCTGCAGGGCGCGCATGTTGTGCATGCCCCAGCGCGGCCGATCAGATCCGAGGTTGGCTCCGCGCCGATGCAGCCCGGGTCGGTGCTGCCAGTTCCCGGAAGGGGAGGGGAGGAGAGGAGGGAGGGGTGGAGCCGAGCCAAGAGGACCCAGAACTCTGCTGTCGTGATTTTCTCACAACGTGTTTTTTTGGCCCCTAGGACCGCCGTTTCGTCCTGAGCCGTCTGCGACGGTCCTGGGGCCCAATGGGAACGGACGCGAGGAACAGAGGGATGGAAGAGAGGAGGACAGGAGGGGAGAAGGAAAGGGAAGATGGATAAGCCAGGCGCGCGCCATATCTGACATCCTACCCCTCCCACCTATCCCGTCCCATTGCGCTCATT
>CAUYUJ010021732.1:75000-132500 GCA_963575745.1 Prorocentrum cordatum | reverse complement strand
GACGACGACGACGACGACGACGACGACGACGACGACGACTAATACTACTACTACTACTACTACTAGGGTCAAACCTCACCTTCGTGTCTACTGAGAATGAATGGGTATGGGTAAGGGTTCGGGTTCGGGTTCGGGTTCGGGTTCGGTTCCACACAATCAGTTAAAACCACATAGAATAACATAGAATAGTCGGAGTTGAATCGTACACGAAGCAGGAGTTCGGAAACCCACAATTTCGCAATTCGCTGACAGGAAAACAATACAGGGGGCTATAGAGCTAATAGTACACGAAAATGAGGTTCGGAAGCCCACTGATACTAATAGTACACGAAGAAGGGGTTCGGAAACCCACAATTTCGCCGTTCGCTCGTAAGAACACAATACAGGGGCTATATAACCAATCGCACACGAAGGTGAGGCTCGCAAACCCATTGTGGATAACGAGAACACAGCGTTCGTCTTTTCCTGTTCGCTTTCCTCTTCCTCATCCTCCTCCTCCCCCTCCTCCTCCTCCTCCTCCCCCTCCTCTTCCTCCTCCTCCTCCTCCTCCTCTGCCCCCGTCCCACCTCCTCCTCTCCTCCCCCTTCTCCTCCTCCCCGCTCCTCCTCCTCTCCTCCTCCTCCTCATCCTCTTATCCTCTCCTCCTCCTCCTCCTCCCTCTCCCCTCCTCTCCTTCCCCTCCCCCTCCTTCTCCTCCTCCTCCTCCCCTCCTCCTCCTCCTCCGCCTTCGCCCAGCTTCTCTCCCTCCTCCTCTCCTCCCCTCTCCCCTCCCCCTCCCCCCCCTCCTCCTTCCTCCTCCTACCTACTCCTACTCCTTCCTCTCCTCCTCCTCTCCTACTCCTCCTCCTTCCTCCTCCTCCTCCTCATCCTCCCCCTTCCGCCCGTCCTCCCTCATTCCTCTACCTCCCCCCCCTCCTCCTCCTCCTCCTCCTCCTCCTCCTCCTCCTCCTCCTCCTCCTCCTCCTCCTCCTCCTCCTCTTGACCATCACGAACCAGAAACGAATAAAACCAAAATGCCTTCCCGAATAAAACCAGAACGACGTCCTTATGAAAACCCACTCTCAAGTGGACCAGAGGGCCACGATCCTCGTGAGGGGTGGTCCGGCATTGGCCGTCGGTGGGCCGTCGGCAGCGCTCCACATTGGGCCAGGGCCACGATCCATGTGAGAGGTGCGCCGAACTTCAGCGTCGGGCGGCGATCCACATGTGGCGAGGTCTACGATACGTGTGAGGGGTGCGCCGATATTGCTCATCGGTGGGCCGTCGGCAGCGCTCCCAGGTGGGCCAGGACAAGATCCTCGTGAGCGGCGTGCCGGAATTGGACGTCGGTGGGCCTTCGGCAGCGCTCCCACTTGGACCAGGGCCACGATCCTAGTGAAGTGCGCGCCGGAATCGCGCGTCGGAGGGCCAGGCTCACGATCCTCGAGAGGGTTGTGCCGAAATGAAGCGGCTGGCAGTGGCGGTTGCTCCAAATCCGACGTCGACACGAAGGACAGGTGTAAAACTGTCGTTTTTTGTTCACTTTCTAATACGACTCCAATCTACAGCCTCTACAGCGAATAGTGCACGAAGGTAGGCATTGGCGCGAAAGACACGAAGGCCAGGTTTGAAACTACGGTTTTCGTAATTCCCCTGGTAGGAGTTCTATTAGGCCTGATACAAAAGAAGAGTACACGAAGGTGAGGTTTGTAGCGACACGAAGACCAGGTGCAACCCTACTACTACGACTATTGCTACTACTACTACTACTACTACCACTACTACTACTACTACTACTACTACTACTACTACTACTACTACTACTACTACTACTACTACTACTACTCTCACTACTACTACTACTACTACTACTACTACTACTACTACTACTACTACTACTACTACTACTACTGCTACCACTACTACTACTACTACTGCTGCTGCTGCTTCTACTACTACTGTACTATTCTACTACAACTTACGACGACTTTTACGATATTACTGACGACTACTACTACTATCTGTTTTTTTTATCTTCTACTGCTACTACTATTTTACTAATCGTTCATACTATACTAATACTGCTATCTCCACTACTACTACTACTACTACTACTACTACTGCTACTACTACTACTACTACTACTACTACTTTTACTTCTACTCTTACTACTACCATTACTACGAATATTGCTATTATTATTACTCCTATGATTACTGCTACACTAATACGACTGCGACTACGACTACTATTAGTGCTACTACTACAACTGCTGCTACTAGTACTATTATTACTATCATTAGTAGTAGTAGTAGTAGTAGTAGTAGTAGTAGTAGTAGTAGTAGTAGTAGTAGTAGTCGTAGTAGTAGTAGTTCGTAGTCGTAGTCGTAGTCGTAGTCGTAGTCGTAGTCGTAGTCGTAGTCGTAGTCGTAGTAGGTGTTTGTAGTAGTTAGTAGTTAGTAGTAGTAGTAGTAGTAGGTAGTAGTAGTTAGTCTGTAGCGGTAGTAGTAGTAGTAGTAATAGTAGTAGTACTACTACTTCTACTACTAGTGCTACTGCTGCTACTACTACTAGTACTACGACTACTACTAATGCTACTGCTGCTGCTACTACTACTACTACTACTACTACTACTACTACTACTACTACTACTACTAATACAGATAATGCGACTGGTAGCAGCAACAGTTGCCGCAGAAACAACAGTCGTATCACGCAGCGTGTATACCGCACTACGCAACAGCGGCGGCGGTTAGCAACAGCGCGCAGCACACGGCACTCCCTGACATCCTCCGATCAGATTTTCTAGAATCCGCGGCCCCAGACCTCCCGATCGCTTCCCCTTGGGTAGGCTTGCGCCGCGGATCCATGTTTGATGGTCCGGGGCCCGATAGCGGGCCCCAAGGGCCGAAATCGAGGAAACACGCCCGTAGTAAACAAGTCATATCGTCGAAGACTTGAATGCCGCAGGTCCGCGTCGTGTCGACCCCAGCGTTGGTTCCTGACACCGCGGGGATCGTTCATCCCTGAACGATCGGCAATTTCCGAAACGTCAGTTCATTCAGCGGTGAACGTCGGCGACGGGGTCGCCGCCGGTCGACACGACACGAACCTACCGTACGTAGCCGCAGAGCGCAGCAGCCAGCCGCAGCAGCGGGCGCAGAAACGGCGCCGCTCCTTGCCGCCCGGCAGCCCCAGCCCCTGCGCCTCGGCGGCCAGGGTGGCGAGGACGTCTGCGCACTGCTCGCGCAGCACCGCCGGCGGGAGCGCGCCGATGCAGAGCACGTAGCCCCTCCTGAGGGGCGGCGTGGGTCGTCGCCCTCGCTCGGGGCTCGCCGGTGCCCCGGCGCTTGCTTCCCAGACGTGCTCACGTCGTGAGCAAATCACGGCGGGAGGGCTTTTGGCAGTGGGCCCTCGCCAGGCCCTGGGACCGTCAACAAGCGACTCGGGGTAAAAACACCAGCCTTGGGGAACGGGCCGGGATTTCCGAGGACCCCGTATTGAAAACAAATCAAGATATCCAATGTCAAGGTTCGCTTGATGTTGGCTTCGCCAGAACTCGTCGCCGTCGCCGTCGCCCGTCTTTCTCGAAGCAAATTCTGGCTGACGAAAAAAGGCACGCTGATGCGATGCAGTTGCAATCCCTCCTCTGCGTTGCAAATCACCTCAGTGCTTGTCTTCGCTGGCTCACACCTGTAGCAGGTTCCGGAAAACCTGACAAAACCTTGCCATCTCTTGGGGAAACAATTTTTATTTCCGCCAGCTTCCGCTGGCCTTCGGTCGCCTTCAGCCACTGGATCCACCCTCGTTTTACTTCCGCCAACTTTCGCCGACTTTCCACCGCTGTCCGCCGTGGAAGAGATGGCAACCCCTTCGAACCTCGAAGGCGAAATTCTTTCGGGAATGCTTCATGTACGGAACGCGTCGCCGTCGCCGTCGTCGTCGCTGGTCCACCTGCCCACCAAAGTGGGCGCAGCAGCGGGGGAACGGGGGGGGGGAACCGCAGGCGCTGGAGCACGCTCAGAGCATGCAATTTTTGCGCGTATGCCGGCGCGCAGGCTTGCACGACAGGAAGATGTCGAAGGCGTCCGTGGAAGTAAGCACCACACCGATCCAGGAAGCATAGACGACAGGGTCTGCGGTGGCAGCCCATGTGAAGGACCATCCAAAATCAAGGTCAGGCCCACAATCAGGGAAGCGACCACCACATGTCGAATCGAGGAAGACGAATGCAAAGCACACATCCCAAGGCAACTGCATTGCTTCGTCGCCAACGACCAGGGTCAAGTTCAACCAAAGAGGGCGGAACACGGACCAAATTTTCGAGCGCAGGTGTGCAGAACTGCCGGCACGCACACAATCAGCATGTCACTGGGCACACCGCCAGAGGAAAAGAGGGCCAACGAGAGAGAGGGGGACACATAAACGACATATATATACATATATATATTTATATATGTATATATATGCACACACTGAAAAATAATGATAACGGAAGAAAGGGAGAGAGAAAGAGAGAGAGAGAGAGATACATAAAGAGAAAGAGAGGAAGAGAGAGAGAGAGAGAGAGATAGAAATAGAGAAATAAAGAAAGAGGGAGAGAGGCAGACAAGAGATAAAGAGAGAGAGAGAGAGAGAGAAAGAAGGAGAGAGACAGAGGGACAGACAGAGAGAACGAGAAAGAGAGAAAGAGATAAAGAGAGAGAGAGAGAGAGAGAGAGAAGCAGACAAACAGACAGACAAACAGAGAAAGAGAAAACGCGTGGAAAAGAGACGCGGGGACCGAGGGAATGTCGGGGGCAGCGCCTGGAAGCGGAGAGGGGACAGATGGGGGAGCAGGACAAGAAAAGGGAGGGGAGAGTACACGGGACCCGGACAGGTCTCGAGAGCAGGCTTCCAGAAGGGAAGGCAGGGAACCCGCCGTCGCTCGGACGCCCCCTCTCCCCGTGCACCTCTCGACCTCGCGCGCTCGCTCCGCCCTCCTGCAGCAGATGGCCCGCGCGTGCTCCTCGGGGGCCCTCGCCGCGGAGAGCAGCGCGCGCGCGCGCGCCCGCGCGACGCCCGAGGGCGGCCCGAGGGGGGTTGTGCGGGCGGGCGGGCGGGCTTCTTCGCTGCGGGCGGGCGGGTCGGGCGTATAGCAGCCCTGGCGGGCGGGGCCCCGGCAGGTGCCCCGGCCGTCGGCCGGGCGCCCGCCCTCCGGTTTTTTTTTTCTCCTGCGGCCCCGTGCGAGGGAGGCGCGTCGTCGCCGTCGGCTTCGTCGCGTCGGCGTCGTCGTCGTCGCCGCCGCCGTGGTCTCCTCGACGGCCTTCGTCGTCGTCGCCGTCGTCGTCGGGGTGGCCCCCGGCGACAGAAACACGCGCGCGTCCGAGCGATGCCGAGGGTGGGGCCCTCCCTCTGCTGCTGCGCGCAGCTCCCTTCGCGCCCTGCCCGGGCGAGGCCCGACTTGGGCAGGGCGAGCCTCGAGTGAATCGAGGCCGAGACCAGGCGAAGCAAGGCGCGGGCTCGAACGAGGCCCGAGAGAACGGCCGACTCGGGCGAATCGAGGCCCGGTTTGACCGGTGCCCCGGCGAAGCGAGCTCTAGGCGCAACGAGAATTGGGCAAAACGAACGTCGGGCGAGAATTAAGGCCCGGGCGAAGCGGTCCCTGGCAACGCGGGACCAGGGCGCAGCGAGACCTTGGCGACGCGCGACCCTGGCGCAGCGACGTTCGGGCGAAGCGAATCGGGAGGAACGGTGCTCGGGCGAGGCGAAGCCCGAGCAAGAACCTCTTGCCGCGTTCAGCCTCGCAACGAGGTCTGCCAGCGGTGTCCACGATCCCGGGTCGGTGGCCGACGCGCAAATTTGGCCAACCAGGGCCCCCGGGGGCTCCGAGGCCGCGACGAACGACGACGACGCGAGCGAGGCTGCGTCTTCCGATATAACAGCCCCCATGCTGACCTCAGTGGCCCTCTGGAGGTCTCTGGCAGCGGCCCCGAGGCTATTCGCAACTTCGCGAAAGGATCCTGACAAGCTCAAACAGTAAACATCTATGTAGACGTCCAGGGTAACTCTCTGCGACGGACGGGTGCGGTCCAAAAACGGGGCGTCGCGCGCGCGGTTGGGTGGCGCGGCGGGAGAGCAGCCTACCGCGGCGCCTCTCTGCGTGTAAAAAACATCCGACGACCGCCCCGGTCGTGCAGACGTGCCGTCCCAGGCGGCCGGCATTGGCGGCGTGGCGCCCTAGCTGAAAGGGGGTCCGCACTGACTGCAGCGCCCGAGGAGATCCCGAAAATCGGATGACCCACTCCATCTGTAGAGGTCCCTGTGGACGGTGGCCAAGACTTCTGCAAATCTGACCGATGTTTCACTCCTGAACCCTTGGCGCCGCGCTACGTCCACAGCCGAATTGAAATCTGGGGCCGCGAAGTAGGGCTGCCCAGAATACTTGTCCCAAAGATTCGTCGGCGGGGGACGAATGCGGCCCGGCCGCAGGTAAACGCGGCTGAACATGTCAATCGGGCGACGGAACTCACTGGCTAGTTTGCTGAACATCACCGCTGCCACCGCGCTAAGCTGGATCGGACAAGGGTCCGATGAGCCCATGATGCGAATGCTTTTTACAAGAGCGACCAGGGAACCGCCGCAATGAATGCTGCCGTGTTTGAAGTGAAAACCATCGACGGCAACGGCCGCTCGCTCTCGCTGAATACCTCCAGCCGGGTGCCCCGAGCGTGTCTGGGTCCATCTCTGGCAGAGGCTTCGAATATTCAGTCGCGTCGCTGGCGGGCGGCCTGCTGCCGGTGGCTCGCCAAAGAGCGCGGAACTTCTTCGCCTCTGCGTCGAAAAGCGCCAATGGATCGGAACCTGCGTTGCCCGCGGCTGGGGGTTGTCGCGGGCCCCCATTGGGCGGGCCGGCGAACCTGCTGGCGCTCCCTCCAAGCCCCCGATATCCACCGAATCGAGTGACCAGATTTTCCAATCTGTGATGACCTCCGACTCGGGCTTGGAAACGACACCCAGGAACTGCACCTCCAAAGGCTGCGACAACTCCTCTCCCTCCTCGACGTCCACGGGGCGGGTTGAGAGGAGGGCGCGAAACCTATCGTGCCAATGGGTGCGCGCTCCATCCCCGCGGCGAGGAAGTCGGGCGGCTTCAGCAAGAGCTGCGTCGACTCGCTGATCTGGCGGGGTCTGCTTGGGCAGCCGTCGACTGGAGTGGGGGCCGAGACTAACTGGCCGACCATTTGGTGGGAAAGCGCCCTGGTTGGCGGTGGGGGGCTCGCCTGTGCTTGGCGGGGATGCCGGCCCAGTGCGTTGGGGGGCTTGCCGCGACAGCCGAGACGTGGGTGGTCTGGCGGGCCCCCAGGAGCTTTTCTTCGACCAGGTAGGCCCGTTGTTGGTCGAGTGGGTCCATGGCCTTCTGCGCGGGGGCGGCCCTGCCCAGCGCGCGATGCTGCCGAGGGAGCTCGGCGCGCGACGGCGTTCCGGGAACGTGGCCGACCATGGGGCAACGGGGATTGGCGGAGGTCCGCGAAAAACGAGCCCATGAAGGATGCCAAGACGTTCGTGAAACTCAATCTGCACTGTGAGGGGTCACGTTCAAAGCGACAGTAGTCGCGGAGCTTCGACTGCCTTGGGCCGGCCCCCCGTGGCCGGGAAAAAGTTCAGGGCGTCAATCCGCAAAATCCACTCTTTTATATATTTACAAACAAAAGGACAACGCGCAATGCAAACGCATTGAAAAGAATCCGCGGTCGAAGACGGGCCGCCCGCAATCTCCAGGGATTGGAAAAACAAGCTTGTAAATCTGAGGGCCTCCCAGAATCGACGATAAAAGGGCCTCACCCGCAAGGGCTCCCACTTTCGCCGAGGCCGAGATGTTCGCCTCTGCGGGGCCCTCTGAGTCCCCCGGGTGCGTGCTGGCAACGAAACGGCGGCCGGCCCCTGGAATATCGCGACGACCTCCTACTGCTCGGTGCTCTTCAATGGCGCGCGAGCAAGGGCCCCCATTGACAGTGCAAGCCAAGACCAGAGCGAGCCAGAATCCAACCCCCTCCTGAAGTCCCGTGACCAACGCCCCGAGTGTCAAGGATCAATGGAGCAGCCCATCCGTGATTGCGCGCCCCAGCGGGGGCGTTGTCAATCTCGGACTCCAAAAGGTGGTGCTCCTGGATCAAGAGCACGCTCGCTGTGACTTGCGGCAACTATTTCGTGGCCCTCCCTCCACATTCTGACTTCCAGAACGTAGCGTTGACCGTTTAACGCTTGCGTTCAACGACGAATGTCCCCAGGCTGTCTTGGGGCGCGCAAGAAGGGAAGAAGCCCGGCGGGCGCGTCTGGGGAGACAAACTGCTGCAAGTATGGGGAGAAGACTGAGCCTTGCGACTCGGGCAGGGAGGATTTCCAAAGGCAATGGCGCTGGCTTCTGACCATCCGCCGCCGAAGCGCCCTTACCTTGGCCCTTGGCAAAAAAACAACCAGCGGCCCATTTTTTTTTTTGGGGGGGGGTAAGGCAGCTGCCGAAGCAGCGGCTGAAGGCGCTGGCTCAGCACTTGTACCCGATGCCGGCGATCGGCCCGAAGTAGCCACCGCGGGTGCCCCCTGAACTGCTCCTGCCGCAAAGCCACCTCCAGGTGCTTCATCGCCCGCGCAAGCACGCGAGCAAATAGGATCTGACGTGCTGCTTTCTCGTCTTCAGCTTTCTTCTGGATCTCGCCGACAAGCTTGGTGGCCAAATCGCGAATGCCTGTAAAACGTGTATCTACACGGCGTTGAGCTTCAGCGCGATCTTCGTCTGAAGCGTCGATGTAGTCGTCAAGGCCGAACAGCTTCTCTGCGTCAGCGCCGAGGAAGCTGAGCCTGCCGTCCAGGATTGTCTCCAGCGAGAGCTGGCTGCGGGGGGCCCGCGCTGGCTGCTGTAACCGCGCTGCCCACCATCTGGGTGTGGATCCCAGGCGCGGCAGTCTGATACTCTTCCTCGGCCTCGGACAACTCGGGATCGGTGCAATCAACCTTGTCGCACGCATTCTGGAACTGCACGGAAACATTGTCGGCCTTCGAAACATCGTCTGGACGCTTCTTCTTGAAGCACCCAACGTGACGGAACGCCTCAGCAGCACGGCGCTTTGCAGGGGGCGGTTGCTGCTGGCAGCGCCCGAGCTCCATCTTATGCCACTTGACCATCTCATGCTGGCCAGCCTTCTCCCCGAGGGCGAAGTTGAGCTCGTCATCGGGGAAGCTGGCTGACTGTGAACGAATAGAGGCAATCCTGGCGCCCACAGGCCCATGACGAAAAGGAACCTGGTCACCCATATTCAGCTGCATCCCGCTGGGGTAATTGAGCCGGCCCTGCTGCACCCAAGCCCGGGGCGGTCCATGGGGTGCAACGTAGCATGGGACGGATTTGGACCAGTGTTCGTCGCAATGTTCCAACTGGCCCACGAGTAAAGGCTCTTGCCGCATCCGCAAATGCAGCGCCATGAACCCGAATGCCATGGTGCAGGAGGAGGAGGAGGCCGAGGGGACTGATGAGAAACGCGGGCGCCAACGCGGACGGGCCGGAGACGGTAGAGGAGACGGAAAAAGATGATGATGATGAGGATGAGGAGGAGGAGGAGGAGGAGGTAAAGGTTCCACGGCGGGGTGCGCCAAGGAGGGGGAAGAGGAAAAGAAAAGGAGTAGGAAGCGGAGGAGGAGGAGGAGGAGGAGGAGGAGGAGGAGGAGGAGGAGGACGAGGAGGAGGAGGAGGAGGAGGAGGGGGAGGAGGAGGAGGAGGAGGAGGAGGAGGAGGAGGAGGAGGAGGAGGAGGAGGAGGATGAGGTGGAGGACCAGTGTAAACCCAAGAATCATCAACGATGTTGGAATACACCCTCCCTCCAAACCCCCTCTTCAGAGGCCTCATGCAATAGTTCATTTCCACTGAAGGAACTGCCTCCTTGGAAGGCAACCGTTTGAAGACCCTGAAGCAGGCCCAAACATTGTTCTCGGGATTCCAACGTCACGGATCAACCTGACTGTTGCGTCTTGCTGATGCTGAATCGTGCCAGACAACCATTCCTGGGAGTTCAACACCGCGAACCAACGTAACTGTTGCACCCTCAGCATCCTGAGTCCTTCAAACACTCAAGTTCTGGTACGTTGATCATGGGAACCCGTGAAAACTCTTGCAACTGTTTAAGACGAGTATGCGCGGCACTAAAACGAGAACCACATTTTGAAAAGGATCCGCCATCAATCCGTGAAGCTCTTGCACACGTTTAAAACGAATGCGCGCAACTCAAGCGAGAACAACATTTTGAAAACCACCCGCCCTCAATCCGCGAAGCTTTTGCAAATGGTAAAAACGAGTGAACGCGGCGCTAAGGCGAGAGCCACATTTTTTTAAACCAGCCGCCCTCAATTCGTGAAACCCCTGCAACTTCAAAGACGAATATGTGCGGCGCTAAGGCGAGAACCACATGTTGAAAACCGCCCGCCCTCAGTCCGTGAAGCTCTTGCAACTTTTTAGATCGAACGTGCGCGGAGCTAAAGCGAGAGCAACACTTGGAAAACGGCCCGCCCTCCATCAGTGAACCTTTTGTGAAGTTTTAAGATCATCAGTAGTGAGGAAGTCTCAGGTGAAACGCCCGGCCCGCCCTGCAACCTGGCCTCGAGGTGCGACGTGGAGAAATTATCTATAAGGGAAAGACATGGATGCAGAGGGCGTGGAGGAGCGGCGGAGGCGGAGGGAGGCCGAGAAGACTGAGCGGCGCGGGGCGCGTGGGGGCTGCGCTCGGCTGCGCGCGGTCCGCTCGCTTCGGGGCCTCCTCGGACCCGAGGGCCCTGGGGCACACGCAGGATGAGGATGAGGATGAGGATGAGATCGAGGAAGAGGAGTAGGATGAGGATAAGGATGAGGATGCTAAGGTTGATGCTGCTGCTGCTGCTGCTGATGATGTTGATGCATGTGATGCTGCTGATGATGATGATGGTGATGATGATGATGATGATGCTGATGCTGATGGTGATGATGATGGTGATGCTGATGGTGATGATGATGATGATGATGATGATGATGATGATGATGATGTTGATGCTGCTGATGATGATGACGATGATGATGCTGCTGATGCTGCAGCTGATGATAGTGAGGAGGAGGAGGAGAAGGAGAAGGAGGAGGAGCGGGAGGAGGGGGAGGAACAGGAACAGGAGCAGGAGGAGTCGGATGATGATAATGATGATGACGATGATGACGATGCTGATGATGATGATGAGGAGGAGGAGGAGGAGGAGGAGGAGGAGGAGGAGGAGGTGGAGGTGGAGGGGAGGAGGATTACACGAGGAGGTTCAGGAAACACACGAGGAGGAGAAGGAGGGCGAGGAACAGGAGGAGGAGGAGGTGGAGGAGTGGAGGAGGGGAGGGAGAAGGTGGAGGAGGAGGAGGAGGAGAGGGAGGAGGAGGATCAGGAGGAGGAGGAGGGGGACAAGGAGGGATGAGGAGGAGGGGGAGGAGGAGGAGGAGGAGGAGGAGGAGGAGGAGGAGGGGAAGATGGAGGTGGAGGAGGAGAAGGGAGGGATGAGGATCATAGTGATGCTGATGATGATGCTGATGGCGATGCTGATGATGCTGATGGTGATGATGATGATGGTGATGCTGATGCTGCTGATGATGTTGATGTTGATGATGAGGAGAAAGAGGAGAAAGAGCAAGATACGGAGGAGGAACGTGAGGAACAGGAGGAGGAGGAGGAAGAGGAGGAGGAGCAGGAGAAGGAGGAGGAAGACGAGTAGGAGGATGAGGAGGACGAGGAGGGGGAGGAGGAGGAGGAGTGAGGGAGGAGGAGGAGGCGGAGGAGGACGAGGAGGAGGAGGAGGAGGGGGGAGGAGGAGGAGGAGCAGGAGGAGGAGGAGGAGAGGAGAAGGATGAGGAGGATGAGGAGGGGGGAGGAGGATGAGAATGATGATGATGATGATTATGATGATAATGATGATGCTGATGATGATGACAATGATGACGATGCCGATGCCGATGACGACGATGATGATGATGATGATGATGATGATGATGATGATGATGATGATGATGATGATGATGATGATCATGATGATGATTATGGTGATGCTGATGGTGATGATGATGGTGATGATGATGGTGATGATGATGTTGATGATGCTGATGATGATGAGGGGGATAGGAGGAGGAGGAGGAGGAGGAGAAGGAGGAGGATAAGTGGGAGGAGGAGGAGGAGCAGGAGGAGCAGGAGGAGGAGGAGGAGGAGGAGGACCAATGTAAACTCAAGACTCATCGTCGATGTCGGAAAACCTCCCTCCGAGCCCCCTCTTGATACGTAGGCTTCTAGAAGGGTTCTTTCTTTTCCACTGAAGGAAACTCCCCGTTGGTAAACGACCGTTTGAAGGTCCTTAAGCGTGCGAAAAGGCCAGTCTCGGGACTCCAGCGCCACGAATCAATCTGACTGTAGCGTCTTGACGGTCCTGAATCGTGCCAAGACACCATTCCTGGGACTTCAACACTGGGAATCAACATACATCTTGCGTCATGACAATTCTGAACTGTTCCCAAACACCATTTCTGGTATGTTAACCATGGGAATCCATGAGGTAAGACGAAAGTGTGCGGCGCTAAGGCGAGAACCACATTTTGAAAACTACCCGCCCTCAAGCCGTGAAGCTCTTGAAATTTTGAAAGCGGATGTGCGCGGCGCTACGGCGAGAGCTACACTTTGGAAGCGACCGCCCTCCAGTGAAATTGTTGCCAATTTCCGGAAGTTTCAGGACCATGAATTGTAAAGAAGCCTCAGGCGAACGGCCCGGACCGCCCTCTCGACTGGCCTCGGGGTGCGACAGGGAAGAGTCACTTGTCAGGAAATCAATGGAGGAGGAGGAGGAGGTGGAGGAGGTGGAGGAGAAGGAGGAGGAGGAGGAGGAGGAGGAGGAGGAGGAGGAGGAGGAGAGGAGGAGGAGGAGGAGGAGGAGCAGCAAGAGGAGGAGGGGCGGCCACTTGCCGGGTGTTGCTAGAAGTGCCCCTGGTCCAAGGTGCCCCCAGGATTTCCAACGAGGCCCCCACGGCCTCCAGAGCACCCCTCGCGAGGCCCAGAGGGCCTCAGGGGCCCCCAAGCCGAACGAAAAGCTGGGGGCACCTTGGGCCAGGGGGCACCTTTAGCAACCCCCGAACCTGCCGCGCGAACTGGAACCCATGAGGCGGCACAGCAGTACTGGTGGCGGCAGCGGCGCTAGCGGCAGGGGCGGACGCACAGGCAGGCGCCGGGAAAGACGGCGGGCCCTCCTGGCGGCGATTGTCTCGTCCGCCTTCTTGAGGCCCGCGATGTAGCTGCCGAGGGCCTTCGGGGGCGGGCAGCTTCCAGGCCGACATGGCCGCTCCGCCCTCCCCCCCCGCGGCTGCGCTCCTCCAGGAAGGGGGCAGGGGGCCCCTCCTTCCTTTTCTTCCTCTTCCTCTTCCTCTTCTTCTTCTTCTTCACAGCTTAGGGCCATGCGTGGCTGGCCCAATGTGACAAACAAAGGGGCGAGGTGCTTAAAGCCGATGAGGTTCTGCTTCTGTGGGATGTCTTCTTCCGGCGTGCCTATCGCGCGCCCGAACCGCATGTCTGAAGGAGACCCACATTTCCACAGCCTGGGCCCTGGCCCCGGGCAGCTGGGTCCAGGGGTTCGGGCGACTGCTGGTAGCGAGCAAGAAAGGGTGGGCTAGAGTGACGGGAGCGGCCTTCTGAGAAGGCAAGGGGGGCTTCTCAGTGGGGGCGGGCCCCCAACTGACCACGCGCCCCGCACCTTCGAGAGGCGGCTGGAAAGGCCGCCTCCCTGGAAAGGCCGCCTCCATGACCCTTCCCCGTTTGTGTGCGCACCCGAGGCAATCAGATCGTCCAACAACGTCTGCGAGCCTGTGCATCCCCCGAGATCCGTCGCCCGGTAAACAACGTCGCGAACAGAACACGACCCAGAACTCCCGACTCCATCTTTTCGTTCCTCGAGCCGGGTCGGTCCGTGAGGGTCCCGAGGGCCGGGAGGAGTGCCAGTCGTGACCAGATCTGAGGGTGATAAGGGTCCGTTGCTCGAGGCGTTCGGACATTCTCGCCGGCTCTGCAACCTCGCGGTGCTCTCCGGAAACTGCGCCTCGCCGAGAGCGCTCTGGGGGTGCCCAGCTCGTCCCGAGCGGCTGCCGCAGAGCCGGAATCTGAACCGGACGCCGAGGGGCAAGGGGGGGGACCGGCTCCAGGGGGGAAACATCGAGCCGGAATCGGCGATACATCGCCGGTGGATCGGCGATGGGCCCCTGATAGCGACTCCGCACGATGCTGGGCGGGGAGGGCTACCTCGCACCTATCTCGGGAGCGGCAAAGAGGGGGGCGTCAAAGAGGGGGGGGTGCAAATCATGACCGGCGGCATGTGCGCGGCCCAGCGGGGGGGCCAGGGACGTAATGGAATGAGAAGAGGCGCAATGAAATCTGGGGAAATATCATGGCCCCCGTCATGATATCCCCCCCCCCCTAGTCATCACCCCCCTCTTCGCCGCCCCCGACTATCGGCGATCAGTGGGCGATGGGGGGTCGGTGCGTGCCTCCCTGAGCCTATCTCCCCCAACGTTGCCACCTGGTTTTCGGGCCTCGGCTCTCGCACGGCCGCTCGGGAAGACCTGGGCGCCCCTGGACGCCCCACTCGGCGAGGCGCAGCTGCTTGAGAAGACCCCGCGGCTGGAAGCCGCCGAGAAGCGACGGAAGCGTCCGAAAACATCGAACCTCCCTCCCCCCTGAGCCCATACTCAGCGAGCGAAGAACGGTATAAAATAAACTCTCCGCCGTCGGAGACACTCGCCCCTGGGCGCCTGGAAAGTCTATACCCCTACGGTGCCACCCTAATAAGGGTACGAACTTTCCAGCCGCCGGGACAGGCGCCCCCGACGGCGAAAACGTTTATTTTTACACCGTTCTTCGCCCGTCAACACACGTTGCCCCCGAGGAGGAGGAGGAGGAGGAGGAGGAGGAGGAGGAGGAGGGGGAGGAGGAGGAGGAGGAGGATGGGGAGGAGGAGGAGGAGGAGCCCATACACGCTGCCCCCGAGACCGAGGAGCAGCGGCCGTGATCGCACGCACCCACCCGCCTCGGCCGAGGCCGGGGGCCCGGGGGGGATCGGGCGGCCGATTGTCGTGGTGGCCGCCGTCGTCGGCGTCGTCGTCGTCGTCGCCGTCGCCGTCGTCGTCGTCGTCGTCGTCGTCGGCGTCCTCGTCGTCGCGTCGTCGGCGTCGTCGTCGCCGTCGCCGTCGACGTCGTCGTCGCCGTCGTCGTCGTCGTCGTCGTCGTCGTCGTCGCCGTCGCCGTCGCCGTCGCCGTCGTCGTCGTCGTCTGGCAGAGGCCCGGCGGGGGGCCTTCCGGCTCAGCTCCGCGCTCAAGCGGTGGGCCGCGAGGGCGTGGAGAGCCTCCGCCGCGGCCACCTCTGGCGGGCCCACCGTGCGGGGCGCCCAGGGCGGGCCGCCCATGGGCGACGGCGACTTTTTTGGATTGCGAGGGGGGGCATTGCTCGGTGATGAGACGACAGACGTATGGCCTTGCCTAGGCCCCCACTCTGTGTGGGCGGAGGCCTGTTCTGCCGTCCTATGCTTCTGCAGCGGCACGAGAGCTCCCTGGCCATATCACACCCTTGGCAACATGGCCAAGGTTCCATGGCCCGTAGTCTGGTCTGAGGCTTGCACACATTTGCACACATGCATATACGCATTCACCAGGTTGACTCGGGCAAGGGCGACGACGACGACGAGGGCGACGGCGAGGACGACGACGCCGATGGTCTCGACGACGACGACGCCGATGGCGTACCTGGCGGTGGCCGCCCGTCGACGCCCGTCGCCGGCGCCCGTCGTCGGCGGCGGCGACGGCGATCTCGACGACGGCGCGGATGGCGACGGCGCTCGAGATCCTTCCTGGCGCCAAGGCGGCCCGACCGTGGGCCGGCCGACTCGCGGCGGAGGCTCGTGCTCGAACCCAAGATCTCCGACGAATGATCTTTCCCAAGCCTCCTCTGGTTGGGCACTCGTTTCGAGCGGTCCTTTGCTCGCGTGCCTGTCTCTCCTCCGCCTCCTCCTCCTCCTTCTCCTCCTCCTCCTCCTCCTCCTCCTCCTCCCGCATCCCTCCTCCTCCGCCTCCTTCTCCTCCTCCTCCTGCTCCTCCTCCTGCTCCTCCTCCTCGTCGTCCGAACCCCACATCTCCGACGATGTCATCCCTTCAATCGGCGTTTTCTGGTTGACGTCCGGGGCCAGAAGGAATGGGCCCGGCACGGAAAGCTATCCTCAAGGAGGCATGGGTCCGTTTCGCCGGAGTCCCGCCTCGCCCCGAAGGCCCGCCTCGCCCCGGGGCACGTTTCGCCGGGGCCATCCTCGCCCCGGCCCGCTTCGCTGGATGCCAGCTTCTCCAGGGCCCGCTTCCCCGGAGGCCCGCTGCCACCGCCGCCGAAGAAGCCGCCGCCGCCGATGCCGTCGCCGTCTCGGGCGGACCCTGGCGGGCGGGTCGGGTCGGGCGGGCGCGACAGTACGGTATGATGCGTCATCGAGTTGGCACGCGCGTGCCCTGACGGGCCAGTCGGGTCGGGTGGGCGGACCCTGATGGGCGGGGCGGGCGGGCGGACCCTAACGGGCGGGTCGGGCAGGCGGGATCCTGGGCGGGCGCAGCCGGCCTCGGGCGCAGCGGCCCTCGGGCGACGCGGGGCTCGGTCGAGGCTGCCCTTCTCCGGGGTTGGGGTGGGGTCTGCTGGTGCTGCGGACTGAAATCATCAGATCGGCAGATGTCAGGGCTCACGCTCGAGCGAACACCGCCCGGTCCCCTCGGGGGTCGAGGCTTCTGGACGCTCGCCGTCGCTGTCCTCGCCGTCGGCAGGTCGAGGCTGGAGGATCCACGTGCCCAAGGAGCTCTTGGCCGCAGCACTGCACCCGAGGGCCCTCTCCGCGGCCGCCTCTCTCCCTTCTTCCACGCCTCTTCTCGTGCGCACACTTGCCAGCTCGCACGCGTGCTCCCGCCACCTGGTAGCCGCTTCGACCCCGGAGCGACCGCTCCCACCGCCGCAGGCCAGAGAGTCTCAGCGCGCTCCTGGCCCTCTCTGGGCCTCCCGCGTCCCCCCCCCCGCCCCAGGAGCCTCTGACCTTCGACGCGCGGGGGGGAGCACGGATGATCCAGGCTGTGCGTGCCTGCTTTGGCGTCCTGTCGGCCCTCTCCCGGCCAGCGCGGTCCCTTTCGCAGGAGCGCACCCGGTGAACCGGTCCAGGGAGCCGACCCCCGAAGAGGAGGACGAGGAGGCGGAGGAGGACCAATGTAAACCCAAGAATCATCAACGATGTTGGAATGCACCCTCCCTCCAAGCTCCCTCGTCATAGACCTCTACGAGGGCTCATTTCCCGTTAGGGAATTGCTCCGTTGGGGGACAGCCGTGTGAAAGTCTGGAAGCGTGCCAAAGCACCATTCTCAGGACTTCAACGCAACGAGTCAACCAGACTGTTGCGTCTTGACGATCCAGAACCGTGCCAGAACGCCATGCCTGGGACCTCAACACCCCAAATCAACGTAACGTTGCGCCCTGACAATCCTGAATCGTTCCAAAACGCAATTTCTGGTTCGTTAACCATGAGGATCAATGAGCCTCTTGCGATGCGCTAAGACGATCGCCACATTTTGAAAAAGAGCCACCCTCAATCCGTGAAGCTCTTTCACATTTTTAAAAACGAATGTGCGCGGCGCTGAGGCGAGAACCACATCTTGAAAACGTCCCGCCCTCACTCCGTGAAGCTCTTGCGCATGCTTGCAGCGACTGTGCGCGGCGCTGCAGCGAGGGCGCCATATTTTGAAAGCCACCCGCCCTCAATCCGTGAAGCTCTCCTGCGAAGTCTGAAAACGGATGTGCGCGGCGCCGAGGCGGACCCGCCCTCCATCTGTGAAGCTGCTGCCAGCTTCCGAACTTCGAGCTCATCCATGGTGAGGACGTCTCCGGCGAAACGCCGGGCCCGCCCTCCGGACCGGCCTCGGGGTGCGACAGGGAGGAGGGGTCCAGAAGGCGAAAGAATGGAGGAGGAGGAGGAGGAGGAGGAGGAGGAGGAGGAGGAGGAGGAGGAGGAGGAGGAGGAGGAGCAGGAGGAGCAGGAGGAGAAGGAAGACCCTCGATCCTCGAGGCCCCATCCTCGAAGAGCGACCAAGGGTGGAGAGCAGCAGCGCCGGCCAGCAAGGGAGGGGCGGACCAAAGACAGGCAAGCGGGGCAAGAGCAGGGCGGGCCAGGCAAGCACGGCAGTGGACGGGCGGAGCAAAAAACGAGAGAGTAGCTGCGCTGCCCTTCAGGAGGGCCATCGCGAGACAGCGCCCAGCAGGGCCAACCACAGGCGAATCTACTACGGACGGCCTGCCTTTCCGCCTCAGGGGTGAGGCGGCATGGAACGGGGAGCGGTACTCCGGATTCCATAATAAAGTAGGGGGGGTTACATTTGGCGGGGGGGTCTGATTTGAGCTGTCTTGAAGGGTTAGGGGGGGTCTCGGCAAAGTGCCGCCCTTTCATGGATGGTCTGGGGGGGTCTAAAACTTGTGGTCTGGGAGGGTTGTGACCCCCTCCCTTTTATTACGAAATCTGGAGTAGAGGGAATGATGATCGGACTCGGGACTCAGAGAGACGGGCAAGCGGACAGGGCGGACAAGCGGAGGGGAAGGGCGATCGGCGCAGGGGTGGAGGGCTGGGAGAGAGGAGCGGAACGCGGAGGAGGGGGCGCACGGACAGGAGGAGGAGGAGACGAGGAGGAGGACGAGGGGGACCAACGGGGCAGTGGCACGAGGCAGGGGGAGGGGCCAGGGGCGGGCCGCGGAGGAAGCGACAGGTGGAGGTCGAGGACGAGGGTGAGGAGGGCGGCGAGGGAAAAAAAAGGGAAACGGCGGAGCCGACGAGAAGGACGATGGGGGAGGAGGCGGAGGAGGAGGAGGAGGAGGAGGAGGAGGAGGAGGAGGAGGAGGAGGAGGAGGAGGAGGAGGAGGAGTAGGAAGACGAGGAGGAGGAACAAGAGGCGACCTGAATGGCGTCGGTCGTGTGCCGGGCGCACTCGTCGACCGTCTGGAGGTACCGCGTCGACGTCGCGTCCTTGAACGGCCAGGAGACGGCGCCCGCCACGGCACAGAGTAACTGAGGGGAAAGGTCTGGGGGACGAGGGCGAGGAGGCGGAAGGAGAAGGAGGGGAGGGAGAATGAAGAGGAGGGAGGATGAGGCGGCGGAGGACCAGTGTAAACCCAAGACTCATCAATGATGTTGGAATGTACCCTCCCCCCAAGCTTCCTCCTCACCGGCCCCCTGGGGGACAACTGTTTGAAGATCCTGAAGCATGCCAACGCACACTTTTCGGGACTTCAACGCCACGAATCAATATGAATGTTGCGTCCTGACGATCCTGAACCGTGCCGGAACACCATTCCTGGGACTACAACACCGCGAATCAATGTAACTGTTGCACCCTGACAATCCTGAATCGTTGCAAGACGCCGTTTCTGGTACGCTAACAATGGAAACCAATGAAACTCTTACAATTGTTTAGCACGGGTGTGCGCGGCGTTAACGCGAGAAAGTCATTTTGAAAACCACCCGCCCTCAATCCGTGAAACTCTTGCAACTGTTTTTAATTACGAGTGTACGCGGTGCAATTGCGAGAACCACATTTTGGAAACCAACCGCCCTTAATCTGTGAAACTCTTGCGAACTTGAAAGCGATTGTGCGCGGCGCTAAGGCGAGAACCACAATTCAAAAACCGCCCGCCCTCAATCCGTGATGTCCTTGCAGTGTTTTACACAACAAATGCGCGCGGCGCTGAAGCGAGATCCACGTTTTGAAAGCCACCCGCCCTCAATCCGTGAAGCTCCCGCACATTTTCAAACGAACATGCGCGGCGCTGGGGCGAGAACCACATCTTGAAAGCGGTCTGCCCTCTATCTGTGGAGCTGCTGCCCACTTCTAGGCTTCCGGGTCTCCTTCTCACTTCCCCCTCCCCGCTCGCCGCCGACAGTCGTCCTCCCCGGACCAGGCCCTTGGCGCCGTGACCCGTTCCACGCCGCGGGCCCCGCAGACCGCTCGGCCCAGGGCTGGCGTGCCACCCCGGGTCGTTGCTCGACAGCCCCCCTGGGCCCGACACGCCGCCCCCGGATGCCCAGACCGACATGGGAGTAGCCGCCTCCGGCTTCGACACGACGCCCCGAGCCTGGGCCCTCCCAGAAAGGCCACCCCCCACGACTGGTCGGCTACACGCAAGAGTGACCCTGGGTAAGAGTGACCGTTGGTGCGCGGCTTTGGGGGCCGCGGGGGGACCAAACCTGGGCGCGCAAGCCGCTGTTCCTGCTTCGTTTCCAGCCATCTGGGGACCCATCTGTGCCCGCACCAAAGGTCACTCCGGCGAAAGGTCGCTCTTACGTCTAGTCGAACTTGTCATGGCGCACCTTCTGGCCAGAGTCCCCGGGCCGAGTCCACCCGCGATGGCGAGGGGTGTCCAGGAGACCGGGCACAAAAGAGGTCAGAATCCTCCTCCTCCTCCGCCTCCTCCATGCCAGTTCCTCATGAAGAGCTCCTCCCTGACGCACCCTGAAGGAAGCTCTCGCGCCTTCTCAGAGGTTTCCTGTGTCTCAGGGGAAGGCTCAGAAAACTTCTCAGAAGGCGGGGAGCCTTCCGAGCCTCCTGAGAAGGCCCGCCCCTTCTCACTCCCCCCCCCCCCCCCGGGCTGGCCGCCGAGATCGGGCGAGAGGAAGATGGAGGTGCCCTCCCCTCCCTTCTGGGCCTCCCGGGGTGGGTGGGCGGGGGGGGGGGGGCGGGGGAGGCGTTGCCTCCACGGCGGGATCCGCCTCGAGACCCCGGCAGCGCGCGCTCCGACACGGGTCCCGGGAGCCGACGTGGAGGGGGAAGGGGGAGGGAGGAGGAGGAGGAGGAGGAGGAGGAGGAGGAGGAGGAGGAGGAGGAGGAGGGAGGAGGAGGAGGAGGAGGAGGAGGAGGGAGGAGGGAGGAGGAGGAGGAGGGAGGAGGAGGGGGCGGGAGGTCCGCCGGCCCCGCCAGCTCTCTGGGCGCGGCCCCAGCGGCAGGGGCCGCGCTGGAGCTGTTCACGACCACCTCGGGCGCTCCTCGCGCTCCCGCACTCCGCGCGGCCTTCGTGTGGCCGCCCGGGCTGTCCAAGCCCAGCTGGGCTCGTGGCCCAACTGCTCTGACGCCCCGCAGCCTCCAGTGCCAGCTGGGGGCCATCCTGGATGCTCCAGCTGTTCGCGTCGCCCCCGCCGCCCTTCCCCCCGTGCAGGCCCTCGGGGATGAAGGCCGGGGGAGCGTAGAACCCCCCCCCCGAAGGTGAACGAGAGATCGCTCTAGACAGCCTGCCACCCTCGACCACCGGTTTCTTCCGTTGATCTCCTATCCTTGCGGCGAGGGCACCGGACACGGAATGATTGGACAGGGGATCCAGGGCCTGGAAGCCAGTGGAGCTCGAATCGTGGATTGGCCATGGTTAGTCACCCCGTACACAGTAAGGGTGCGCGGTAAGGATGCAAGGGCCTTGGAGGGCCATGTTGGCGTTTTTGAACGAGGCTGGCCAACGGCTGTGGAAAATCGCTCATCCTTTCTATGCGGGTTGACTGTACGTGTCACCGCCGCCCTCATCAAATACCGACGGGGACTTCTGCTCAACGTGTCGCCGCGACGGCTCTGGCGACACGCTATCCCGTGCAAATGGATAGGGTGTCGCTCCACTTCGCGGGGCGGGAGGCTCGGGAAATCCGCCGATCCGGCGTGTGAGTTTCTGAGAGCGTGGACTTGAGCTCGCTCAAGCTTCGCTCTGCAGGGGGGGGGAGGGGGGGGGAGCACGTTATTTCCGACGCCATTTCCGACGTTTTTCGGTACACGGGGATATCTCCGACGTGATTTCCGACGTTTTTCGGTACCCGGGGACAAGGGGGGTATAGAAAACTACACTTCCGGAGCCCCGACCGCCCAAGTCAGCCCAAGAGGAATCGCCGAAACATCGCTCGAACCGCCCAAGATGCCCCGAAGACAGTTCCAAAGACGTCCCCGAGTCTCACCCCCCCAAGATCGGCGGCACTGGCCGGAGGCCAGCCCAATCTCAGGATATTGGCGCTTGGGGACACGGAAATTGATGGCGTGTCGCGCCGAAGCGTGGTGGGCCAGAACCGGATCACCGCCGCCCTCATCAACTGAGGAGTCCTCCAGGGTCCGAAGCCTCCTGGGCACATTCCTTGACCAACGCCCCCACCGTATCGTCTCTGCGGGGGGGGGGGGCGCTGGATGAGCGTCCTCGGGCGAGGAGTCTGCGGCCGCGCAGTGCCGACAGGTGGCCCGCCGAGGGAAGATTTTTCGCGGGCAGCCTGCCCCCGCCGAGGGAGAGCGAGGAGTGTTCCCTCGCTTCGCCCTCAGATACTAGTGAGCCTCCCTGTCCAGTCCCTCCACAAGACCTTCCATGAGACCCCAATACGCCTCCGACGGAGGCGTCTTGCCCGCGACCCACGTTGGCGCCAAGAGTGCCCCAAGAAGCCATCGAGAGGCCTCCTCCTGCTGCTCCCCGCTAGCCACGAGCACGCCGACAGAGCAACGGTGATGCAAGATGGGCCCGCGGAATGAGCGAAACGATTGAACAATTAGCTCCCTGTCCACGGGAACTAAGGCGAAGGATGGAGGGCGGCCGCGGAGATGGGACTGCGGGAGCGGCACTCAGGACAGGATCAGCTGGACCGAGGGGTGGTACTGCGGGTCAGACTCTGGGTGGAGACTTGCGAAGGGGCAGCCAAGGCTGCACAGCACTGACCTGCCAGGATGCAGGTTGCGGTTATCCGAGCGACGGCAGAAACGCGTCGTACGTCGCACGCCAAAGGCGCAAGGACGCTCTCAGCTGTCCAACGCCGTGCTCTTAGCTCTCACAAGCGCTGACGGCGCGCACGAAATCTGAACGGACATCGGCTTGGCATGCTTCCATATGAACCGTGGTCGTCCACTCGTTGCGCAGACGTCCACGGCGCCTGACATGCTGATGTGAAGATGTGTGTTACCGTGCTTCGGAATGTCAACGCAAGCCTCCGACTGTGACGAACGGTTTTCGCCAGCGTGTTACGGGAGTCCCGGGCACTCAGAACAGCAGCAGGCACTCAGAACAGCAGCGGGCACGTCCCGTGGCCCCAAATATGACGAAGATGTCATCTGTGCTGGCTCATGCTGGGCTCCAACACGCTAAAGACACTCTGACCACCCAAAATGACCTCAAGGCTGTCCAAAAAAGCGTCGAAGACGCCCCAAGAGGTCTCCAAGAACACCCCCCAAGAGGGCGGCCCAAGAGGCAACACCAATTGTTTTTCTTCAGGTTTTTGAACGGTTTGGTGTCTTCGCCTTTGCGGATTCCCAACGCTCCAAGACGGCCCAATAGCCCCCACACATCGGTCCAAGATGGCCCCAAAAGGCCTCAAAGAAGGCGTCAAAACGGCTCAGGAGAGCGCCAGGATGGCCAACGAGTCCTCAAGACGGTCCAAGAGACTTCCAAGACAGCTCCAAGAGAGGGCCCACACGGTGGACGCAAACGGACATTTCGAACACTCGGCCCCAAGAGGACCTCAAGAAACAAGCGTCAAAATGGCTCAGGAGAGCGCCGAGACGGCCCAAGAGTCCCCCCAGCCGGCCCCAGAGACCCCCAAGAAAGCTCCATGAGAGACGCAAACGGACATTTCGAGCCCTCGGCCCCAATAGGCCCTCAGGAGGTCCCCAAATGCCTCTAAGAGACTCCACGAAGCTGTCGAGAGGCCCCCAAGAAGCCCCAAGAGGGCCACAAGAGGCTCCTAAGACGCTCCCAAGGGGCCTCCCGAATGCTCCCCACCCCCAGCTCCTGAGAGCCCTCCGAATAGACCGCAAGAAACATCCATGAGGACTCCAGCCCACAACCCAAACACCTCCTCCTCCTTCCTCTCTTCCTCATCCGGCTCCTCCTTGTTGCATCACAATCTGGTGGTGTCTCGTTTGTGTTATCGGCCTTTTGGTCCCCGGCTTCCCCGATCACCCAGGGCAGCCCCAGGAAGCCCTTCTCAGTGTCACCTTCAAGCGCACATCACGCACACTCGGGCCATGACATCCATGACATGACTGATCAGCTTCTTACTATTTCCATTTGTGCCACACACTCTGATCTCTTCGAGATGCCCTGACTTGAGGTGCTGTGGCCTGTTTCCCCTGAGTCTTCCTCACAACTCTGCATTCCAAGATGCGATTCTCGAAATACTCGGTCCGCTTCACTTGAGACATCTAAAACTCCGTGCCCCAAGGTGCCTTGATCCGATGAGCCCTGGCCCATTTCGCCTGGAAACGTTCTCCTTCCTCGGGGGGTTCAGATGCAGTTCACGAGGTGCTCGGAACCCTGGACTCCGAGATGGTCTAAATCGAGGTGCTCTGAGTTCCTGAGTTCCGAGATGGTCTGACGCGAGATGGAGGGTGAGCGGGGGGGGGGGGGCGAGGAGGGGAGAGAGGATGGAGGAGGAGGAGGGGGGCGAGGACGGAGGGTGAGGGTGAGGGTGGATGGGGGAGAGGAGGAGGGAGGAGGAGGGGAGGAGGATGACGAGGACGGAGGGCGGATCACCAGGACTCGTGAGGACGCATGAGGCGTCCTCACGAGTCTGAGTTCCAAGATGCGATCCGCCAGGTGTGCGGCCCCGCTTCGCTTGAGACATCCTCGGAGCCGCGGGCTTCAAGATGCCTCGACTCGAGGGTGCTCTGGCCCGTTTCGCCCGAACGATGCTCATGATTCTGGGTTCCAGGATACAGTTCACGAAATGCTCAGGCAAATCTGGCTTCAGGTGTCCTCGGAGTCCCGGTCTCCGAGAGGTGCGAACTTGAAGCGTTCCGGCCCGCTTCGCCTGCAACATCCTTGGACCTTTGGAACTCTGGGTTCAGCTCGCCACGGCCGCGCAGTGCGGGGGACGCCAGCCCATCCTCGTGATCGCTCTTGGCGAGGCCGTGGCCGACACGAGGCGGCTTTCTGAGAATGCGCGGCCTGTGCAGGCACGGCATGTGCGGGTGGACCGCGGCCTCCCATATGAGGGACTCTGGGGAGCCAGGGTTCTGAGGATGTCCGAAGCGAGATGGGCCCGAGCACCTCGCGAACCGCATCTTGGAACCTAGAGCCTAGAGAGCGGTGAAGGGAGTGAGTCGAGAGACAGGGGGGAGAGAGAGAGAGAGACAACAACACTAACAACACCACCACCACCAACAATCAGTTTAAGACTGTTCGCTCTTATCAGCACGCGTGTCATTCAACACGTATATCAGTATATCCCATACCCTCGATACCCGCCCTCTTCGTCTTCGATCGTACCCCCTTAGGGGTATATCTTTCTTAACTGCAACGTGTATTTCGCGCAGCCCCAAAGGCAGGGGAAGAGAGGACGGATGGAAGGAAGGGGCAAGGGGCAGGCGGGTAGCTGAAGAGTGTGTCCTGCATGAATCGCGAGGAAGTCTCGAGCGATAGAGCGATTCCCAATTACATCGTGAGGACATCCACAGCGAGAGCGTGATTCCTGAGTGTCGAGGGCGCGGCGTGTGAATCAATTGCGAGGAAGTCCCACGCGAGAGCGTGATTCCAGCATACACTGTGAGGAAACAACAACACCAACAACATCAACAACACCAGCAACAACACCATCACCACCAGCAACAACACCCATAACAAAAACAAATATTATAAATTATATCGTTCATGGCTGATGCAAGGAAAAGGCAGAATTCACCAGACAACTTCCATGCGTTCCTCCCTTCTCTAGGGGGTCGGCGGAATAGCGCAAACCTCTTGAATCAACATTGAACGTACCTGGGGACGCTCCAACTCTTGCCTCCAGGAACGGCGGCAGATCTGTAGGTGTGCACGTACTAGCGTTCGCGTGTGAGGTTCAGGGTTCGGGTCTTAGGGTTCGGTCTTCGGGTTCGGGCCTGAGGGTTCGAGAGTCCTATCGTTGAGGCCTGTCTTAGGGCTAGGGTTACAATCTTAGGACTAAGGTAGTCGGCATAGGGCCTGGGGGATGGGGTCCAGGCCTTCGGGCTAAAGTTAGGGTGCCGGGGTAAGGTTAGGGTCTTGGGGATCGGGTCAGGGTCTCAGGGTGAATGCCCTAAGGATAGGGTTTGGATATTAGGGTCACGGACTTATGGTTCGGATTAGGGTCTCAGGGTCAGGGTCATAGGGTGATGGTAAGGGCTAGGGTCTTAAGATTAGGGTAACGGGTTGGGGTCCTAGGGTTGGGATCTTCGGATGATGGTCGAAAAATTAGGGGCTTAGGGTTAGGGTCTTCGGCTTAGGGTTCGGGCCGTAGGGTTAGGTCCTACCGGAGGCCATCTTGAAGGAAGTTCGCGACTGTCTTGGGGCGCCGTGACGCCCGTCGGACTGCTCTCCCGCGCGCTTTGGGACCCCCAAAAGCAGGCCCCGCCCCTGGGCCCCTCATTTCACGTAGAGGTCGTAGCCCCCGGGCCCTTGGGCCTGGTCCCCAGTTATATGTATATGCATGGCTCATGGCTGGCGCCAGCAGGCGAGTCAATCCAGTCCCTAACATGTTGTCAAAGTTTTCAATGCCGCAAGGACTCTTTCGGCGGCTGGATGGGCGCAGCGTTCGCCCTCGCGTTGTCTTACCCATCTTGCTGGGATCGCCCTGGCGTGAGCAAGGCCTCGTTTCAGTGCCTGGCCGAGGAGGAGGCAGAGCGTAGACGACAGAATACTTCCTCACCTGCCCTCCCTTCCTCGGCCTTCAGAGCGGCGGCGGCAGCAGCGCCCGAGCCTCGAAGTGCCTGGGCATCGACGAGGGCTCGCTGTTGGCCCCGTGTTGGGAGCGGGAGGAGGAGGAGGAGGAGAAGGAGGAGAGGAGGAATAGGAGGAGGAGGAGGAGGAGGAGGAGGAGGAGGAGGAGGAGGAGGAGGAGGAGGAGGAGGAGGAGGAGGAGGAGGAGGAGGAGGAGCAGGAGGGCGCTGCCCCCCCCCCCCAGCCAGCGGCGGGGCGCCTTGCAGGCGGCCTGCCTGACCACCTGTGGGCGGCCGCGGGACGGCGTCTCGCGCTCCGCGCTCCCCCGCCGTCGCCGCCGCCGTCGCGGCTCGCGTCGGACGAAGGCGGGGGCGGTAGCCAAAGGGACGGAGAGAGGACAGCGGCCCGTAGGGAGGCAGCGCGGGCCCCCCTCCCCGGCAATGCGCCAAGGCGGGAAGAGGAACAACGTGGCGTGACGCATGTTCTGAGCTGCACTCGGCGACGGAGCCTGGCAAGGAGGAGGAGGAGGAGGAGGAGGAGGAGGAGGAGGAGGAGGAGGAGGAGGAGGAGGAGGAGGAGGAAGAGGATGAGGAGGAGGAGAAGGAGGAGAAGGAGGAGGAGGAGGAGGAGGCGGAGTAGGAGTAGGAGGAGGAAGATGCGGAGGCCGAGGAGGCACGGCGGGAGCAGGAAGTGGAGGACTAGAGGGAGGAGGACGAGGAGGACGAGGGAGGCATACCAAAGTGGGGGGGTTGGGGTGAAAATCAGCTCGCGTGGCTGATTTTCCTGGCCCCCCTCGGCGCCAGAAGCGCAACTGCATCGAGAAATGCGCCTGGCGGCGGGGCCGAAACCAACGGCAGCAAACAACACATTTCGTAACGCCTCTCTTCCCTCTCCCCCTCTTCCGTTTGACCCCATTGGTCATGGTGGTGGTGGTGGCCGTCGGCGTCGTCCTCGATCGAGAGGCGAGGTCTGAAGAAGATCGAGACCTGAAGAAAATCGACGGTTTCGGGCCCTCAGCGGCCCCTGCAGAGGATTTAGCACGAGGGTCGGGCGCCCGCGTTTCGGGTACACGCAAGCGACCCTGGGCAACAAAGAGGCTTTCGGTGCGTAGCTTCAGGGGGCCGTGGGGGGACTAAATCCAAGCGTGCAAGCGAATGCTGGAAGGACCCCTGTGAGTCCGGCGGAAGCTCACTCTTACGCGGCGCCGAACGTTTTTTTGGGGGGCTCGTGGCCGCACTGACCCAAGCCAACTGGATTGGCTGAGCACCGTTAGTGCTGACCACCGTCACGTGCACCCCGATCGAATATCCACGTTTTGGGCCGTTCTCTGGTCTGACGGTGCCCCCGTCGCCGCTGCGGGCTCGCCCGCAAGATTTCTGGTATGACGGTGTCCGCCAACAGTCCCTGGGGCAGGAGGATGAGGGACAGAAACAACACTGAGGAGGAGGAGGAGGAGGAGGAGGAGGAGGAGGAGGAGGAGGAGGAGGAGGAGGAGGAGGAGGAGGAGGAGGAGGAGGAACCGGAATATCGCACGCCCATACGGGGAGAGAAAAGAAATGTCCCGCAACTGTCCACCAGCCGCGCCGCGTGCACTATCCAGCGTACGGGTTACGCCACGGATGATGATGATGCTGATGATGATGATGATGCTGATGGCGATGCTGATGGTGCTGATGATGTGATGATGCTGCGGGCGAGGATGATGGTGATTCTGATGATGCCGATGCTTGTGATGATTCTGGCGATGGTTATGCTGGTGATGCTGCTGCTGGTGGTGCTGTGGATTTAGTTGATGATGCGAGGACGACGCCAACAATGCTGAGAACCATGATGATGTCGACGCTGATGACGGTGATGCTGATGATGCATTTTGCACTTTGTACCGTGCCCTCAAGGTCTCCCTAGCGCCTGAGGCGGCACGTCAAGCCGCCAAAAAAGAAACGTCATGCAAAAGCGCCTCGCGTGAGGCGCGAGAAGATTGGGGTCAGTGCAGCTGGCGTGCGATCGGGCGAACGCGACGGAGCCATTCTTCCTTGTTGCACCGGCCAACATCCGCGAGCCAATCGGAACCGAGCAGCTAGGCGAGGTCCACCTCCCATCGCCAGGCCTTGAATCTGCAGCCATGCGTCTGGGATCCGCGCTCGCGTTTCATTATCTGGAGCCAGGCCATGCTGCGCCACTGTAGAAGATGGACAGGCACAAGCTGGGCATGTGTGGCGTCTGGCAGGGCGGCCTGGCGGGCTCGGTGTCCAGCCCAGGTAAGCCTGCGAAGATTCACGTCTATGTCCCATGCCGCGTGGAACTGGAGAGCGGCAGAGACGCGGCGCCATCGGCGGCGACAGGAATCCTCCGGCGTCTCCTCCTTCCATCTCTGCGTGCAAATCAGCTGAGAGAACATTCTGCGGTGCGTGACTCGGATTAGATTCACATGCTTGACCGCGGGGCACCGCGATCCCGACCCATAGAGCAAGACAGGTATGATGGCTCGCTCGAGCAGCTTCGCGGCCTGCTGCCAGCGGCAGGTGCGTCCAGGTAGAGACATCTTGAGATCGTAAGAAGGCTCTCCAGGCGCGAGCTACCCTGTGCTGTGTCCTTCCCATGACCTTCCATCGAAGGTGAACGCAGGGCCGAGGCATGGCAACCCCCCGGCACGAGGCGTGCGCGTCAGGACGTCATGGTGGCCAGCGCCCTCATCTGGTAGTCGCCGAACTCGTGGTCCAGCGCCGTCATGCCCCAGGTCAGACCCGAGGGAGGTGCAGCCAGAAGTTGTCGGCGTAGAGAAGTCCCGCCTCCTACAGCGTCGCCTCGCCTGGGAACTCGTAGCCCTAGCCGTGTGTCCAGCATTCGCCCGGGAACTCCTCCCAGGCATCCTCCAGCACTAGATTGAAGAGGGCCGTGCTGGCTGGGTCTCCATGTCGAATGCAGCGAATCCGAGGTGCTGGTTGCGTCTGGATGGGGCCCATCTTGATCGCCGCCGAGGCCTTCAACTCCCTCATGATGGCTAGGACCACGGGCCTTGGCACAGCCCTTCTTCTCAGTGTCTCTTCGACCGAGCGGTGCGAGGCGCGGTCGAAGGCGGCCTCGACATCGCCGTCCATGGTGAAGATGGGACGGTTCCACTCGCGGGCCTTCTCCGCCAACATGCGCATGCTGAAGATCACGTCCATCGCTTGGTGGAACTTCCGATAGGCGTACTGTGGGCTCCGCAGGGTCAACTTGTTGGCGCATTTCTTGACCCGGCCGACCGAATATAGCTTCTCGAAGGTAGTCAGGAGCGTGATCGGTGTGTACCCCTTGAGCGTGTGCTTGTCTCCCTTCCTCTTCATGAGCTGGATGGCGTGCTTCGACCAGGCTTGGCCCCCGGCATGCTCGGGTGCCCCGCGGAAGCGTTTCTCGATGACGGCCGCGAGCGAGGCGAGGAAGCCCGAGTCGAGGGCCCGCAGGACCTCGGCGACCACCCCGTCCACGCCAGGAGTCTTCATGACCTTCATGTCGCACAGAGCTTCGCGGGGCATCTCGGGCGAGAAGGGCGGCCTCCGCCGTGAAGTAGGCAGTGGCCCCGACGGGCTCCTCCCCGTCGCTGGCCCTGAAGGTGTTGCAGTGCTCGCGCCCCAGGAGCTCCTTGATCCTCATCGGGTCGTCCTCGGTCCCCCCGCCCCCCCCCTCCGTGTTCGTCGGCTGGTTGTGGGTCGGGCCAGGCTGAGCTCGGCGAGGCGCTCGTGCTCGGGGATTGCCCGCCTCGTGTAGGCAGTGCTGCAGGGCCCTGTTCGCGGCCCAGATCTTCCTGCGAATCTGGATGATCTCCTTGCTGTAGATCGCGCGCTGCGCGCGGTCGCGGGTGACCCGCCGACGCGCCTCTAACACCCGCAGCGTCTGTCTGCATGAGCTCGTGGCCCTCGGGGAGCATGGGAACCTTCCTCGCAGGCGGGCCACTGCCACGGGCAGCGGCAGCCAGGTACGCCGCGTCCGTCATGGGAGTGCTCGTCGCTGGGTTGCGGTCGGCGTAGCAGGCGCTGTGGCCCCAGCGCTGGAAGCGGTTGTCGAGGCAGGTCCAGGCCTTCATGGGCGCGCGACCTCCGTTCCAGATGTAGCGCCTCCTGGTGCCGAGGTGAACTCCAGCTTGATGGCCGAGTGGTCGGATTGCGCGCTGTCGGTGATCTCCTCGAGCGTGGTGCTGACCTTCCAGATATCGCGAGCAGGCATCAGGACATAGTCGATCTGGGCTGGCGGGTGCTTGAAATCGTAGTGGCAGGTGGGTCCGCTGGCCGCCGCGGTCAACGTCTTCGTCGCCGCCAGGTCGTGCTGCGTGAGAAGTCTCGTCAACATTTCGGCGCGACGCGTGCGCTGGCCGACTGGGGAGTCCCCAATCCAGCGCTCGTCGTCCGCCTGTGGTGGGGGCGCGGCCGTCTGAGCGTCCGCGCCCGCGATCGGGTGCGCCCCAGGCGGTGCCGTCATGATCAGGTCGGAGGGCTCCTCCATCGAATCCTCGTGCTGCGTGAGGGGCGGGGGGGGGGGGGGGGGGGCTGGAAAAAGGTGGCTGCATACTATCCGGTAGTCCTTCTTGCGGATGCGAAATAGGCGCGCCGCCGGGCCCCCCCCCCCCACACGGCAGCGCATCTCCACGTAGAAAAAGTCGAGCCCGAGAGCGCGCCAGCAGCCCCGTCTGCTTTTGCCCCATCGGCCCGCGGTCTGACCAGGTAGAGTTCGCCCTCGCCGACCTCTAGCCTCGTGGTCTTGCCCCAGTAGCCGACCCCCTGGAGGATGGCCGCGTCGTAGTCGTGCTGCTCGCGCAGCGTCGCTGCCAAGTTTTCGGCGTTGTGCTCCGCAATGCCCTGAGCGTTCCAGCTGATGAGCATGAGGCGCATCTGCTCCTCGGACTCCTCCAGAGTCCGCTCCTTGTCCAGTCATTGGCCCGCGTTGGCCTTGGCCTGGAACCCGACCAGGCTGAGGAGCGCGCCCGTGTGGGCGCTGATGCCGGCCGCGACGTGCTCCTTGAAGCTCGTGGGGCCCGGGGTCCTCGCCATCTCGCCGGACTTGTGCTGCTTCCGCCAGGTGGTGCCTCGAATGTAGCCTAGCTCGAGGTCCGCCGCCTGCGCGCCTAGGTTGTCGGTCAGCGCTTTCAACGCACGTGAGATCATCATTGACAGCCGCCGAGGACTTCTCCACGGAGAACCAAAAGCGACGACCCACGTGATGTGGCTGCGGCATAATTATCTGTTTCCCTTGCATCGAACGTACCCAGGCCGACATGCGCCCCGAACTCGTAAAACGGAACTTCAGGAAGCTGGCACGCTTGAGCGGGACGAACACCCCATCCTCTGCTTTGTCGAGAATGGCGTCGGTGAGCGCACGAGCTTCGTCCAGGATGGCGTCGCGGGGTTTGTCCCGATCCCAGCCGCCAGTGGTCACGCAGATCTTGCCGCGCGCCCTCTTTGGCCCCGACACGGACGGCTGTGCCGCCGTGCTCTCGGCCCCCGAGAGGCGCAGCGGATGCCTGACCGAGGAAGCCGCAGTGGATGAGGGAGCCGCCGAACGTCCCTCTCGCAAGTCCTCGATCTCCTGCTCCATGTTTTTGAGGCGCCCCTCGTGCCTCTCGACGTCCCTGCGCGCGTTGTCGATGGACGTCTTCACGTCCGCGAAATCTTTCGCCGTCGGCTCCTTGATCTCGGAGCGCAGCATCTCTCTGAAGTGCATCATCATCGTGGGTCCGTCCATGGCTGCTGGCGCTGGCACTTGCTCGCGCGAGCGGCTGCGCGAGCCCATCGACTGCTAGGACGATGAGGCGGAGTCGTGAAACAGATGACAGCTGCGAGCCCCAACCCATGCCACCGCTTGAACCATAATGGATGGTGATGATGAGTATGGCACTGCTGATGGTACTGATGATGGTGCTGATGATGGCGAGGGTGATGACGATGATGATGATGATGGTGATGATGATGATGATGATGTCGATGCTGCTGATGCTAATGATGCGGTTGATGATGCTGATGACGACGATGCTAATGAGGATGCTCATGCTGCAGCTGCTGATGGTGATGCTGCAGCTGCAGCTGCTGATTATTATGCTGGAGCTGCTGCTGGTGATTCTGATTCTGGCGACGATGCTGATGGCGATGCTGATGATGATTATGCTGGTGATGCTGCTGCTGATAATGATGCTGGTGGTTATGGTGGTGGTGATGCTGATGATGATGACGAGCATGCTGATGATGTTGATGATGCCGCTGGCGAGGATGATGGTGATGCTGATGATGATGATTGAGGTGATTATGATGATGGTTATGCTGGTGATGCTGCTGGTGGTGCTGTTGTGGTTTTAGTTGATGGTGATGTTGATGATGATGGTGGTGATGGTGGGGACGACGTCGGCAATGCTGATAACCATGCTGATGACGCTGATGATGATGCTGATCGTACTGATGATGGTAATGATGATGACGATGGTGATGATGATGCTGATGCGAATGATGATGTTGATGATGCTGATGACGACGACGATGATGATGAGGATGCTGATGCTGCAGCTGCTGATGCTGCAGCTGCAACTGCTGATTAGTATGCTTGAACTGCTGCTGATAATTCTGAATATAACGATGATGATGGCGATGATGATACTGATGCTGATGATGATGCTGCTGCTAATGATTATCCTGATGATTATGGTGGTGGTGATGCTGATGTTGGTGACGACGATGCTGATGCTGATGATGACGACGATGATGATGATGATGATGATGCTAATGATGATGCTGACGATGATGATGCTTATGATGATCATGCTAAGTATGATGATGCTGATGATGATGATGATGATGATGGTGATGGTGATGATGATGATGATGATGATGATGATGGTGATGATGATGACGATGATGATGATGTGAATGATGCTGCTGCTGATGATGATACTGATGCCGATGATGATGGTGCTGCTGATGATGATGCTGATGATGTTGACACTGCTGCTGCTGCTTATGATGATGATGATGATGATGATGATGATGATGATGATGATGATGATGATGATGATGCTGATGCTGATGATGCTGATGATGCTGATGCTGATGATGCTGATGCTGATGCTGCTGATGATGATGCTGATGATCGTGATGATGAGGAACGGAAGAAGGAGGAGGATGATGAGGAGGAGGAAGATGAGGAGGAGGAGGATGAGGAGGGGGAAGTTCGAACGCCCATAAAGGGAGAGAAAAGAGAGGTCCCGCAGCCGTTCACCGGCCTCGGCGTCTGCATTGGCCAGCGCACGGATTGCGCGGAGGAGGCGGAGGAAGAGGAAGAGGAGGAGGAGGAGGAGGAGGAGGAGGAGGAGGAGGAGGAGGAGGAGGAGGAGGCGGATGAGGAGGAGGAGGAGGACGACGAGGAGGGGGAGGATTTGCTCGGACGGTCGGGGCCGCGCGAGCGCGGCCCGACCGCGGGGGCCTCGCGCCGCGCGCCGAACGCGTGTGCGGGCCCCCTCCCTGCCGTGGAGCAACCCGCGGAGATGGCGTGCGGCGAGGCGGCCCCAGCAGCCCCGCGTGCGCGACGCCGAGCTCGCGAGCTCAGGCGCGCCGCCTCCTCCTCGAGCTGGTCCTTCCACTCGTCGGCTGGGTGGAGGACGCGGGCGCAAGTCGCGCCTCGGCGGCCCGCCTTGGGCCACAGGCCTCGGGCTGTCTCCCTGAGGTACTCCGCGCCCGTGGGGCCGGCGCAAGCGGGCAAGCTGCCGCCAACCCCGCGACGAGGGCGCGACCGCCCACGGGGGCGGAGAGCCCGCAGACGCTGCGCTGCCACGCTCCAAGGGCCTCCAGCAACACCATCTTGTGGCTCGAGTGGGCCGCCGGGCCCCCGATCTGGATGCACGTGCCCCCAGGCGGACCTACAGCTCTCCACCGCCTCGAGGAGCCAGCGGCCAGCAAGGCACCCCACGCCACTCTGTGCGCCCCTCCACCGATGCCGAGCAACGACAAGCAACGCAAATGCTGCAATCCGGGCAGGTCACGTGCACCGTGGAGACAGCAGCGGCGACTCCAGCAGCAGGCGGCGCCTGGCGCGGCTTACATCCACGCGCCTGACGCCGCGGGGCCACGTCCAGCACGTCGAGCGTGGACCGCAGCAGCCGCCTCCATACCCTGATCGCAGTAGCCTCGATCTGGGAAGCTCTCGCGCGCTCTTCTGCTGGAAGGCGAGCGGCCTCGGCAACGCAGCCAGCGGCAAGGTCAGCAAAAACGTTGCCACGGACCAATGCGCCCACAACGCCTCGCTGCACCGCCTGCTCAGCGTCGAGGTGCGTGTTCGCGTGAATGCCCGTGATGGCCCCTCGGCCCTCGGGGGCCCGCTGCTGGAGCGCACGGGCTCAACCTCCACAACAAGTCATGATCAAGCCCGTGGGGCTTCCGCTCGAGCTGGTGCTATTCACCGTCGTGCACCGCCACACTGTCTGCAACCGAACACGGCATATGCCGACGTGCACTCCACACATCGGATCAGCGCCAACAAGCCGCCACGATGGACCGTCTGTCTCCTTCCATGGGGCGGTCCGTGCTGACCGTGTGCAGGAAGGCGCTGTCCAAGACCGCGTCCCCACGCTGACGCGGCACAGCTCTGGGAACGTGTCGTCCGGCCCGCCGCTCGCATCCCCGAGCACGGCCACGGAGGACCCGCCCTCGCCGTGCCCGAGGGGCATGTTGTCGGCGCCCTCGGTAGACGAAGCCTCCGCATCAACCGGCGGCCCAGCAGCCGTCTATGGCTTCGGGACGGGGCCGCGGAGCCAGAAGCAGGGGACGGTGTCGGCCTCACCACCTGGCCGCGTATGCCTCGCAGCCTGCGTTACACCGACAACCCCGACGTCGACAGAAATGGGGACTCGATCGTGTGCCTGCACCTTCCACACAATTTCTCGACCTGGCTGCCTCCAACAGCCTCAACATCGACCAGCCGAGATCCAAAAACGTCCCGACAACCGCGATGGTGACCGTGACCTCCTCCAACCGATGCCCTCCTTGATGAGGAGGGGGAGGAGGCGATCTTGATGATGACGACGACGATGATGGTGAACATGACTATGATGCTGATGATGCTGATGATGTCGATGAGGACGACGGTGATGCTGACGAATTGGATGACGATGCTGATGACGATGACGATGTTGAGGCTGATGATGCTGATGGCGATGATGGCGACGCTGATGACGATGCTGATGGTGCCGATGATGGCGACGACGATGATGTTCATGATGATGACAATACTGCTGACAATGATGCTGGTGTCGATATTGATGATATTGGGAAGGAGGAGCAGGACCAGGAGGATGATGATGAGGAGGCGGAGGGAATGGGGGATGACGATGAGGATGAACATGGGGATGAGGATGAGGATGCTGACGACGATGACGATGCTGATGATCATGATGATGATGATGATGATGATGATGATGATGATGATGATGATGATGATGATGATGATGCTGATGCTGATGATGATGATGATGAGGCTGATGATGATGATTATGCCGATGCAGATGATGATGATGCTGATGAAGATGATGACGATGCTGATGCTGATGAGGCTGCTGCTGCTGATGATAATGCGAACGACGATGACGATGCCGATGACGATGACGCTGCTGCTGCGGGTGATGATGATGGTGATGATGATGACGACGATGACGATGACGATGACGATGACGATGACGATGACGATGATGATGATGATGATGATGATGATGATGATGATGATGATGATGATGATGATGATGATGATGATGATGATGATGATGATCGAATGCTCCACTGCACGAAGTCGCCGCCGCATGAGCCTGCCAAAGAGCTAATAGGTGAAACAGTTGAGCTAAAAAGTGAAGTAAGAGGAAGCGCAGACAAAGGAGGAGGAGGAGGAGGCGGAGGAGGAGGAGGAGGAGGGAGAAGGGGAACAAAACCTGCACCCTACGTATAAACCGTACCACTGCCGCCCACTAATCTATCGAAGTATGTCGTGGATCAAATGCCGAACCCGCGAGTCTAAGCGAGCGAGCGCTCGAAACCTCGACCGAACATGGGCAGTCCACTGGGCAACAGGGCAGACCACGTGGGACGCACGTGCATAGTGAACACCTCCCAAACCGCCTCGTTGACAAGAGCAGCCTGAATTGAACTATTTCGGGTGTGCCCAGGGTGCTCAGCAAGCCACCACTGCTTGACCCGCATTGCCAGGGCGTCGCGAGCCCACTGGAAGAGCGTTAAGTCACTCACAAATCCGAAATAGGTGGGGCACTCAAGGTAGTGCTTGATTATGTCTCCGCCGTCAGTGCCACATAATCTACATTGCAACACATTTTGCGAGAAACGGGCTGAAGTATACCAGCAGTTACAAATCGTGCCGATCAAATGCGACACGATCCCAGGCTTACACTTTCGGCTGAGAGTCCGGAGGCGGGCGACAACCAGGGAAGGAGCAGAGGGGGGAGGAGGAGGAGGAGGGACAAGGGACCATTTCTCGAGCCTGGCACCGATCATCTCACACGAAGACCGGTGTCTGGGGCCCGTCGCCGAAGAATCCTGTACAGTGATTTGGAAACCGGCTCGGAAGTCATCCCCACCTGGTGAATCGAATTCGCCGAGTCACGGACCGCTCGCGCTCGCTATAGCGCAGACGACTGACTCCAGGACACGCGGGCCAGCCAAGGAACCCGTTCGTCGTCGAGCCACAAGCGGTCAATCTCACGGCACGCGGTCCGGAACGCATCAGCGTCAGGACTGCGATGAACCGCTGCGCGCGGCGGGAGCTCGAGGCGAGGACGCTCAGGGAGCCCCACACTGCTCAGAGCCGTCATCGCACGGGGTGAGATCGCAGGGCGCGGCGGGCATGTCAGCACCTGCCCCGCCGTGGACACATATTTCGCCGCGGCAGGGGACGGGAGATAGACGGAGGCAACCAAACTCAAAAGCGGAGCGCCATAGCACTGCAAATTGCGCATCGACTTGCAGAAGCCGCCCCTCACAAGCTTCAGGGGGACAACAGTCTCCCGGATGATGATGCTGATGAGGATGCTGATGCTGACGCAGATGATGATGATGATGGTGATGATGATGCTGATGATGCTGCTGATGATGATGCTGATGATGATGAGGATGATGGGGAGGAGGAGGAGGAGGAGGAGGAGGAGGAGGAGGAGGAGGAGGAGGAGGAGGAGGGGGGAGGAGGAGGGAAAAGCGGAGGATGATGAGAAGGAGAGGGAGGAGGAGGAAAAGGATGAGGATGAGGATGAGGATGATGAGGATGAGGATGAGATGATGATGATGATGATGATGATGATGATGATGATGATGATGATGAGGAGGAGGATGAGGAGGGATGAGGAGGAGGAGGAGGAGGGGGAAGCAGAGAAAACGGGAAGCGGAGTAGGAGGAGGACGGAACGAAGGAAGGAAGGAAGGAAGGAAGGAAGGCAGGAAGGTAGGATAGAGGAGGAGGAGGATGGAGGAGGAGGAGGAGGAGGAGGAGGAGGAGGAGGAGGAGGAGGAGGAGGGGAGGAGGAGGAGGAGGAGGAGGAGGAGGAGGAGGAGGAGGAGGAGGAGGAGGAGGAGGAAGGCGGGATGCGCTCGCCGAGGCCCTCGCCGCCGCCCCGTCCATCTTCGCAGCAGGCGGGTTCCGCCTGAACGCCCCAGCAAGCAAAAAGCGTGGAACCCGCGCGCCCCCTGCAACTGCAACTCCCACCGAGCCTCGCGCCCGCAGTGGTCGGCCGTCGTCCCAAGCGAAGCTGGCCAACGCTGTCGTCAAGACCTCCGCCGCCAATACAGTCGAGGACGAGTTCTGCGGGGGCCACTGTGGGGCCGAGCTCAGGTGCCTGGGCAACCGCTTGCAGCCCGTCTGCGGCACACCTGCAGCAGCCCTCCCGGCGGAGCAAGAGCACCTGCGTGAGCACCGTGCCAGGCTTCGGGACGTGCTCGTAGGCCTGCGCACGCTCGTCACCGGCGCAGCCCTCCACCGCGCGCGCACCTGCTCGACGGGGAAGTCTTGCAGAGGGCCTACGGCGACCGCGCACGAGACGGCCCACCTGCTGCCGGCCCGCGGCGGGCTCGACCTGCACGGCCTGGAGGAGCGACGCCTGCCCGCGCCCGTGGGCTCCTGGCATGCGCGCTCGGCGGACGTGCGCCGCGAGCTGGTGAGCCCCACAGGCCGCAGGCCTTCGCCGCCCCTTGGACGCGGGCGACGGCCGAGCAGGCGGGGCAGCTGGCTGGGGTGAGCGCCGCTGCCTGGGCCCACGCCGCAGCTGACCGCCGTGAGACAGCGCGCAGAAGTGCTTGGCCCAGCCAGCGCAGGAGCAGCGCCGTGCCAGCCTGCTGGCATCCCTGCCCGCGAGCGAGGCCGCCGGCCTCTCTCCGCCGGCGGGCAGGGCGCGGGGGCTTCCTCCCCGCCCCCGACGCGGCAGGACCACCCCTTGGATGACGAGCACACGCGGCCGGCGCTCTCCCTCCGGCTGCGTCTGCCGCACGGAGCCAGTCCTGCTTGCGGCGGAGGCGCGACGGCACTCTCTGCGGATATGACCTCCGACCATTTCTTAACATTGCGTGGCGCACGATCGGACCAATAGCTTTCCTCTGGCTCACTGGCGAGACCCAGATCCCCGCCAAGAGGATTGCAGTGGTTCGAACCCGCCCGAGCTATCACGGCTTTTTTAACGACTATTGCGTCAATGAGCGCGACATACCACGGCGCGAACAATTGCATTGCCTATTATCTTTATCACCGGCCTTCTATTATCCAAGCAGGGGTGGCCTGGAGAACGCAAGCCGCTGTTTCTTTGACGAAGGCCTAGGACACGTTGTCTTCTTTGGCCAATGCACAATTATGTACAAACCACGCCGTGTTTGATCAGCACGGCTCTGGAAAGCATGTAACAACTCCCCAGCTGGAACTCTGTTATTACCAACTACAGCGCCTATGCTTGCGCCCCCATCTGCTGCCACCCAGCAGCAGTCTCTTCAAAACCGCATGATCCAGGATGGGGGTCCTGACAGATACGGTCGGAACTTTTGCTTAGCGTGTCGCGGCGGCGGCCCCGGCGACACGTTGTGCCGTGCAAGCGGATAGCGTGTCGCTCCGCTCCGCGGGAGGTCGAGACAGGCTCGGGACCTTGACGCCTTGGGACTGGGACGTGGATAGCGTGTCGCGCCGAAGCGCACTGGGCCAGAGCCGGCGGTGCGACACGCTGAGCCAAAGTTCCCGACCGCCGACCGCCGTCCACGGACCCCCCGGGACCCCAGACGCGCGCAGCTCGTCCGGCCCCGGACGCCCTGCCGACCAGCTCCGAGCCTCGGACGCGGCCGAACCGCCGGCCCCGGCGGGCGCCTCTCGACTACACGCCGCCAGAGGGACCCTGGGTAAGGGTGACCCTTGGTGCGCGGCTTTTTGGGGGCCGCGGGGGGGCCAACACACAAGCGTGCAAGGCGCTGCTGTCGCATCGCGTTCGGCGATCGGGGGGCCCCCCTTGTGGGCCCGCACCCAAGGGCCACTCCGGCGAAGGGTCACTCCTACGTGTAGTCGACTCTCTCTACCTCCAGGAGGTCCCCGGGGCCCTCCCCGACGAGACGGAGCAGGGGGCGCGCGAGAAAGAGCGAGCCCAGCCACAGACTTGGGCGACTCTCCCAGGATGCCCTGGGAGCGACGGCCAGCCCCGCAGAGCAGCACCCGCCAGGGTGGGGGGGGGGTAGCCACACCAGGGCCGTAGAGCTCCTCCTCGCCCCCCCCCCCCCCCCACCCAGCCCCCCGCCCAACCCTTCTAGGAGGGGCTCGATGTATACGCCCCCTCGCTCTCATTACCCCCCTCCCTCTTCTAAGAGGGGCTCGATGCGGACGCCCCGTCGTTTGGTCGTCTGAGGAGCTCGGTGCATAGACGCCCCGCCTGTCCTGCCAGAAACCTGTGGGACGCTGGAGCGTCTCGAGCTCCTCCGCCGAACGCCTTGGCTCCTTGGCCGACCGAACGACGTGGTGTACAAGTCGGGCCCCTCCGACTTGGGGGCGGCCGGGGGGTCTGAGTTGGCTGGGCCCCGAGAAGAGCGGCCAAGATGGGGAGTGGAGACGCATGCTCTCGAAATCGGTCCCCGGGCCCCTTCCGGGGTCTGTCTGGTGCAACTCTTCACCCCCCCCAGAGACCGCAAAGGGCAACACAAACAAGTGCTCGAGCCCAGCACCTCGAGCCTCGCCCGCCGCCTTCCTGCTCACCGCAGCCACTGCTGGGCCACCTCAGGCCCCCAGCCTCTTTCCGATGATCCTCAGAACGTGTGTCAGCGCCAACGTGTGCTTGTCCGTCGAAGCCCTTGCATACGGCGCAGGCGGTGGAATGATCCATCGGTGGAGCTGAACGGGGAACACTTTTTTCGTCGGCGGCGAGGCAGAGTTGGCTGCACCCGCGCCAGAGCTCAACGGGGGCACCGAGAAGCGAAGTGGCCAGCGTGCAAGAGCAGGAAGAGGACAGACGAGGCGGCCGCGGAGGTGGATGGGGGGGAAAAGAGGCCACTCGGAGGTGGAAGAACTCGCACCTGAGTGTGCTGGCGCGGCCAGCCCCGTCCGCGGGATCCATGGCAGCTGCCGGGCCGCGGCGCCGGGGCACCCACGGGCGACAACGGGGCCGCACGGGGCAAGCGCACACGTCAGGCTCACACGCGTCCTGGAGACCATCGACCTCTGGCCGACGCCACGGCGTGGTGCGCAGACCGAGCCCCTCCGGCCGCCTCCCGCTGCTGCTCCGCCGAGGCCCCCCCGGCCCCGCAGGCTCTCGCTCGGGGGGGCGGGCGGCGCCTCGCCGCCCCGCCCGCGGTAGGCGCGGAGCTTCTCCAGCGCGGGCACCAGGTTCCGCAGGGACGTCTGGTTCTCCGCGGCCACGAGCTCCTGGCCGCCATGAGGCGAGGATCTTTCCGGCCGCGTGCCAGCGGCGCCAGCGAGTGCTCGTCCCCCGCAGCCCGTCGATGCGGCGCGGGCGGTCTCGTGGGGGCGGGTGAAGGCTGCGTGCACTCGGTGGAGCCGAAGGGAATAGCACACACACAGAGGGCCAACACACGTCTTGAGGGTCCCGGAGCACAGCAAAGGGGCCGGAGGGAAGGGGCCTGAGCAAAGGGACGTCTGGCTCTCCACGGCCAGGAGCTCCTGGCAGCCATGCGGCAGTGAGAGGCAACCGGACTGACCTCGCCTTTCACCGCCCTCGTCTCCAAACGGGAGCGAAAATGACACCAAACCACCCGTGGGGTGGCCCACAACAGAGAGGCTGCTTGGCGAAGAGGCGCGGTATGTCTTGGTTTTGTCTGGAAGCGGAGGCGGGGTCTTGTCGGCCTCAGGACAGAAGAGCATCCTTCGACACATGAGACCCCCCGCAGGCCGAAACGCACAGAACAGCCAAGGCCACCCCTCCCCTGGCTGCACAACAACAACAACAACATCTCAGAACGCACGACGAGCACCAGGGGGCAGCGCCTGGGAGCGCCTGGGAGCGCCTGGGCATCCCCTCCGAGAGCCGACCTCGCTCCTGCCAGGGCCCGACCGTCGGCAAGCTCTGTGAGGCGGCGGGGCTGCACGGTTTCCCCCGGGGCCGTAGGCGACCCGAGGAGAAGGAGGAGGAGGAGGAGGAGGAGGAGGAGGAGGAGGAGGAGGAGGAGGAGGAGGTGGAGGAGGTGGAGGAGGAGGAGGAGGAGGAGGAGGAGGAGGAGGAGGAGGAGGAGGGGAGGGAGGAGGAGGGAGGAGGAGGAGGGAGGAGGGAGAGGAGGAGGGAGGAGGAGGAGGAGGAGGAGGAGCGAGGAGGAGGAGGGGAGGAGGAGGAGGAGGAGGAGGAGGAGGAGGAGGAGGGGAGGAGGAGGAGGAGGAGGTGGAGGGGAGGAGGAGGAGGAGGAGGAGAGGAGGAGGAGGAGGATGGGAGGAGGAGGAGGAGGAGGAGGAGGAGGAGGAGGAGGAGGGGAGGAGGAGGAGGAGGAGGAGGGAGGAGGAGGAGGAGGGAGGAGAGGGCTGGAAGGAGGAGGAGGAGGAGGAGGAGGAGGAGGATGAGGAGGAGGGGAGGAGGGAGGTGGAGAGGAGGAGGAGAGGGGAGGAGGAGGAGGAGGAGGAGGAGGAGGAGGAGGAGGAGGAGGAGGAGGAGGAAGGAGAGGAGGAGGAGGAGGAGCACGGACCGCCCAAGCCCTTCGGAGAAACCCTCCAGGCGGGGCCCGCGGGAGGCGGGCCCTCGGGCCGGGAGGCCCGCCGCCGACCCCTCGGCCTCCCGGGGGGACCGAGCCCCGGGCTCCCGGGGGAGGCCGCCGGGAGCAGGGCGCGGGGCGCGGCGCGGGCCCCGAGGCAAGGCTTGTGTCGGGCCTGTCCCCCTAGAGGGGGATTTTCGGCGAAAGATAAAAAAATACCCCCCAACAATTATTCAAAAATAGCCCAAAACTAGCCCAGGGACCCCACAAATAATAAACAAATAGCCCCAAAATAGTCCAGGGACTATTTTTGGAGTATTTTTGGACCTTTTTGGTGCATTTTTGGGGTATTTTTTGTGTTGTCGTCGAAACTCCCCCTGTAGGGGGACACGCCCGACATAAGCCGAGGCCCCCGCGGGGCCCGAGGCCCGCCTCCCTCGCCGAGGGCCCGCGGGCCCCGGCGCCCGTCCCCGGGGTATGCGGCGACGGCAGGGCAGAGGCCCGGCCCTCGGGCCGAGGTGGCTCGGGAGCTCTCCGAGCCGGCGGGCCCCGGGGGGGGTGCGCCAGGCGCCGCGGCCGCGCCAGCGGTCAGGTGGAGAGGCAGAGGAGCGAAGGAGCCCCGAGCCCCGAGCCTCGGTGCCCGTCCCCGGGGTATGCGGCGGCGGCAGGGCAGAGGCCCGGCCCTCGGGCCGAGGCGTGGCTCGGGGAGCTCTCGGAGCCGGCGGGCCCGGGGGGGATGCGTCAGGCGCCGCGGCCGCGCCAGCGGTCAGGTGGAGACCCAGACCCCCTCGGGTCATGAAAAAATCACGACGGGAGGTTTTTCGCTGCTTTCGGCCTCCGGGGGCTCTCACCAGGCCTCGGGACCGTCAAAAAACGACTCAGGATGACAAACCGGTCCCGGGGAATGGGTCCGGACCTGTGGGGGTCGCGTCATGAAAAAATCATGACGTCGGGGGTCTGGGGAGGCAGAGGAGCGAAGGAGCCCCGAGCCCCTCCCGAGACGAGCCGTGACAGTGCTGGTGGCTGGTGAAGCCTGCCCGTCGCCTGGCGCATCGCCCCACGCACCCTCGCAGCAGAAGGGGGCCGTGCGCCCGCGCAGAAGCATGATACACCCGACGGGACGATTCAGAAGCAATCCGCCCAAGACGCCTGGCCTAGCTGTTCTAGCCACGACTTCAGCAATCGCAAAGCGTGTCTTGCGCGTGCAGCCACATGCACCTGTACGGCGGTTAGGAAGCTGGGCTAGCCACTTGGGAGCTGGTGAGGAAACGTCGGGCCAGAACGAAGGGGGAAAGGAAGACTGCTTTTCTTGATGACTGGCGCAACATATGGCCGATTCCAACAACCCAAGATCCTACAATGTTGACGTCTTACTTGTTTCCGCCGCGTTCCACGGACGGGCCCAACGCCTTTTTTAGTCCTGGACTCCCGCTGGCTTCCGCCGAAGGCCAGCTGCTCCGGTTTCGGGGGAATGGCTTTAGGTCGGGCATGTCCCCCTACAGGCGGATTTTGGGCGACAGATTTAAAAAGTCAGAGCGTATCCTAAACCAGTCACAGAAGTACTAGAAAAATCGTCACCGGAGTGCTTTTTGGAATATTTTTGAATACTCCTCCTGGAGAGGGACACGCCCGACTTAAGAATGGCTCAGGGGGGGCACATCTGGCTAGAAATGGCGATGCATTGCCGATATATCAGCAATGGGCCCCCCGTAGCGGAAACAGCCGCACGCTCCTGGGCGGAGTGGGCTCTCGGGCCCCTAGCGGTGATCAGTGTGCGATTGGAGGTCAAGGCATTCCCCCCCCCCCCCTCAACAGTGAGCCTGCAGCCCTCCGCCCTCCTCCTCCTCCTCCTCCTCCTCCTCCTCCTGTCCTCCCCTCCTCCTCCTCCTCCCTCCTCCTCCTCCTCCTCTTCCTCCCTCTCCTCCTCCTCCTCCTCCTCCTCCTCCTCCTCCTCCTCCTCTTCCTCCTTCTCCTCCTGGCGTTGCCCATGAAGCAGGGCGGAGGGGAAGCCAGAAGGTGGAGCCAGGGGAGTGTTTTTGAAGTGTCGGGGGGGAGAGACGGCCTGGGCCGTCTTCTACTCCCGAAACCTCGGTGAAACAGCGCCGAAAAGTCGGAGGCCGACGCGCTCCGTCATCTGCGGGCCCTAAACGAACCCGGAAACCCTGAATGTAAAACATTCTTTGCCGCGGACTCGGCGAACGCACACATCGGTTGGGCTGTGCCGGGTTGCGAAAAAACGAATGAGCAGCAGCGCGAAGGAGGGAGGGCGGCCGCGGAGAGAGAAGGCTGTGGGGGCGGCACTCAGGACGTGGCACTCAGGACGTGTTGGACTGGACTGGGTGCAGGTGCTGCGGCCCAGACTCTGGCTGGACCCTGAATCCCAATATGCTGACGCCTAACCTTGGACTGCCGCCGCTCTCCGCCGGCGATGCCACCCCCGTTCTGCTTTCGCCGGCTCTCCGCCGATGAACACACGCACACACATACACACATGTATGTATGTATGTATGCATGCATGCATGCATGCATGTATGCATGTATGTATGTATGTATGTATGTATGTATGTATGTATGTATGTATGTATGTATGTATGTATGTATGTATGTATGTATGTATGTATGTATGTATGTATGTATGTATGTATGTATGTATGTATGTGCATGCATGCATGTATGTATGTATGTATGTATGTATGTATGTATGTATGCATGCATGTATGTGTATGTATGTATGTATGTATGTATGTATGTATGTATGTATGTATGTATGTATGTATGTATGTATGTATGCTTGCATGCATGCATGCCATGCATGCATGCATGCATGCATGCATGCTGCATGCATGCATGCATGCATGCATGCATGCATGTATGTATGTATGTATGTGTGTATGTATGTATGTATGTATGTATGTATGTATGTATGTATGTATGCATGCATGCATGCATGCATGCATGTATGTATGTATGTATGTATGTATGCATATATACACATATATATATATATATGTTCACACGTATATTCATGCATGTCGGCGGGTTTTCTAGATGAGACCGTCCTGGCGCTATACACATGTTAGAGAGCGTGAACCCCAAACAACGATTTCGTACAATCTATGCGGCGCAATATAGGTGGCACAATCAACGAGGGGCAATCTAGGTGGTGAGTGGTGCAAAGCGATGCAACGCAATGTAATGCGATGCGAAGCAATGCGAAACAATGCAATGCAATGCAGTATAAAGTAATGGAAGGCAAAGCAAAGCTTGCGATGCAAAGGGTCGGGGGGGGCGCAACGGGGGGGAGTTTGCAACAGGGCGGCGGCGACGGACGGGAACGGGCCCGCCGAGCCAACAGACGGGCCGCTTGTTGGGAAAGCGAGGGCGGCGACGGACGGGAACTGGGCCGCCAGGCCAACACACGGGCCCAGTTCCTCAGAAGGGAAATGGGAGTCCCCAAGTGCAAGCACTTTTGGAAACACATGCATCTATATGTGCGATTGGATGTTTTCATGCATGTGTTAGCCAGCGTGGACCCCAAACAATAAGTTATTGCACTGTGGATGCATGGGCCACGCGATGCAAACACATATGTGGTGCAACATGCGTGGTGCATGCTAGAGACGGCAACGAGGCGGCAACGTGGCGACACCTCGCCTGACTTACCCAACGCACGAGGCGGCAACGAGGCGGTAACGGCCAGCAACGTGGCGAAACGTCGCCAGACCCACCCACCGCACGAAGCGGTGAAGAGGCGGCAACGAGGCGGCAACGTGGCGAGACCTCGCCGGACCTACCCCACGCACGAGACGGCAACGAGGCGGCAACGGCCGGAGACGAGGCGACAACGCGGAAAATCTTCGACGGACCCAACCAATTCCTCAGGGGGACAAGTGAGAACCCCCAGACGCAACACGCTGTGTGGGGGGAATCATGCAACAGCGGGCACGGTGCCCAACAGCAGGTGCTGCCCGGGACCGACAGGCAACTGCGCATGCGTCGGCCTGCCTCGCTGGACATGCTGTCCAGAATGCGTCAGGGCATGGGCAACTGGACGGGCAACTGGACGGGCAACTGGGCATGGGCAACTGGACGGCAACTGGACGGGCAACTGGGCATGGGCAAATGGACGGGCAACTGGGCATGGGCAACTGGGCATGGGCACGGGCAACTGGGCATGGGCAACTGGAATGCGTCAGGGCATGGGCAACTGGGCAGGCAACTGGGCATGCTGTCCAGAATGAGTCAGCACTGCTGTTGGGCCCCCGTCCCCGCTCCTTCCCTACCCGTCTCGAGCGTACCCGTCGAGGGCGAGGCCCGCGCGCCCCCCGGGGCTCGGCGCGGGGCGAGGCGAGACAGCGGCAGCTTCGAACCGGTCTCCCAACCCCTCGCTGGTTCCAGACGCACCAGCTCGCCGAGCTGCGTCCAGCCGTGGCGACGAGGGCGCCTCCCGAAGGCCAGCTGCCGCTGCCTCGACTCGCCCCCCTCTGGCGGGGCGCCCCGGGGACGGAGCGTCCGCGCCCGCCGCGCGCAGCGGCCCGGGGCGAGGCGCGGCAGCGTGCCGCCCTCGGCAGGCGCCGGGGCCGCGCAGGGCGGGGGGGGGCTCCTGCAGGGCCCGAGTGAGGGCGGCCGCGCCGACCACGGCGCCGTGCCTGGACTGCACCTGCGGGCTCCGCCGGGGCCCCGCGCCCGCGCACGGGCGACGAGGGTCGTCGGGAGGGAGGGAGGACGAGCTCGCCATCGCTCGGACGGCCGCTTCCCCGTGCACTGTTCGGTTCCGTGCGTGCCCGTTTCCAAGATGATCCGGGATGCTCCTCGATGGCCCTCGCCGGAAGAAAGGAGCGCACTCGTCCGAGCGATGCCAGGCGAAGTCGGCCGTGAGCGTGTGCTGCGCTCCTCCCTCCGTCGCCATGATCCTGGCCTTCGTCCCCGCCCGCACCACCGCCGCCCCTCGCCCAAATGCCCTGCGACGACGGCAGGCGACGACGACGACGACGACTGTGGAGACAACGGCGGAGACGACGGTGGAGACGACGGTGGAGACGACGGCGGCGACGGCGGCGGTGGAGACGGCAGTGACGGCAACGGCGGCGGCGGCGGTGGCGAAGACGGCGGCGACGGCGACGACGGCGCCGTGCCAGCCGCCAGCCCGCCGCCAGCGGACGGCGCGGCGGCCGCCGCGGCGCCCGGCTTCGGCTCCGTCCCCTGGCGGCCGTGCTTTTCTTCTGTCCGCCCGCCCCTGACCTCATCGCGCAGTGTGATAGGCTACTCGTGAGAGTGAACCTTCGGCAATAAGAACCCTTGGTGAGCGGATTCCTGGCCGCTGCGCACGGTGCGATGCTAGCGACCTGCGCGCTTGGGCTTGGCCCCGCAGCGCCCACCGAAAGCCGCGCACCCAAAGGTCACTCCGGCGAAATGTCACCCTTGCGCGCAACCGAGCGAAAAACACGACGACCTGATTTTGAGAACTTCCTGCCTCCAGGGGCCCTCGCCGGGCCCCGGGACTGTCAAGGACGACCTGGTCGGGCGTTGCTTTACGGGGGGGCAATGATCAGGGGAGTGAAGAAAGGTGCACCGCTCGTGCACTTTTGTGGCCCCTTTCCTCCCCGACCCCCGACGTCATGATTTTGTCATAGCGTCGACCCCCACAGGTCTCGACCCCTTCCCAGGGACTAAATCTTTTCGTCCCGAATCGTCTTTTGACGGTCCCGAGGCTCGGTAAGGGCTCCCAGAGGCCGCCAACAGCAGAAAACCTCCCGTCGTGAGCTTTCCATGCCTCGAGGGGGTCAGGGCTAAACCTTTCGATCCCCCCCTGTCCACTTGTCGCCTCCCCATTACGACATGCCCGAGGCTTCGGCAATTCTCGGCCTCCTGAGGGCCCTCGCGCGCGTCGCTCCGGGAGCGTCCGTCTGGGGCGCTGGGGAGGGGGCGCCCAAGAGGGGGCTCCGCACATCGCGGCCCGAGGCACGTGCGCGGACGAGAGGGGGGGGACCAGGGGGCGTGCGGACAGAGAGGGGGCCATGGAGCCCGATGCGACATCGTGGCGCCAATCATGAGGTCCCCCCGTTCCCCCCCCCCACCCGGTCATCACGCTCCTCTGAACCGCCCCCGGGCCAAGAGCGGCCCAGGACGCGAGGCTGGTCCGCTCGGGGGTCCAGACCTCCGGGGAGCACTGGCGCCGCCACGCGCGGGGGGGTGTCCTCCGGATCGGATTCGCAATCTATCCCTTTCACGATCAAGCTATCTATCTACAGATTTCACTGTCCACTGGTCAGTCTTACTACTTGGCAGTCTCACGAGCTAGCGAGATCACTGTCTTTTTTCCACCCCCAAGGCAAATCCGCTTCCCCACATGGGGGCTATACCCGTCCACCACAAAGAACGATCGTGCTCGATTGGCCGGCCCTAGCGAGATCACTGTCAATATCCACCTGCCCCCTTGTGAGGACATCAAGCTGCGTGCCGGGGGGGGTCCCGCTTCCTGCGCCACTAACAATTTCGAGTCTCCAATTTTATAGTTCTACATTCTGTTTTGCTGTAACTTGTTACTGTCCGCGCGAAGGGGGGGCCGAAAACCGCCCTGACCACCACGCCCGAATCGCGTTGCCTGAACTTCTGGTGTGTCTGGGACACGTGCAAGTACGTGTCACCCGCGCCCCTGAAGCAAGAATCCCTAGTAAATTACGCCAGGCTCGCGAAAACATCCCGTAGACATTGCGCTAGATTCGCTCTCCCGAGGCCAAAACCTTCTGTCAGTTACACGATATTCGCGCTCCCGAGGCCAGAACAACTGGCAAAACACACCAGGTTCGCGCTCCCGGGGCCATAACACCTGGTAGACCTATACGACCACCCTTCGGGTGATAAGTAGGTTGTGGGGGGGGTAGGGGGGGAACCAACATCTGTTCCAATCGATCTCACTATCGATCTCACTCAACGGGACACCACGGGACACCACGGGACACTTGTCGATCTCACGATCGATCTCACTAAACGGGACAGCACGGGACACCACGGGACACCGCGGGACACCTCTCGATCTCGCTATCGGTCTCACTATCGATCTCACTCAACGGGACACCATAGGACACCACGGGACACCTCGAGACACCACATCGATCTCACTATCGATCTCACTATCGATCTCACCCAACGGGACACCACGGGACGCCACGGGACACCACGGGGCACCTGTCGATCTCACTATCGATCTAACTACCGATCTCACTTTTTGGGACACCTCGGGGCACCACATCGATCTCAATATCGATCTCCGTATCGATCTCACTCAACGGGACACCACGGGACACCACGGGAAACCACGGGCCATCTGTCGATTTCACTATCGATCTCTCTATTGATCTCACCTTTTGGGGTACCACGGGACACCACGGGACACCTCTCTCAGCATCGATCTCGCTATCGACCTCACTATCGATCTCACTCAACGGGACACCACGGGACACCACGGGACACCACGGGACACCGCGGGACACCGCGAGCCACCGCCAGACGGATGGGCGGACGGGCGGGCGGGGGAGAATCGTTTGTCTTGACTTCGCCCTAGCAACGGCGGACACCGCGGGACACCACTGGACACCGCGGGACACCACGGGACACCGCGAGCCACCGCCGGACGGGCGGGAGGGGGAGAATCATTTGTCTTGACTTCGCCTTAGCAACGGCGGACACCGCGGGACACCACGGGACACCACGGGACACCGTGGGACACCGCGGGCCACCACCGGACGGGCGGGAGGGGGAGAATCATTTGTCTTGACTTCGCCCTAGCAACGGCGGATACCACGGGACACCACGGAACGCCACGGGACACCGCGGGACACCGCGGGCCACCGCCGGACGGGCGGGAGGGGGAGAATCATTTGTCTTGACTTCGCCCTAGCACTGGCGGGTTCATTCCTCTCGCGCGCCCACGCAGCTTCGCCTCGCCTGCACGCACGACACAAACGAAACGATTTCCCGGTTGGGGGTCCCCGTTCCATTGCGATCTCACCCCCCAATCTCCGATGACGCCAGATTCGCGCCCCTGAGACCACGATCCCCGACGATCCCTTCTGAGGTTCCGATATTGCTTCAAGTCGGCTCCCAGGCATCCTAACGTAGTTCTGGCAGTTCCTATTCCTATAGAGAGGGTGCCGGCGGCAGAGGGCGAAGACCTTACGGATAATATCTATACGTGTACCTATACGACCACCCTGCGGGTGATAAGGAGGTTGGGGGGAGGGGGCCAGCAATGTGCAACAGTGGTGATTGTTGTTCTGACGACACACGATTCAGCGCCAGCCGACGGGACACCGATGGGACACCGACGGGAAACAATCGATCTCACTGTAGATCTCACTATCCATCCCACTATCGATCCCACTATCGATCTCGCTATCGATCTCACTATCGATCTCGCTTTCGATCTCACTATTCATCTCAGTATCGATTCCACTATCGATCTCGCTATCGATCCAACTCGATCGATCCCACTATCGATCTCACTATCGATATCACGATCGATATCACGATCGATCTCACTATAGATCTCACTATCGATCTCTCACTATAGATCTCACTATCGATCTCACTATCGGTCTCATTATCGATCTCACTATCGATCTCACTATCGACCTCACTGTCGAACTCACCACGGGACACCACGGGACAACGACGGGACACCGGCGGGACACCAGCGGGACACCAACGGGACACCGGCGGGACACCGCGCGCCACCGGTTGCCGGGCGGAAAACCTTTTGGTCCGGCCACGACCCAGCCACGACGGGACACCGGCGGGACACCAGCGGGACACCAGCGGGACACCGGCGGGACACCGCGCGCCACCGGTTGCCAGGCGGAGAACCTTTTTGTCCAGCCGCGGCCCAGCCACAGGAGAATTCCCTCTCCCCCGCCCACGCAGCTTCGCCTCGCCCGCACGCGAACGAACACGAAACCGGAATCGATTTCCCGAAAGGGGGGCTCTCCGTTCCACTTCGATCTCATCCCCCAACCTTCGATACACATGTATGCAGGCCAGCTGACTTTGCGGTCTCACTATCTGCCGACCTCTCCAGCACTATATATATATATGTCTGTATACACATTTACCGATCTCATTGTCAATGTGTTGGTCTCACAATCTCATGGTCTCACTACAGAACGATCGACGGCCGGGACAACCTCGGGGCAACTACGGGACAGTCACGGAACAACAACGGGACAACTGCGAGACAACCACAGAACAACCGCAAGACGACTACGAAACCACCACGTGACAACCAGGGGACAACCGATTGACACCTAGGGACAACCACAAAACAACCACGGGACCACGTCGGGACAACCGCGGGACAACTACGGAACGACCGTGGGACAACCACAAGACCACCACGGGACGGCTACTGGGCAACTACTGGACAGCTACGGGTCAACCGCGCAACCTTGCCCTGCCCGCACGCGCGCCACGCACGGCACGGACCGCCACCGAAACCCACTTCTCCGTCGGGGGGCTCCGTCTCGCTGCGGTCTTTCCCCGCAGCCTCCCATGTGTCCCTCCCTCCCGCCCTCCCCCTCCTCAAACTACGGTCGGCCCGTATCATAGGGATGCGCGATCAGGATGCAAGGGCCTTGGACGCCCACTTCGAAGCTTTTCGAGCGGGGCGCGGCCAACGAACGTGGCCAAGGATGGACCGAGGAGGCAAGGATGCAAGGATATCCTTGGGAAGGTTGCCCATCCTTGCTATGCGGGTTGACGGGAAAGGACACGAAGATGGAAGAGATGTAGCAACTGAATGAGGGGCAACGATAGGGGGGGACTGGAATAGGGGGGATGCACCGACCTGGAATCGGCGATACACCGCCGATAGATCGGCAATAGGCCCACGATAGCGAAACCGCACCTTCCTGAGCGGAGTGGGGCTATCGGGCCCATATCGGCGATCAATGGGGGATTAGGGGGCGATGCATCCCCCCCTATGCATACTCCCCCTTATCTTTGCCCCCGACTGAACCGGGTGAACGGGCTTTCCTTTTCGCACTGTGGCTCTGGCTTGCGGCTGCCCCAGGTTCAGTGGCCGGAAGCGCAAGCCTGTGTGACAGCTGCACGGGCAGGGGGGGGGCTTCTCAAAACGGGGCCCTCGCTGGGCACATCGTTGAACTTGACGGTCCTACCTTTTAGCCTTCATGACAACTCGCTGGACGGATGCCGCTCAATTCCTTTTCAAAACGGAGCTGTCTCCTGAATGGCAGGCCCAATGGGGTGCTCGTCTTTCAAGAGGGCGCTTCTTCTGGTGAACAGGAGAGCGTGTATTTCAGCGAGGGTGTATTTCAGCATCGCTGATGCGTCCTGTGTATATGCAAGCCCTCATCATTCTCTGCTCCTCCTTCCTCCATCCTCCATCCTCCATCCGCCTCCTCATCCATCCGCCTCCTCCTCCTCCTCCTCCTCCTCCTCCTCTTCCTCGTCCTCGTCCTTGTCGTCGTCGTCCTCCTCCTCCTCCTCTTCCTCCTCCTTCTGGGTCACGCGTCGCAGGCGCCGAGAACGAGCGCCGTCCTCCAGGGCCCGGGCGACGAGCTTCGGGATGACCTGCGCTGGGGGCGTCGCTCGCCTCCGTCCTCTGCCTTCCCTCCTGCTCCTGCTCCTCTTGCTCCTCCTGCTCCTCCTTCTCCTCCTCCTCGCAAGTGAGATCCCGATCTCGCTTTGGTTTTGTTTTGATTCGTTCAGATCGGCACATCCGCACTAGCTAAACCTCCTCCTCATCCCTCCTCTTTTTCCGCCTCACGCTGCGTAGAAGGGAGAAGGGACGAGGAATGAAGAGGGGAAAGAGAAGGCAGGAAAGACAGAGTCCGGACAGATCGACCCTGTAGCATGCCCCAGCGAAGGGGGTGAGGAGGAATGAGGAGGAGGAGCACGAGGAAACGACAGAGGGGGGAGAAGGAGGAAGGAGGCGAGCGAGAAATGAGGGCGGGGCCACCGACGACGACGACGGTGGCGACGACGCGCGAGACCACGCCGTTCAGGTGGGCCAGGATGGCCTCGGAGGGTCGCTCCGCAAGCCTGGCGAGGCCCTGGCCCGCCAGCAACCGGATCTGCCAGGCCGCGCTTGCTCTTTTCTCGTCGCCGCCTGCCGCTAGGGCGCGCCTACTCTCGCTGTCGTCACTCCTCATCCCCCGTTATCCCCCTCCTCCTCCTCCTCCTGCCCCTCCTCCTCCTCCTCCTCCTCCTCCTCCTCATCATCTTCCTCCTCCTCCCCCTCCGCCTCTCCCTCCCCCTCCTCCCCTGTCCCCTGTTCCCTGCTCCCTCCCCTCCTCCCTCTCCTCCTCCTCTTCCTCCTCCTCATCAACATCCTCTGCCTTCCCCGTCCTTCCCCTCCTCCTCCGCCTCCTGCCCTTCTCCTTGCTTCTTTCGGCGGCAAGCGAGGGGGGGAAGTGAGACGGGGCGGGCCTTCTCAGGCTCGGAAGTCCCCCAGACTTCTGAACGGTTTTCTGAGCCTTCCCCGAAAACACAACAGGCGCGAGGGCTTCTGAGAAGTCCCGCCGCCTTCTCAGAAAGCCTTCTCCTTCTCACTTCTCCCCCATCGCTCGCCGCTGAATTCTTCCCCTTCTGCCCCTCTTACTCCGCCTCCCCGCTCTCCTGCTCCCGCTCGCCGCATTCCTCCTCTCTGTCCTCCTCGTCCCGCTGTTCCCGCTCCTGTCCCTCCTCCCTCCCGCTCCCCCTTTCCCCTGTCCTTCCGCCTCCTCCCCCTCCTCCCTGCTCCTCCACCTCTATCCTCTTCTTCCTCCACCCCTCCTTCTTGTGAACAACGTCATGTCGTCGCTCCACCAAAAGTGTTGGTGGGGCGTGCCTTATATGTAAGCGCAAGAATTTTCAATCAATGTTGTGCCGCGCGCAATCGTCTCAAACGTTTGCAGCCACTAGGCTGACGGAGGTGCGATTATATTCAACATGTGATTCTCGCACTCGCGCTGCAGACATTCAGTTCACACGCAGTCATCAATTACACGGACGGAGGTGCGGTGGTTTCCCATATCTGGCTCTCGCACTAACGCTGCGCGCATTCGTCGTAGAGCACGCGGCGATTTCAAACATGGTGGGCGGTTCATTTTCAACATTGTGTTCTCGCTGGGAATCTCCCCAACCATTTACACACCGATCACATTTTGCAAATACTGCGCTTCTTTATCAACGCGAAGAGGTCGCTTTGCACTTCCTCACACCGCGTGGCCATAGATCTGAACGTGTACACTACTTCTGCGGATGAAGTCTCTCCATTTCACAGCAAAGTTCCGCATTGACGCTCCCTTGACCATTACAATCAAACCGTGCATTCAGGACGGGTGGTAAGGACGCAAGACCCTTGGAAACCGAAATTGGGATTTATTGGGCGACGGGCGACCAGTGAAAACGGAAAAGGACGGGCCGCAGAGGCAAGGACACAAGGGTACCCCAGATGAAGGCTCGCGTCCATATTACTCTAGAGGCGTTGATTGTATGACCTTCTGCTTCTTGGCATTCGTAGAAACAAGAATTCAGGGTGAGCCTTGTCGAAGCCGTGCTCTCGCCTGAATGGAAGGCCCAATGGGGCGCCCGCCCTTCAAGGGAACACTTTGCGCAATGAGAAGACATGCGTTTGGGGTCCTATGCCGGGGGGATTTGGGACGCAGGGCGTGTTGCAACCTCGTTGACGTATCTTGGAGCTCCTCTGGAGGTCCTCCCTCCTGGTTCTACGCTGGCTGGGCTTCACCTGCAACGGCATTGCAATCCAACTCGAAGAAGTACGCAACGTGCTACAACAACAACCGCGTGGCACCCCCCAAGCCCGGCAGCGGTCGAACGGCTGCGCGCCTCTCCGCCCTTCTGCCTCTCAACGACTGCGCGCCCTGCAGTGCACGCGACAGGGTCGTGTCATCACCGAAGGAGACTTTTCCGAGCAGAAAGACGTCGGGGCTGCGCAAGCGCTGCATCTTTCGCTCTCCTCCCGCTGCGTGCCTGTCCGCCTTGCGACTCGGACGTATGCTGCCCAGCAGCCTCGCCATGGTTGTGGTCACGTTCTCATCGCCTGGTGCCCAGCCGAAGACTCCGACTTTCAGTGGGATGCCTTCAACCTCGCACTTTGCTGTTCTATGATCTCTGGGCATGCTGCTCAAAGCTCTGCGAAACTGCCCGCGGATGTCCCTGCGGCTGTGGAACGCGGCGATCATCTCGCGGGCCCGAGCGGGCGGCGAGCGGGTCGGCCAGCTGGTCGGAGGATGGTGGGGGAGGGGGAGGAGGAGGAGAGAGGAGGGGCTACGGCTCCATGCTGTTGCACTCAGCCCGCGCAGCGTCAAAAAGGGAGGAGGGAGGATGGAGGGAGGATGACTTAGAGGAAGGATCCCCTGCGCTGGCCAATGGGCGCTCATCTCACCAACATGTAAAACAGGGCTAGGATCGAGATAAATCGATCCAGAGCGTTCCAGAACGCTCTCAGAGCGTTCCAGAACGCTTTGGAGCGGCCGCGGCGCCCAATACATCCTCCAAACCCGCCGATTCTCAGAGATTTCGAGCTATCCCGATCAGATTTTGTCCCGATCTTCGCGTCGTTTTAGGCGCTCATCTCACCAACATGCTTCGCTGGGAAAGCACGCCGGCCTGGACGCCGCGGGCGACACAGCTGCACGCAGCAAACTCTCTGCACCGCTTGGCGGGGCCACGCGCGGAGGCTTAGCCGGCCTCCGCGGGGCCGGTCCTCTCTGTCCTTCCGGCGCCCTCGGCTCCGCGAGCTCGCGCGACGTTCGCGCGCTTGCACGGGGACTAAAACGACGCGAAGATCGGGACAAAATCGGATCAGGATAACTCGAAATCTCTGAGAATCGGCGGGTTTGGAGGATGTATTGGGCGCCGCGGCCGCTCCAGAGCGTTCTGGAACGCTCTGAGAGCGTTCCGGAACGCTCTGGAGCGATTTATCTCGATCCTAGCCCTGTTTTAGGGACGTGCGGGAGTGAAGGGCGGCCCTCGTCGAGTCCGGCGTAGGAGCGGCTCGACGGAGCGGAGGCCCAGCGGGCGCTTCTCCACCTGGCCTCTTCTCCCCCGTGGCCTGCAGACGTGTCTGCGAGCGCAGCCAGTCTCGCCTCCGCTATCTGCCGCGCGCTCCGAGAACGTTGAGAAGCGGCTGCAGGCAAACTGGGCCCCGTCGTCCTCGGACGCCATGCGGATATCGTCCCTCGCGAGATGTTGCACACAGCACGCTTGCAGGAGGCCTCTGCAGTTTCGATGCTGTCGCCTTCTCCGAGACAAGGACTCGACAACGTTAAGCGACCTCCTGCTGCAGACCGCCGCGTTACTTGACTAAGGATCCACCTCTACCCGTTCCAGGAATGTGGGCCTCGCCGTGTTGCACCAGGAGGGTTAAGGCAAAATCTGCGGATACTCCCTCGAACACTTCCATGGCTTTCTCGACAAGGCGCTTCATTCCCAAGAACATCTGCAGTCTTTCGGGGCAGGAAGCTCTTGGTGACCGGCAGCCGTGGAGTACCCAAAGTCCAGCCGCCCCTCGAAAACTGCATGGCACGGAACGGGCAGAACCGCGGTGAGGTCGCTGGCTCGGCTCGTGGCCTAAGCTCCCGCTGCGGCGCCGCCCTCGCCCCCCGACCGACTC